>ML682006.1:25283182-25583806 GCA_007922195.1 Podocnemis expansa
TTTGCTATAACATTGTCACTAGTGACAACTGGGGGGTGTTGGGAAGCTGCGGGGCGGTATAAGGGGGAGTGTTAGGGAAACCCCTGGACGGTGTGGGGGGGTATCGGGGTGCTCATTAGCTTGGTATACCTGTTACTAGTGACAGCTGGGGGGTGTCAGGGAAGTCCCCGGGGGAAGGAAGGCAGGCTCGGCTCCCACGGCCGCCCCCAGGCGACTGGCCCCTGTTGAGACCCCCGCGCTTCGCGCTTCCCCCTTCCCCTCGCCCGCGAGGGGCGGCCGGGGTCAGAGGCGGGAAACGGGCCCGAGCCCGGCCGCCAGCCCCCACGCGCCCAGGTGAGCAGGCGGCGCCCTGTGGGCGGGGCCAGGGGCCAGGCACCAGCCAATCGGCAGCGCGCGAGCTCCTCTTCGCCGTCCCGACCCCGCCTGGCGTCCTCACCTCATCCAAGTCCACGTAGGGCCCCGCGCCCTCGGGGAACATCTCGTCCACAGCCGGCTTCATCGCCCCGCGCCACCGGCCCCGACCGCCAGCGCCTTCTCCCTCTCCCTCTCCACAGCTGCCCTTCCGCTCCGGGCCGTCGGCCCTCACTTCCGGCGTCAGGAGGAGCGTCTGCGCAGGTGCGAGCTCTTCGTGACCGTTCTGGAAAGCGGGAGGACCAAGGGCTCTATGGTGCGCGGTCTTGCTCGCGCCTTTCTGAGGCGTCGCCCCCAGCCTTGGCCCCGGCTGCCCCCTGCTGGCTGGAGCGGGAAGCGCCCTGCGGCCCGGGGGGCCTGGCTTGGGGGTGGAGCTGGAGCTGGAGCTGGAGCTGGGCCAGGTGGGAGCCAGCCTGGGGCTTTGGCAAGACCTGAGCCATGGCAGGCCTGGAGGTCGGCAATAGGCTCCCCTTCCCTTTCAGCAGCAGCACCAGGCCACCCGTAATTTAGAAGAAAACCAGGGAAATTTAGCACACTTATCAATGTGACACACTGAACAAACACCTCACTTCCTAACAAAGAGATTTTTTAGTTTGTGTCAATATTATACTTAAGAATTAATTTGGAACCCAAATATTTTTCCCAATTCTTCTGAAAATGTTTGCTTAAAATATGAAATATTATTAGAACAAATATAACAAGTTAGGGGTTCAGAATCTCACTCTAATTTTAACTAGGATAATATTGGGCTTTTAAAACCATTTTAACCTACAGCCACAAATCCACCTCAGATGAAGCCATGTTAAGTGGGTAGCCATGTTAGTTTGTTTTATAAAAATTTCAAAAACGATTTCATAGGTCACAGTACACGTCTTCAGATGTAATAATATATGTATATCGGATATACATCTGAAGAAGTGGGTTGTAACCCACAAAACCTTATGGTTTAATACTATCTGTCTAGGACAACATGTCAGGCCAAAACACATATCAGAGGGAAGAACCCTGAATAATAGTATTTGTAATAACATAATTAATCAGATAGGTTGATTTTACTTTGTTTTTTGGCCTGTTCTAATATTCATTATTCTGCAAATTTAACTATGCTTAGCCATATGATGAGAAGTATTGCGTAACAGTTAGTGCAGAGGACTCGATTTGGGACTTCTGAGTTCTAGTGTTGGAGCTGCCATTAATTCCCAGGGGGTTGGACTCGATGATCTCACGAGGTCCCTTCCAGCCCTATGATTTGATTGATTGATTGATTAGCCTGCTGCCGTGTTACCTATGGTAAGCTGCCTGGAGTTGGCCCTGCAAAATATTGATGGGCCTCAGTCATTTCCCAATGATGTCAGAGGTAGTTGAGGATGCTCTGCAGGTTGCAGAAACAGGCTTTACTTTCACTATTTTTATCACATAATGGGAATAATACTAATCTCAGAGGGGAGCTGTAAGGTTTAAATTAATGTTTGGTCAGATCCTCATGATCCAGTGATGAAAGGCAGCAGTATATAAGTACAAAGTAGAACTTTATTATTATTAACTATATACAGGGATATCTTCATGCTCTGACTCTGTGGGTGGAATTCACCAGAGTACTCTCACCAGTGGACACAGCTTCTTAACCCACAAAGATTCATACTCAAATATTTAAAGGCAAAATTAGGTCAGAGGCTACTTTTAAGCGAGAGAATTTGATTTTTATGTGACTCTTTCAGTGTTACTCTTTCTAGACCTGGGTCCTGCCACCTCCTCTCACTGGCTGATTCCTGGCTGCACCACCAGCCCAGCCCAGCTTGACCCTGGGCCTGCTCCCCTCCTCGGCGGATCTTCAGCTGCGCTGCCTGTCTGGCCCAGCCCAACCTAGGGCCTGCTGCCTCTTTCCCCTGGCAATCCCTGGCTGTGCTGCTGGCCCTGCCCAGCCCATCCCTACCCTGGGCCTGCCCCACCCTGCTGATTCTCTGCCGTGCTGACAGCCTGGCCTGTCCCATGCATGGGAGAGAAAAAATCCTGTGTGGCAGGATGTTTTCACGTGTGCGGCCATGCAGCCACACAACTTGGAAGGAAGAGTGATTGGTACACAGTGTACTGTGGCTTTAAATTCACTGGTGATTCCTAGCAGAGGGTAGGTGCTGTTCTTGTGGAAGAGGAGTATCTGTGTGACAGAATGGAAGTAGTATAGGACTAGCTCACTGCTCTGTACACTTTGTAGGCATCCCCTGCATGTGCCAAATTGAGAGATAATTGATTAGGATTGGGTAATTTACCATTTAACAGGAGGATTTAGTTCAGTGGTTCTCAGTCACTGTGTCAGGACACATTCCTGTGTCATCACACAGTGGTGTATTGCACAGAACCAAGGAGATGACTGGATTTGGCTGGGGAGGGGGCGGATAGGGGCTGATGTCTCCTGTACAGTTGCCATAAGCCACCAAGTATATTGTGACCTGCAAAAGGTTGAGACCCACTGATTTAGCTCAGCAGTTGGGGACTGTTACATAAGAGACAAGAGAAGTGAAGGGGGGTGAAACTGGACAGAAAACAAAGAAGACCAGGATTTCAGAGAAATGAGAGCTCTGTCTCTACTCTCTTATGCTGTGCCAGGGGATATGCTGCTGCTTGGGAAACACTTTTTGGCGATGAGCCTTGAAGCTGACTGAAATTTTCTCAAAACTGTATACTGTGGTGAATTTATGTAAGGACTGCTAGCAAAGAGAAATCCAGGGTGAAGAGATGCACCCTGTGACAATCCTCACCACTTGTGCCTCTACTGGTGTAGCAGCAGCATAAGTTAAAGTAGGATTTCTTCTGCACTAACTTGCACTGAAACTGGATAGCACTGAATGGGGGAGCAAACATCAATTCTGCACAATTGTGCCCAGACATAGTGAAGTGGAACCACAAACTCTCCATTTAAGTCAGGGTGCAGATTGCAAAGCATTGCCACTAGGGTGCCCTTGGTGTGGAATTCCCTGTCCACACCAGGTTATCAGAAGACAAAATGCTAATTGACAAGAGGTAAGGCTAATCTCTTTTCTTGGCTTTTGCAAAAACAGTGACAGATAAGAGGATTGGAAGAGTCTTAGAATCACAGGGTTAGAAAGGACCTCATGAGGTCATCTATTCCAACTCCAGGCTCAAAGCAGGACCACTTCCACTAAATCATCCCAGCCAGGGTTTTGTCTAACCAGGCCTTAAATGTTTCCAAAGATGCAGACTCCACCACCTCCCTATGTAACCCATTCCAGTGTTTCACCACTCTGCTAATGAGAGAGATTTTCCTAATATCCAACCTCGACCGCCCCAGCTGCAGCCTGAAACCATTGCTCCTCATTCTGTCCTCTGTTACTACTGAGAACAGCCTAGCTCCCTCCTTTTTGGAGCATCACCTCAAGCAGGTGAAAGTTGCTATCCGATCCCCCCTTAGTCTTCTCTTCTACAGACTAAATAAGCCTACTTCCTTCAATCTCTCCTTGTAATGATGATTTTGGTAAAATTTTGGATGTTACTCTTAATGGATTGGTCAAAGAACAGAGACTACACGATAGGGACTTTTATACATTTTAAAATACAAACAACTAAGAATTGGATTGAAATCAATGGATTATTTATTTTTTTGCACAAAAGTAAACACTATATTAAAAGGAAAAGCCATGCTAATATCTGCCATTTTACAAACATCGAGAAATTCTACAGCATAAGAGAGCTTGAATGTTTAAACACATTGATACAACATAACAGAGCAAATGGGCAAGGCAGATGTGTTTACTGACAGCAAGACATTCCTTTAAAGGCTGCAGCACTAGCTTCAGCAAAATGCACAAAATCATTAGTGCTCATGATAGGGACCATCATAACCAAGGGTATTTCCAAACGGGTATTGAGCATAGAGGGTTCTGGCCATTTCGTTGATTCTGTTGTATGCTCCCAGGGTCCGGAAATACTCCACATATGACCAAAAATCACTGGACCAAAAAGGCCAATATGGCAGGATTGCAGGTTCCTGATATGCATCTATAATAAAAATGGCAGAATTTGATTAACATAATATAAAATGTGTAGGTGAGACCATGAAACAGAGAGCCAAGACTCGCAGGTCCTAGTCCTACATCTCACTATAAAACAGGTTACTCACCCTCACTCAGGCCTCTCCAATAGCTTGGCTCTTTAAGCCATCAGGTGGTTCTCTGGCCAGCATACAGGCAATGTGAAAGCTCTACACAGCCCACCCCTTTACCCTGGTGCAGGGGAAATAATAAGCAGAGCAGGACGAGGGTGAAAGAAAGCATGGGCAGAACCATTGTGGGCTTGTATGATAACCCACAGAGGGCTGTTAGAAGCTGGCAAAACTTAGGAAAGCTCTGGGCTGCTTTACTTTGTGCTGTGGGATAGGTGGGGACCAGCTTAGTTCAAAATTAGGACAGCCAAAGGTCAGGATGGCTTTTGAGTCACCTTTGCCCCCCTCCGCCCCAGCCACCACTTTTCCTCTGCCCGGGACAGCAAAAGTGTAACTCAGAATCTGGCTGTGTGTCATTAGCTCTATCTGTGAAAGGTATCATCCTTGTGAAATTCCAAAGGGGCAACCGGGATAACCTAGTTCAATACAACAAACAAGGAGTCTTAGTGTGGCACTAAGACTCACAAATTAATTTATTGCATGAGCTTTTGTGGGAGAAAATCTGACTTCGTCAGACGCTTTGAAGATGAGGGAACTTACAGAATAGGAGGAAACATTTTCACAGGACTCCTTGTTTGTTTTACATCCTTGAGAGCTATCTTACTGAGGTGCCTACCCATAGTGAATGTAAAATAATGTACTGCTATTATTAACCTAGCTAGAAGTACTTCAAATTGAGTGGGTTGTAACTGAAAATGCTGTACTCAATCTTAGAACATTTCATAGACCAATGAAATTAGTGGGAGCTTTGCATGAAAATTGATGCCATTGTTTGGCTTTATACAGCTAGGAGGCCTACCAAGACCCTCTCACCTTGGATTAATTATGCTGCAAATAAGGATGGCTTCTCCTATATGCATTGCAAATGACTTGAGTGGAATGCTTTTCAGCAGTGACCTGTCTGGCCTGCTTCGATGCCAGCCAAGTTTGATTCTTGGTATCAGCTAAACCAGGACCCGGTCCCTCTATACAACGTGAGTAACAGAGAACGCATCTATACTTTTCCATGATAATATGATTAACATATATTTGGCTTCAGCTCCGTGCATGGTGGAGGCCACATTCTGAGACTTCTTATATACAGTGAGAGCAGTAGCAAACCCACTGAAACTTGATCCTGCAGGTGAATCCATGCAGGTGGATCCTTGCATTACAAGGGTTCTGCTGGGGTGAAGGATCAAGTAGCCGAAGTGGGGCCTATGGTGCTTTTCAGAAGTCTGAAGTCTCAGAGTTATGTCTTAGTTGGTAGCAGAAATCAAAGGCTACAGAGATGGAAAAAGAGGTCCAGTTAGGAAGCGTCCAGCACCTGCAGATATTTCTCATTTGGCAAAAACAATAGTGTAGTGGCTAACACCTCTGCTTAACATGCAGAAGGTCCTGGGTTCAATTCCCAGGGGGTTGGACTCAATGATCTCACGAGGTCCCTTCCAGCCATTTGATTTGAAAAACCAAATTATAGTTTGTTTTTGAAGAGGACATAAAAATTAATCTGGACTTGGGTTTCCAATTAAATAAGCAAAGGGCCTGAAGCTGCCAGGTTCTGAGCATCATCTGCCCCTGATCCAACAAATCACTTGAGCAGATGCGGAATTTTGCTGAAGAACTACTTACAAGCGTAAAGTTATGGGTGTGCTTCAGTGCTTTGCGCAGGTGGGGCTTCTGACCCCTAATCTTTGGGCTATATCCAAACCTTATTGAAATCAGTGAGTGTCTTTCTATTGACTTTCATGAGCTTCAGATCAAACTCTGTAGTGGGAACTAAGGAGTACCTTATATCCACAGGATCAGGCCCTAATTTCATAAGCTAAAATTTGGAGTGCATAGTTGCTGGTAACAAAAACAAATCAAAATGAATTATAAATGAATAGAGTTCACTGTATTAGCTGACCTCCAGGGTTATGCTGCAGTCTGCTCCTTGGCACAGTGTGAAACAAACACATATTTGCTGTAAAAGTATTACCCAAACTATGTTTTTATACTAAAACACATAAAATGCATGAAGAGAAGAGATGTGTAGTGATTTAATTGGGATGTAGCATTGGAAACTGTTTACTGTGTTCACATAAAATATTGCGCTCTCCCCATTTTACTTTAAATTTCTTACAGCACAGAAATAATTACCGAAAAGTTGAGTTTTGAGCTATAATTAAAGCCAAGCCAGTGAGGTTTGTTGCGTGGAGTTAAAAAAAAAAATTGTTTTCAGTTAACATACATTCACATTAAATTCCTTCCATGCCACCCCTCCCCTTGTATACCCAACCTCATATGTTGATGAGCACTGCTGTTGCCAGTGAAATGTTATGATAGCAGATATCAGTGTATCCAGTGCAGACATTTCTCCCACACTAATACACATCAGTGAACGTGATATAGTGTTTATGTTCAGCATTTTTCTAGCAGTGCTAGAAAAATTGTCTAGCATAGCTGCTTTTGTTTTGAATGAGAATTTAAGCAAATATATGGTCAGCAAAATTTCTTTATGCTTTCCCCAGAAAAAACTAGCTAACATCTAAAGCACCAATACTGTATCAATCAATAAGGCAATTTAAATGTTGTTTGCTTTTGCTTTAAACAAATCCTAACACTGCATACTGTGGGTCAGATACTCAGCTGATGTACATCTGCATCGCTTCACTAACTCTCTGCTGGCATTTACTAGCTGAGGACGTATTGTATTGGAGTTTTTGGTTTGCTTTTTAAACTGGCTTTCTGGTCATTGGCTATGTCCACACTTACACAGTGAAATCCATTTCAATTTAAGTTAAATCGATTTAACAGATCCCCACTAGAAAAGCAAATCGAAATAGCATTACCATGGGAGGTGTGCCAACATGGGCCCCTTGAAGAGCCATGCCCCCACCCAATATATAGAAAAAGGAAAGCACCTGGGAAGAAGAAAGGCAAAAAATGTTAAATTGATAACAGTTAAATTGAAATAACATATCCGCACTGTGTTATTTCAAAACAATAATTTTGATTTAACTGTCATATTGATATAATACTAGGTTTTATTATAGCAATATGACTTTCCTTGTATCGAAATGAGGGAGCTCCTCATTTCAAAATAAGGGAATGTCATTTGGACCTACGATTTTTTAAATTGAAATAACCAGCATTATTTCGATTTAAACAGTGTGTGTGGACATACCCATTTATAGATTTTAAGGTTTTGGCATGGAAGCTGAGGTTTCTTGCCAGTAAACAGACACAAATTTGATGGCATGCATCCAGAGGTTCCTGGATGTCCAATATATGTAGAAATCTGGTGTTTCTTAGGTTATGATAGCATTACAAAACACAGTTTAGGATCATCTGAGAACTGCCTTAGTTATCAGTTTTGCTGTTTTTATTTGCTAACAAATTTGTTATCTTTATAGAATGCAAAAAAAGTTCAAATTTTAATCAATTGCCTAGCAACACTTCACATATTTATTTATGTACTACCTATTTCCCACTGTATCAGCAACAAATGAAAATGTTTCTATCAGGGTCTGATCCAAAGTCCATTGAATCAGCGCGTGTCTCCCCACTGACTATAATACATTTTGGGCCCTCTAGCTCTAGGTACAATTAAATCTTCCCATTTTTCGGAATGTTGGGGGAGAAAAAGACCGAAAACATTACCATCTTCATCCTGTATTGGCCTGGCATCTGTAAATAAATAAAAACTCATCAGTAGAAGGTCTCAGATGGAACAGATTGCAGTGTACAAAGACGTGCTATGTAGCCCAGAAGCTGACAAGCTCTGTAATGCATTGACAGGAGCCTACTGCAAGCGTAACTTCAGTGTTTGAAACAGCTGAATAAAGAGTTCTCTGTTTCTAGTCATTCAGAAATACACATTGAATACTGTTGACTAATAATGAAGGTAAGGTAAGTGTGACTGGTATACAAATAGCATCCAATATCAAATACAAGTCAACATATAAAGATTAAAATATTTAAGACTGCTGGAAAAGAAATAAGGATAAATATAAAAGTTAACTTACCTGTTAATGCATTCATCAGCATGCAGAGAGAAATTAAGCCAATAAAGATAAACCTCATTGTCTTTGCAAATTATTATTCCTGTTTCTGAAATATAATCTATAAAATGAAATAGAATGGAATATATCAAAATACATTTTTCTTCCACAGGAAAAAATGGTTGGAATTATTATTATTATTATTATTATTTTTACTGTAGTTAGAATAAGCTTTTTATAACATGTGCAGGTATCCCTAAACTTCCAGCTGCTAGAAGCATCTGGCACTAGCCACTGCCAGAGATAGGATACTGGGGATCATTGCTTTGGTTCTTATGGTCCCATAAAAATTGTTAATTGCAAAAACCTTTCAATATATTAGAATAACTACAGTACCAAAGTCTGATATTCTTCTAGATCTATGGCATTTCAAAAAATTAGTAAAAGTTCACCTGCATTGACATGAAATTAAATGTCTTGAAAATATTTTGTTTTGTGGCTACTTCAGAAATTACCTTTCTCTTATGAGAGTTGAGGTCTATAGCTCTGAATCAGCTGCAACAATTTGAATGGGCTTCTATTTCTGTAAAATAGCACCACTGTTTAGAGAAGGGTGGGAATAAGGAAAGGAATGTCACTTACTTAACACACCAATCTGATCATTTTCAGCACAATCTAAAAGTGTATAGCTGCACGCGTCTATAATATATTGCAGCACCATCCATGGTCAAAAATGTACATATAAACTTTGGGAATAAAATTCCTATAAGATAAAGCTGAAGGGGGGGGGATATCCAGCAGCTAATTTAGTAATTGTTGCTTACAATAACTCTCCAATTTACATGTTTTCACTATAGGAAAAGGTCTTTTTAGAAATAAGTTATTTTGGCTGGCATTTGTTATAAGATTTGAGGTAATAGCTTGGGGGGTAAGTCTGTCCATATTTATTCAATAGTGCAAGCAAATAAAATCTATACCGTGATTTACTAGTAAATGTAACACTACAGAAATTGTCAGTTTGTCACTTTCAAAGGATTAGGTTACTTGCTTAGCTTACATTGCCATTTAAAGACGGAGGCTGACTTCAGTTGTCTGAGAGTGACACAAAGGAAACTCGGTGCCCAGCAATTTGGATGTTGTGCTGATGCTTGTGGTTCCTAAGTAATTGTCCTAAATGACTGTGTCTTGTGATTCTTAGACAAGGCTTGGTGAGGCCCATTAAACTGCATTTTGCTATTTATATTTATTTCCTAAAGGAAGCAGGGCTGTTTCTCCATGTGCCAGTGCATACTGTGGATTCACTTCTATGCAGGCTGCTGACCAATAGGTCTGGGACTTTAAAATCTCTAGGGGGGAGCCAGGTCTTCAGCAGTGATGATTTAATTTGTGCATCACTTAGATGATTTTCATGGCTCATTTTCCAGCCCCGTAGATTTGGTCTGTGTCAGACCTCTACAACATATCATTGAGGACCTACAGCCTATTTTAAAAGATGACCTCTCACTCTCATCTTGGGAGACAGACCTCTCCTCACCTACAGACAACCCCTGAACCTTAAACAGATACTCACCAGCAAACTACAGACCTAACAACAAGAACATTAAAAGAGGCACATATCCCTGCAACAAACCACGCTGCCAACTTTGTCGACATATCTGCACAAAAGACACCATCAAAGGACCTAATCAAGCCAGCTACTCCATCAAAAGGTCATTCATCTGCTCATCCACTAATGTGATTTATATCATCATGTGCCAGAAATGCCCCTGCACCTTATAAATTGGACAAACAGGACAGCCCCTACACAGAAGAATAAATGGACACAAAACTGACATCAGTAACCACAACACATACACACCAAAAAAAAACCAAACCCCAAAACAAACAGTTACTGAGCACTTCCATCTTCCTAATCACTCCATTGATGATTTGTTAATGACGGTCCTCAAGGAAATCAATGGGACAGCAAGACTTCAAAGAGAAACAGCTGAAATTCAAATAATATGCAGATTAGACTGTGTGCAAGTAGCACTGAATGGTGACTATGGATTCTTTTCACATTATAACAGGTAATTTGACTTCACCCTCCCTCTATGTGCTGTTTCCTAGAGCCTGAATCTTTACAAATGCTCTGATTTGCTGTTCCAGTATGACCTGATCCCATGTCCTACACTCCCCTGCATTTATTTTCATCCCATTCTGTAAGTTTCCCCTCTTCAAAGCGTCTGACAGAGAGGGGTTTTCTCCCATGAAAGTTCATGTGATAAATTGGTTAGTGTTAAGACTCTGCTTTTTTTGCTTTACTAGACTAACATGGCTGCCCCTTTGGAACTTATACAGATTAAGATCCAGGATCATTATAATGTGAGCACTCCTTCATCTGAGGTTCACCTTCTCCCTGCTTAGTAGGGAGCTTTCAGACATGGCTCCTCTCACTCTCTGCAGAAACATACACTCACCAGTTCTGGACATGTTCTCATTTCCCTTATCCCTGCATATGTGGGACTGGTCCATGCTCCCATTCTGAACCTGCTTATGTGGAACAGGAGTGCAGTTTGGGGAGAATAGGGATGGGGAAGCCTGCACATTCGTTCTTGGACTGGTGTGTGTGTGCCCAGTCAAATGACTTTGCAGAGGGTCCCAGCTTTGCTTAGCTGGGTCTTGGTGGTGGAACTTCTCCCTGTCTACACACAGCATTATATCATTCTGCCAGGAATGCTTCTGTGGCCTTTGCAACAGAATGACTCGCCTTGTAAGTAAGGGCTGGGTGGCTTGGGCCTAACCAACACTGATTGCTGAAAGAGGTGCACTTGAGGGGATCAGGTGGCTTTTTAGCCCATAAAGGGCAGCCGGAAGCTGCAGAGAGGTGGGATTTTCTTGGCAGTATCCATTATGAACACAAGAAAAAGGTGGAAGACTCTAAGTCATGAGCAAACTACAAAGCATGGTGCATGGCAGTCAAAGACTCCATTGAGTAGTGAGTCTGCTAGTTCCTAAAACTGAAGAAGAAGGGGGATGCTCAGGGACCAGAGACGGAAAAAGTAGGCATTAGTAGAGAGTCAGAACTGTAACTCCAGCCATGTAGAGTCTCAGAGTAGTCCACTAAAACAGAAAAGGCCACAGGCAGGAAGGCTTGGCCAGTAGAAGAGGAAGAGAAATTTTGTTTGTTGGACTTTAATGTGAGACTTTGCTTTATTTTGAGTCTATCTTCTGTGGCTTTAGAATATTGTGGATCTTGGAGAACAGTCCTGAGGTAGGATCTCCAATCCACTCCATAAAGGTGTTAATCCTCCTTTTAGTAGCTCTAAACTCACCCGATCCAGAACCCAGGTGATCTTCCCTACATAGCAGCATCCTCATTCTCTCCCTGTGGTCAGCACTGAGGGCAAGACTGGGGAAAAGGGAGTGTGGCCAGAGAATTCTGGTGCTTTGTGATCCCAGGTTCCCATAATGGCACCTGGAGTGCAAAAGTGCCCTTCATCACTTTGCCAGCTCTGCAGATGTGGGTTTGTACATTCAAGATATTCTGTAAACCCACAGATAACACTTCCCTTTTTGCCACCCATTCAGTGTATCACACTGGCAGAAGCCACCAGGAGCTCTGATATATACAAATGCACACTTGGACTCAATACTTTTTAAATTTTTAGTTCTACTAAATAGCATGTTACTGCTTCTGTGTATATCTCTGCGAGAAAGTGTTTGCCCCCCACCAGCATAGAAGGGGCTAAAGCCGGCGGAGTAGGTAGCAGTGGAGGCAAGTCCTCTTAGTGGCCGAGAGCAGCTGCATGGGCACAACCAATCAGAGAGCAATTGCATGGACCAACCAATCTGAACTTAGCAGAGCTCATGTAAAAGGAGCTATGTGGCCACTGACCAATGTCACAGAGTTGCAGTGTGACGCTTCGTGGTAACCCCTGGGTTCCTAGCAGGTAAAAGAGGTGTTAGGACCATGGACAGAGCAGTTGCTGGTGGTACTAGCTGCTAGGACTGAGTAGCAGTGGTCCTGAAGTAAGGATGAAGAATGTCCTAGGGCCACACGGAAGGCCCATGGGAATGCACTGACCAGTTAGAAGATGTGCAGCACAAGGAATGCCTGGCTTGGGACTTGGAGTAGTGGGTGGACTCAAGTCCTCCCCCATTAGCCACTGCAGGAAGTGACTGGGCAAATGGACTCTGCTGTTCTGACCCCTGGAAAGGGAAAACACAGTAGGTGATGTGGCCAAAAGCTGAATCATGAAGAGGATGTGGTGGTTTCTGAAGAGACGGCCATCAGAAGCGATGACAGAGTGACAGGGGCCACACTGCAGACAGGGGGCATCTTTCTTGAGCTTATCCCCAGGGTGACCAGGAGAAGGTACTGGTCCAGTTGTGAGTGTTATGGCTCATGGCCTTTATTTCAGAACACAATAAGGGGGTCTAGTTTCAATTCAGTGGGGAGATGTAACTCATATGGGATGATGGCAAGGCGGAATAATGGCATAGCTGGAGTAACCACATAGCTTAACTGTTCCTTTCCAGACTGTCTGTTTTGTGTTTTTTATTTTTTGTGATAAAAGGATTCTATGGCAATGGTAATATATTTTACGGGTCACAGGTAGACACCTACAGAGCTCCTTGCCACAGGATACCTTTTGGGCTGAGATATGAGGTAGATTGAAAAAAGGGATTGGATCCTTTGATGGGTAACAAGACTATTCAGTGTTACATGAGTTAATGCTAACAAGAAGGGGATTGGAAGGGTGATAAAAAACATACTTCAGGTTTTAAACTAATCTCTAATCATTAGGAATTAGGATGAAACCTTCCCAGGTGGGTAGGCTAGCCCACATCTGTCTACTGTTGAGTTTCTCATACTTTCTTCTGAAGTATCCAGTGCTCACCAGTTTTGGACACAGGTTAGTGAACTAGATGGACCATGGATCTTTTCTGATATGACCATAACCTCATTCTAGTCGATGCACATTTTCAACTTTAACACCTCAAAGTCTTCTGTTTGCTAACCACAAATTGAAAATGCAAAGGATTTCCATTCTGTAACATAAATGGAACCTAGGCAATTATAAAGAGAGAACTAAAATGAAATTTGGAACACCTGTATTTGCTGTGGAGTAAACTGAACAAGAGCTCTGAGCTGCTATAATTACTGCTTCCCCACTGTGCTTTCTTCAATTAAAAATGACACTGGAATACAAAAAGATGGAGGAGTTTGAGCTGACTTTTTTAAATTCAAAGCTTCTGGATGGGAGAGGGCTAGTCAGATTGCTCATTTGCTTGGTAGCATAAATGTACATTCTTAGCACTGTATGCCAAACCAAATTCCACGTTTTCTGGAAGCTGCCCAACACATACACTGTGGACTGTCTGGCAGCATTTTTAATAGGCTGCATGCATTCTCATTTGGTTATCCTCCCTTTGTCAAAGTTCATTCGTGACAATACTGCAGAAGCAATAGTGCACTGTGCTCAGTACAAATGCTTGTACAGATCAATTAGCAGAACGTTTTATTAATGGTCACCGACTTGCATTTTTGCACACTGCTGAGCAGTAATTGGAAAATTCCATGGTGACCACAAATGCAAATTGGTCACAGCAGTGACCACCCTTTCCTGCAGATACCATAGCATTTAACAGCACAGCATCTGCTAAAGGACCCCACTATTTTCCCTGCTGCTAGTCTGTAATAAACAAGTATTTTTATTTTTAAACTATTTGCAAATATTTGTGCTCCTTTATCAGGGAGGGTCATTAATTCAAGGGCTTACATGCTGCAGAAAGCAAGGCTCAATTCTTCGGAATCTACATTCCAATGTTTGCTACAGAATCTTGATAATAAAAAGGCCATTAATTCATGGATGCTTTGTTCCTGCATTATAGAAGGGGCATGTACTAAACAATATATTCTACCAGCTTCTCTCAAGCAGAGCTGATCAATAAGTACTTTCTGTAGATATCTCTCTGGGAAGCATAAGCTGGTACATCCATCTTCTCTGTCAGATGCTGCAATCAAAGGGAATATTCACAAGCTCCCCTTGGGAAGAAGGAAATACAGTTTGGTTAGTATACTTGTTTATGTGACTTGCTCCCTGATGGGTAATAGTTCTGGAAGTGATGGCACCTGGTGCCTGTCCCAGGGTGGTCCCATTTCTAATGGCCAGGCAATAAGTTCTGCATGAACCTAAGCACTGTGTGATGGTCTTTGGAGCAGACCAGATCGCTCTTGTTTTGTTTAATAACTAGCAGTAAAGGTGCATGAATAAAAATGAACATGTTTTTGCCTTTCTAATAGCACCATTTGGGTTGTGTTAAAATCCAAAACCCAGAAGAAAGGGAATGGTCCTCCAAGGCAATGCACTAACCCATGTTGTCTGTTTCTGAGATATAATGTTTCTCATTTAATCAATAAAGAAGCATCCCCTCACAGTCATGTAATATCTGTTTATTGAAAAATAAATTGCACTTGTACTTCCACTGTCACATCTAATTTAAAGGGTTTTTCCCCTTTTTGACAATCTGGGTTATCTTATTTACTATTTATGAATTCCACTTAGATTTTACAGATAGTCTGCACCCTTATATCTTATGGCTGTCTTCCACTCTGCACTTACCTCATGCTCCCTGTGCTCACAGAAGGGGGATTGGCATCTCCATGTCTTGTCTATGAGTAGGTTGGTTGCTAAAGAATGTTAGTATGTGGATAGATCTTGACCAGACAGAACAAAGGAATGACAGCACCCAATATAAACTTAGTTGTCTCTAATTTCTTTGAATAGCTCTTTGTTTGAAGGAATGGAATTTTCCCAGGAGAAAGAACAAAGGGCATGAGACATCAAGGCACTCCAAGACTGAGTGAGAGGTAGAATAAAAACACACCGGCTTTTGGGGAAGAGAGAATGTTTTTGCCAGAGGGACCAGCTTGAGAGGGAAGAAGGTCCCAGAGTGGCTCTGTGATTTGTATGAGAAGCCATGTACAGGAAAAGGACTGAGGACTTTGCAGAGTTCACTGACCCAAATCCTCAAAGAATGCTCAAGACTGATAAGGAAATTCAGGCACAGAATGGTGAAATGCTTCAGCCCTTACTTGCATCTGCTTTACTTTTGTGTTTACTAGTTGCTTTAAGAAACTCTATTCAAAGTCTCAGTTTGTTTTAGCTATAATGTGTCCCCGAAGAGGTAAAATGTAAACCAGAGATCCTACAAGGCTGGAACTCTGGGAAAGGTTCATCTTGTAGCCTCATTCTGCCAGTGAACAGACTACAGCTGGCTCCAGACTTGTCTTCTTATGACACAATTTGGAAAACTGCTTAGCGAGGAAGCACCAACTGGCACTCTGTCTTGAAATGACAATGGGCCATCAGAACATTGGGATCTCCTGCCTCTTGTGCTCTGTACCATCTCCTCTGGAGGTGACCAGAAATCTCTTTGCAAAGCAAGAGAGCAAAGCTGAAGCAGTCCACCATGCTGCTGGCCATTCTGGAAAAATTCAGACTTGCCAGCAGTACACTTCCCACCTTGTATTCTGGAACTGGCAGCCAGAAACAGACAGAGCAGGCTGAAATCCAGACCTTTTATGTGCATCTGACCTCTGTTTATAATAAGCCAAACTGAAACACAAGATTTGAATGTACCAGATTTTCAAGGGATTGCAGTTTTGCAGCTCAGATTAGTCTCCATTCAGAATACAGTGCGTGTTGGGGGTGGGGTGTTTTGAATTGGTGTTCGATAGCTGTCACAGATTCCATAGTGTGTAGATTTGGACATGGTTTTGAAGCATGGTGTGGCACAGACTGAGATATATTTACTAAGCTCAAATCAATACCTGGCTACATATCACACCTGAGCCTAGCCCAGATGTAATTGCCTGGGTAATCAAGCTTTCAGAGATCAGGGCTAAAGCATGACTTTTTTAACTTGGTTATAACATAGTCTGGCCCTTTACATAGACCAAATCAGATCACATTCCATTCATCACCAGAGGACATTGGAGGCCAAGTCCAAAATATGCCATTTTATACCCGTATCATCTCTCCAGCATCATTTTGGTAGTTTTGGATGTGTAGACAGGCCCCCACTGATTTGATATCACTGATAGCATTTTCACACCCAAAGAATCTGCAGTAGATAAAACAAGAGGCAGTGGTATTTCAGATTCTGATGGGAGACCTCCTATGAGATGTTCCCTTCCTTTCTGCAGCTACATTAAAGCCTCATTTAAGTATTTTTTTTAGTTGATCAATTGGGCAGTCCTGCACCTCATCACTACTTAGTTATTCATAGCAGCAATGTCCTAAAATGAACTAAGCCAAGAATGTGAAAAACTGGCCATGCAGCACTTTCAGATCCTTTTAGGGATGATGTATTTCCATCTTCGTATTATACACAGATGTGTCACAGCAATAATCTCCACTGCTTTTGTAATTTACTCACCCTACTTTGTTTTTCAGATTGATTGAATGTCCCAGCGGCACTTTAGCTATTAAGCAATCAGCAGCGGTTTATTGTTTTAATGCCACAAGGCAACAGAGACCATCCTTTAAATATAAGACTTAATTACATGTTTGATGCTATCAAAGAATGGCCAGGGTTTTGCAGCACAAACAACAATTTGCCAGTAATTCAGGGGATCTTCTTTCCTTGATTCATGCCCCTAAGCTCCTCCAATGCCAATGTGAGTTGTTTATGTCCATTGGGTAGCTCCATCTTTATACAGCAGCCAGGCACAATAAAGTTCATCAGAAAATGATGAAAAGATACATACCATAGGTATAAAATGGCTTATATCACAGAAGGATCTGAGGAAGTGATAGATGTACTTAATGTCAGGAATAGCACACTTCAGAGGAAGCTGTATCCATGATTGTGCTGTGCATCAGTTTCAATTTTGTGAGCTCTGGAGAATGCTGATGGGCCCAGTGTTTACTCATGTTCAGTAGCACCTGTACTCTACTGGCATCAGTGGGAGTACTCAGCAAGTCAAGGAGGTAGAATTAAGGGCCAGCATTAGCAGCACATGGGAAATGCTAGTATGGCTTTATAAAGCAGAATTCTAAAAGGGGATGTGGTTCTTATAAAATCTACTTATCGTTTTAGGATGGTATTTGCAAAAGTGGCTAGATTATTTAGGACCACAAGCATCCTTGAGTACAGTACAGAATGCATCATAAAGAGTGTAAGCAGGGATCTGTCCTCGGAGATTTGACTTTCAATAAGACTCACAGTCCTAAGGACTTTTGCAAACGCTATGCCTTAACCTTTAGACATTTTCCAGCAAAACTCACCTGTGGGAAAACCGGGAAATACAGAGTTAAGGCATTTGCACATGCAACCTTAATTCTTTCCCTTGCAGCTGGCAAGAACCATTAAGAATTATCTGCATGAACTCCAGATCTATTCGCTGTGTTAAGTATAACTATACTGAAGGGTGGAGGCATAAACTGGAGCACTTGAAAGAGCTGGGATTGAGCCATTAGGTGATCGGGGGGAGGCTGTTGCCATCTGTGTGTGTGTGTGTGTGTGTGTGTGTGTGTGTGCCTCTTCTTCTGACCTCTGTATGTGATCAAAAGAATGAGGTGCATGTGAACCTTGGGAGAAGTGATATGCATCATGTCTACATTGTAGTATGTGTGCTGTGTGCCTTACAAAGTAGATCTTTTTTTGCCATGGGGATTGCCAGCAGTTAGGAGGGAGCTGAGTGTGGTCTATGAGTTTAATGAAAGGTAAATGAAAGTATTATGTTAGGTGGCATTGTGCACATAATGCTGTAGGTTATGTAAAAGGAGATGACAGGGTGTAGCAAGGTGCAACCCCGGCCTGAGCTCTTGCACTCCCCTTGCTGGCCAGGGAAGGGCACGGACCCAGTGTGGGCCGGAACCAAAGGGGCTGGGCTGGAGGAAGGGAGGACTATTTAAGGGGCCGGATCAAACAGCCACAGGGGAGAAGGAGGTGCACCAGATGGAAGGTAGATGTCCCTGACCGGGAGGTGTGAGGGCGTGACCAGAGCCTTGATGACCCCCCACTGACCTCACCCTGGGCGAGGACCTTGAGGAGTTACCTTCGGCGGGAGTGCTGTCGGGGGAGGAGACGAGCAGGGACCGCAGGACCTGGATGAGCTGCCCTCTGCAGACGATGTGGCTGACCTGGGGCCGCCCAATACCTGTGACCTGGAGGAACTGCTGCTGGCTGAAGATACAGCAGGAGGTCCAGATCCACCCACGGTGAAGGCTGAAGGCCTGACTGGCATACTGCTGGGGAGGTACCTGGGGGTTTGGTAGGGAGGATAGAGGAAGTAGCCCAGGGGAGGGGCGTGGACAGCCCCACAGGGCTAGTGTGTTTTGGTAGGCACACCACTAGCTATCGGGTGGCCTGTGACCACCCATTAGGGCCCTGGGCTGAGACGCAGTGGAGTGGGTGGGCCTACGTCTCCCTCCCCTCGACCCTTACTGCTACAAACTCCAACACTGAACATTGCCCTGTGAAGCCCTGATTGCCTTGGCTGCCTCGCCCGGCAGTGGGCTAGAAGGCAGGAACTTTTGTAACTGTGCTTGCCCTGTGCAGGGGCTGAAGCCTAGCCTACCTTGGCTGCCTCGCCCTGCAGTGGGCTAGAAGGCAGGGTCCGGGTGTGCTGCAGGTGCCCTGCGGCCGTGACCGTGGATGGCCACCCTCAGACGGCCAAAGCGGCCCACCCGGTGGGCAACCCAATTTACACAGGGTTGTAAAATTTAGCAGATGTTGTGTGCTTTTCAGGGCATAGGCTACAGGCTATTCTGTACTTTTCATCATTTTTATTGCCCTTCCTTCAACCTCTTCCAGTTCCACTATATCTTTTTAAGGATGGGACAATCAGAACTGCTGTTCAAGGGTGGGTGTACCAGGGTTTATATAGTGGGTTTATGTGATTTTTTTTTTTTCCCTCTGTCTTAATTTCTATCCCTGTCCTAATGGTTCCCAATATTGATAGCCTTCTTGTCTGCCACTATGTGTTGAAGTGAAGTTTTCAGAGAACTTTCCATGATGATGCCAAGATTTTTATTTTTTGGTAACAGTTAATTTAGCATTCATCATTATCTATGCATAGTGGGATTAATATTTTTTTTTACTTTGCACTTCTCCATGTTGAACTTCATCTGCCATTTTACTGCCAAGTCCCCCAGTTTTGAGAGAGACCTTTGTAACTCTTCACAGTCAGCTTTGGACTTACTGTAACTATCCTGGATAATTTCACATCATTTCCAAACTTCACCACTTCACTGTTCATTTTGTTTCCCCAAATTGTTAATGAATATGTGGAATAATACAAGTCTCAGTACAGATCTGTGGGGGACTCAGCTGTTTACCCCTCTCCATTGGGAAAACTGACCATTTATTCCTACCCTTTGTCTCCTCGCATTGATCCATGAAAGAACTTTCCCTTTTATCCCATTATTACCTAGTTTCCTTAAGAGCCTATGATGAGGGACCTTGTCAAAAGCTTTCTGAAAATCCAAGTGTGCTACATCAACTAAATCACTCTTATCATGCATGCAGACACTCTCAAAGAGTTCTAACAGATGCATGAGGCATGACTGTGTTGACTCTTCCACAACAAATCATGTGAATGTGTGTCTGATAATTCTGTTCTTTAGTTTCTATCCATGTGCCCAGTATTGAAGTTAGGTTTTCTGGCCTATAACTACCAGGACAGGCTTTGGAGCTCTTTTTAAAAATTATTACATTAGGTATCCTTCAGTCATCTGGTACAACTCTCTCCTTACTGCAGCCCCAAACCTTCTCACCAACCTCCTCCACCCAGCTTCCCTTCCTCCTAGCAAACATAAGAACATCTATTTTTTTCCCCCCAAAATACTTTGGCTATGTGGTCCCAAAATAGCACACATACAATGGAGATTTTAGCAACAGACCTTCAAAACTTTTCAAGATTTCTGAGCTCAAGGGACTTTAAGTGGCACTAGTTGCCTGGGTTCAACATCAGGGTCACTCCTTAACCTCTGGTGCTACTCTACTGCCATAAAAGCTTTCAACCTGCAGTGCCTCCTAGCCTCTGTCTCACTCTGCTCATTGTATAATCTTACTGGTGTTTGACCCTTAGCCAAGCACCTAACTGGAAAACCAAATGCTTTTTTAAACAGCATTCTGAATTTTGCTCTTCCAAAGGGCTGGTGGATGCCGTGCACTCTCCAGGGACTACCACTTAAGCAAATTTGACCCTTGGGCCAGGATCAGAGCCATGATTTGATCCCCAGATTCGAGGAAAAAAAATACATTGTCAAAATATGCCAACCTTTAGAAAAATAGTTTTTTCAGAGTGCTATATCTATGGAACCCTTTGCTCCAATGGCCTCAATTTGGAACACTGACCAGCCCCATGAGGCACACCAGATTTCAAAGAAATCTGAATAACCATGTAGACTTTTAGTGCACTGAGAAGAGTGGAGCTATAAATAGAAAATTGGTCTTAACTATAGCAAAGCTAGTACTCTGCTATAACGTGCAAGACTAGAGCCGGATTCTATTACCCTTGCTCATCTTAAGTAGCTCCTCTGCAGTGAACAGGACTCTGTGGATAAGATGCTATTCAAAGGGACCAAAGGTATAAGAATCTGGCCATAAATTTCTATGTTACATGTTGATCTGTGGTATGAAGGGAACAAAAACTGGGAAAAGCTGCAATAAGGCTAAGCAGGGGGTTAAGGTCTAGATTCGGGCCATTTTCCCCAACTTTATGTAGTTTCTTTGCCTAATATATCAATGACCAATGAATGTGGGCGGGGAGAGTCTGAGGAGATGGACTTCTGTTTAACGCATATTCTCCCTCCTGTGTAGCCCAACATCAGAATTCAAAATGCAGGGTTGAGCCAGCATTTCTGTCCCTGCAATTTTTGTACCCAATGATTAGTGGAATTATAACTGGGAACCAGATGTGCTTCCATGCCTGGGGAATGAGCCCCTCAGCTGTCCAGCCAGCTAGACAAAAATCACTGGTGATAACCTCATGGATTTCTGACTCCTAGTCTTCTTGACTTAGCCCTGACTTCAACTAGTCTGTCTATCCCCAGTTCCTGTGAAGAAGAAGGCATCTGCCAAATTACTGTCTCAGAAGCAATACAGGTTTTGGAATATTTTGTTCTATCCTGCACTTTCCACATGGGGGTGGGAGGGTGAGGGAGAATATAGCACTTAGCACAGGAACCTGAATATGCCTCGTTCTTCTTTACTGGTTGGGGACTTTGCTTTGTTTTTGATGAGGGTTTGGTTTGATTTCTTTTTCAAAAAGAGAGAAAAGAACACAATCCTCACCATCCCAAAACAAACCAACGATCCATCTCATCCACCTTTACATTTCTAACAGTGGTAAGTGCCAGATATTTGAGTTGGAATCATCTTTTAAATGCTTAAGCCTGTATGGAAGTTTGGAAATTTCCTCCTGACTTTAGCAAGCAATTAGCTATGCTGCAAAGAATGGACATGGACAGAGCTTCAAATTTTCTAGCTAATATACTTGTAGGCACTAATTTTCTTTAGATAAGTAATCTTTATCAAATCTATTAGCCTCATTGAGTTCCACACACTTGCTATACGTTCAGTATTAAGTATTTCTTTTAATCCATTGAAAACAGCTGTGTTAATTCCTGGTTTGGGTTGATAGTTTGATTACAAATTAAAGTAGTCAGTCAAATAGGCCACATTTCATATTAATGTTTCATGTGGAAGTGATTTGTGAATGATGAACAAATGGTTCTTTGGTTGTTGTGGAGTCCACTAAGTTAAAAAGTTGCTTATAAACATGTTTACAATAATCTGTAACACTTCCTGCCTATGTGCTTATAACAACTGTCATATAAAACTAATGTAGCCAATATGCTGATTATATCTAATCATTTGAGCCCTATCAAAACCATTAATCAAATACATTTAATATAAAGTGTATGCATGAAAGTAGGTCCTGTAAATAATATTAATTACTTTTTTTGGCTGTATTACTTACCCTCAAGCCCAAAACAACATAGCATAAGTATCAGTACTGCTTTAGTAGCAAGCTTCCTAGTTGCATCAAACTGAAAACCTAAGCTGCACCAGTGCATATTTTAAATAGTGATCAGGTTGACCTCATCTGCGCACTGGCATGGCAGTATATGGCTACTGAAGAATTTCTTATACTGAGTAACAAGCTTTTCCCCTTCATGTTTGCTCAGTGAATGCTTTCACTTCTGTTATGGTTCTGTTTGGTTAGAAGGATGATGTCAGTGCCACTTTCCTAGCTGAATATGTTGCCTTGAACAGGTTGTCTATATAGATTGGTATTTTGACAGTTCAGAACCAAGGTTGTTGATCACCCTGTTCAGTCACCTTTATCAGTGAGTTTGTCCAGTTTAACTTTTCCTCCCTGGAAAGGGAACTGGCTCCCCCTGCTGCCTGTCTAGTGCAGATTTTTATTTATTTGTGGGGCTTTCCCTGCAGTGGAGGTAACATTCTCTCAACACCTATCAGTAGGCTAAGAAAGAACCAAACTCAAAGACAAACCTACAATTCTGTCTGTCTAAAACTTGTATCATAAGAGAGAAAGCTATCAGAAGTAGGCAAGGGGCCATCATCTCATAAAATGTTCATTTTTTTCCCCATTAAAACCTTGACGCTTCTGTCTGGTCAGCAAAAGTAAACAGATTGTTGCTTATGGTTTTCTTTATCATCCCAAAGCTACATTAACATGCCCTCATGGTCATACAGTGCTGCAGACAGGAGTAAAAACTGTTCTGAATTCCAGAGATATGGTGCATCTTTATCTTTACTGCAGAGTTAACTCATGTTATCTACACTCTGAGTTAACTCCCCTTGAGTGAGCCCAGCTCAAGTGGGAGCAGTCACACAGAAAAATAATACTCAATCTGCACAGCATGATTGTATCAGCAGCACATGGCTTGTCTTCATTACTAAAAAGATAAGATTTAAAAAAACAAACAAACCTGTGTGACTATGCCTGTGACCTATTGCAAGGGAAAAAAAAACAGTGAAGACAGATCCTGTAGTTTTGCTATGAAGTACGTTTGCTGACCACAGGCAAGAACATAGTGCTGACCTTGATGTGTTTACCTCAGAGCAAAACTACAGAGGTTGGTCTTCATGGGTCTGCCCACCTGAGGTAAAAAATTCTGCTTTTAAGTTGGAAAGAGAAGCTCTGAATGGTCACGTTAGCAGCAGAGCAGCTGTGGTAACTCAAGTACTGCCCTGTATCCCCTGTTTAGCCAGCCAGCTTGAGCTAAAAGTACCACCCAGGCCAAGCTTAGGGTTTCTGTGTGTGGACAGAACTCTAATTTGGAGCAACACTCATATTATAACTTGAGTTAACTCTGCAGCAAAGACAAGCCGTTGGTCATATTGTGCCCATTGGCCCAGGAGGATAGTTGGCTTTGAGATCTTTTCTTGAGTAAGCCAAGAGCAACACAGAACAGCCCACTGGAGAGGAGCATGCTCTGCAGGGTGAGCTCTGATAAAAGGGCACTATCTGGTCTTCTGTGCAGAGTTCTTGGAGGTGTTCAGCTGAGGAACAGAACATAGGAAACTTAAGAGGAAGCCTAGGAATGGGTCAAGTTGGTTTGAGATTTTACTTCATTGGGAATTTTGTTGGGAGATTCAAACAAGAGCTGAAGAAACTGGTGGCTGTAGGAATAGAAGAAGTCTAAGGAGAGAGCAGCATGGGTGGTCTGGATTCCCCTACTACTAAGCACAAGGAAGGTAGCAGGAAATCTTCTGACAGAAAGGACTAAGGATGATTTAAAGCCATGGGAAAAAGGGTGTAAGGGCCTTCACTCAGAGCTGGGGAGAAGTTCAGATGTTAGGACACCATACTTGCTGGACTCTGTTTCCCCAAAAGGAATGTGACTGACTGGAGGGTCAAGTTGTGAGAAGACACCACCATAGGACCAGAGCAACCATCAACAGGAGGTGCCAAAGAGGAAAAAGCTGCTATTTCAGCAGTGAGTCCACTTTTCTGCAGGGAGCTTATTTAATATAAACTTTAGAACATTTTCAGTGGCCTGCACACATCTCTGATATATACATGACTGTAGGGAAAGTCTAATGGATAGGAGGTCTTGAATTTGAGTGGGAACAGGTCCATGGAGGACTAGCTCAGAGCAGATGCAGTGTTTAAAAAAAAAAAAAAAAAAAAAAAAACTGTAGAGGAAGGATGGCCTAACAGTTCGGGTGCTCCCTGGGGCTTTAAGATTCTACTCCACCACAGGCCTATTGTGTGACAGAGTGAATCACTTTAGTTTCTCTGGGCTTTAGTTTCTCATCTGTAAAATGGAGATAATAATACTTTCCTATCTCACAAGGGTAATACACTGAAAGTATGAAGTGTGCAGATGCTAGAGTAGAGGGTCATATAAATACCTAGCACAGATAATATCACGGAAAGTGTGTATGTTTATCAGGAAAAATAAAAGCTCTAACTTTGTAATGTAAGCGCAAGAAGAAGTTGTACACTGTATAAACGACCTGATTCTATCACCCACTGTAGGCAGCAGCCAAACTTTCAAGGGTTTCCGTTAAGTCTACACTAGACTGATATAGCAGTGCTAGTTGGGTGTATGATTTTGTGTATCTACATATGTGGGTGCACATGTGCAACATTTCTATTCCAGAGCAAGCCCCATGCTTTTCCCTGTAAAACTTATTTCAGTTGAGAAACTGTTAAGCTGTACCAGCAAAAGCAATGTTTTGCTAGTGTAAATGCAATTTATACTAAGAGGGCCTGCTAATACAATTATAGCAGAAAGCCTTTTCCTGGGGAGGACTGACTTTCAATAGAAGCAGGAGCAATCCCTATTCAGTGTGTGTGCTGCATACAAAGGCTACTTCCCACCTCACTCAAATTGTATGTCAAAGCTACATTCAGAATTTTAATCACCATCTGCTGTCACATGCAGTATGGCCTAGGGATCCTTGAAACACCTAGAATCAGAAATTCTTATTAATTAGAATGACAGGCTTAACAAAAAAACCTGAGAAACTTGGAGCTCCTAGGTTACCTACCAGGGCATGCTTTAGAGAACAAGATTGTTTAAAAGTTTTTCTATTACTGGGAAAAAGATGGCAAATGACGTACCTAGCTCTTACTTTCTCCTTAGGTGAAGTATGAGGCTTGGCCTTCACACCAGGAACCTCTTTGCCCTAAAATTTCCTACTGTGCCCATTGCCACTGCATGATGCTTTCTGACTCCACACCTGGCACTGCAAAGCATCAGTGAAATTTTGTCTCCCATTTCCTTTTACATCAAACATTAAACAAATAAGGGGCTTAATTCTCTATTACAAAAATGTCACGAGTTGTAGACAAGAGATGTTTCACTCTTGCATTTGCAAGGGCAGCTGCGCTGAAAGAGGCATACATGAAAACCAGTGACTATTAACTGGCCTTCCCCGTGGATTCTGTGAGGTGGTGGGGATGGGGGCAGCTTAAAGTTCTAGAGTCATGGATGAGGGATGCCTGGGAGATGCTCTGGCTCCATTCTCTCCTTACTTCCACCCATCCATTTTCTGTCTTGAGATCCTTATTCTTGCAATCCCTCAGCATGGCACGGCATTCCCCCCTACTGGTGGCTGTGGCATATAGAGAGATTGAGGCTAGGACAGCCCTGGCTAGCCACATTGGGTCCCTCAGCACAGGCACAGCAGGCTCATACCTTAAGATCCAGAGCGCTCAGGTTAAATCCAGCTGCTGTTGATCCATGGAGGAGCCCAGTATTACCTGAGAAGCTGTGTGGCTGTGCCTCAATTCTGAGCAAACTGCACTGGTGATGTACACCAGTTCCACTAGCATCATCTTCTTGATCATTAACCAAGCATCATGTTGCCTTTGGATTAGCCATTTGGCAACCTGTATTGCTACCTGTTCATCCTTCGGAGCCACCTTCTGCACTGATGTTCATCGACTTTGCTGTGACCGCACAAGAGTTGAGAATGTAGATCCTGACCCTTTCTCCTGTTTCTTCTACTGGATCAGTCACACAATGTGAACCTGGAAGCGAGCACTAGAACTTCATCAGAATCTGTAAAATAGCTGCATAAAAATAAAAATAGCCCTCCAACTCCTGGCAGAGGGCATAGAATGAGCTCACACTTTTTGTTCAAGCTGCTGAAAGCTGATGCTGTGTGTTAAAATAATTTCCCTCAAAGGGGAAAAGAAAAGTTCACTATTAAAGATCCATTCACAATCAGGACCAGTGTCTGTAAGATTGTAAAAGAAGGAGAGAAATCAACTAAGACAGGAATGAAACAGGCATGCCACATTTAGCTTTAGCACTGAAGTTCACCCACTCCTGGAATTGCTCACATTTTCCTGGTACTTTCGAGGATCTATGGTAATATCATATAAAGTCATCATGCTGCCTGTTAGCGTCATTACCTACTTTTGATCTCAGTGAATGTAACAAATACACCTAAAAAACTTGATTTAAATATACCAGTTATGTGCTTACTCGGCACAAACAGCAAAATAGCCCCAGTTTTGCATTTTCCCTTGTATTATCACATCTTCTGAAGCAAATGCCACTCTATGGCAAAGTTTCTCTTCTCTATGTCTGAGCTTCAAAATGAATCACAGGATCTGTTACTAAATATTGATCACATGCACTATTCAACTGTATTGCTTAGTCCTAATTAAATTTTATTACTGTGTAGAGTATACAACTCCCTAGCAAAAACCAAAAGGACACCCTTTCCCAGTTGCTTTTATCCAACTAGTTCTGGTACCATCACTCATATCTTGCACGGTATGGAAGTCAGAATATGGTATGGAGTCTCCTGTCAATGTCAATGACAGTTGTATCAATGACCTTTTTGTGACTAAATTATGTGTGTATTTGTGAGAAATAAGGCCAATTCTTTATCTGCAGATGAGACCACAGACATGCCAAGTAAAACCTGCAGTTGATGGAGTTACTGAGGTGGCCTTTCTCTTTTCTTGTTTGATTTTGAAGTTTTTAATAGCTAAAAGATAGTACTGTCTCTAGCTGGCCCTGTTTAGGGCCTAGTCTTCCTATTGTTGGTATTGATGTTAAAGCCCATGTAGAATTTGGGGTCACCTGGTCTGCCTGGGGGTCACCCCCTGTAGGTCTCTTTGGGGAATTGCTCAAGACTAAGCCCCTCCAGCCAGCAGGTTCCTTGAAGCTCCTCTCTGGGGACTCTCCAGATCCAAATCACAAAGTCTATTGCCCTGGACCCCAGGTGGGGCCGGCAGACACAAAGTCGATAGCCTCGCCCCCAGGCGGGGCCGGCAGGCACTGGCCCCAGAAAGGCAAGGACACTCCTGATGCTTTCCAGCAGCTCGGGCACGATGGTCAATCACTCTGGGTGGTTAGATCAGGACAGGGTGTGAGGAGGGGAACACAAGCCCACCCACTCCATTGCATCCCAGCTCAGGGCCCTACCAGTTGACTGTGAGACTAGTCACAGGGCAAGCAGGGCTCCTGCCACAACATGCTGGCACAACCAGTCACACGGCAACCCGCTCTCGCTGGGCTTCTTCCCACCCCAGGGTTCAGATACCTGGTTCCACAGGAGGTAGCACGTCTCTGTATCCCTTGGATAGACGGCCTACGGGATCCCGCTGAAACCCTCTACGTCCATGGGTGGCAGGTCTGGGAATTCTTACAGCTCATCAGCAGGGGCAACTCATCCAGGTTCTGGGTCCATACACCACCAATGGCTCTTCCTCAGCTAATGGAAGCTCCTCTAGGTCACAGGGACTGTAGGTCTTGGGATGCTTTGCTTCCCCCAGCTCCGGGTCAGCCTCTGTGCAGGGTAGCTGGTCCCTGGTCTGGTGGGCTTTGGAGCACCCTCCCCAGTCTGCAGCCTCAGGGTTCCCATGCCAGTTGCTAGGCCGGGGGAGGTTGGGTGGGCCATAGAACTGGCCACCCGGGGAGACCAGGGTCAACTGTTGGGTCTGGACCTGGCCTCCTCTGGCTTGCTCCCTCCAAGCAAGCAGATCCTCCCCCTTTGGCAGCTCAGCCCCATCTGAGATCCCAGCCTGGCCTTTTCTACTTCCCCTTCATGTCCAGGCCCCACCCCTCTGCTTCCGGGGCCTGGTCCTGCAGTTGCCCAGTCTCGCTAGCAAGGGTATTTGGGACTTCCCTCAGGCCCAAGCTCTGAGGGTGGCCACAGCTTGTTGCTACAGGCCTTAAGATTTTGTTTCAGGATTTCTTTTTATCTCACATGTGACCTTCCCTGTGATTTTTGTCCTTTTTTTCAATTGGCTGTAAAGTACAGCTTTAGGGATTCTGGTGTCCTCTGAAACTGGGCTCTCAGCACCTTGCCCTTCATACTTAATATTTGACTTCCAAGGACCCATTGTGATCAAGTCAGGCCAGAAGGCTAACAGAGAGTGTACCAGGGCAGGTATGTGAGCCCTAGGCTTTTAAACACCCTTTTTCCCCACAGGCAGAGGGGAGGTTACCCCAGGGCAATCAGAGGCACCTGGACCCAGTTAACGATTACTCCAGACCTATTAAAAGCCTGGCTGCCCTAGAGGAGACTTTGTCAGCAGGTTTGAGATTTCCCTGGGAGTAGGAGATAGTGTTTCCCCCCAGCCAGGAGCAGAGAAGGACAATGCAGGCCCCAGCCTGCAGGAAGGGATGATGTAGCTTCAGACCCTCCAGAGCAGTGCCACCACCTCCATGACCCTGTAAGAAGGTACCTCTCTGGGCCCTGAGTTTAATGAGGTGGACTAGAACCATAAACTCTCCCTAAGGGTTGATGGGTGCTTCACCTGGGCTCAAACCAAAGCCTGCTCCAGATGCCCCACAAGACAGGGAGAGGAGCTGAGGGGAAAGGCCAGAAGCTTTGTCTTTGCCAGGCTGGATTTGCCTCAGGCCTCTTATTCCCTGCAGACAGTTGCTGCTGGGGAAGCCCACCTCTCTCCTCCCCCCCAGGAGGATGCTCTGCCACACTATGTATTGGTGATTCTGTCATGCCAGGGAATGTTGCAAATGGCTGTCAGAGAGCACTGATGAACTGCTTGAATTGCTTAAGGTGTGTACAAGTAGAATGCCCAGGACTCACATCTGTACGGCAGTGTGTGTAGCTGCTATAGCACTGTCTACTATACCTTAATCTTTGTGAGCAAGCTGACACTTCTCTTGTTCCACAGACTATGATGAAGTCTCTGGAAGGAGGAACTTGCCTTGGCAATTTGATGAATGACATCAGCATCAGTGTTGGTGGTGTCGAAGAGTAGACTTCCAAGATAACAGAATCAGTCAACTTCTCTAAGTTGGGTGCCTTCAATAGCAACAGCAGGTTCAGCATAGTCCTTGATTGGAGATGTCTGGTATGTGACCTCTGTTTTTCAAGCTGATAGGAAGTCCAAAGTGCCTAGCTGTCTGTGCAAACCAATTAGTGATAAATTGGATGTCCTCTAATGAGTGAGCTACCAATGCACAAAACCACAGGTCCCTAATCATTAGGTTCTACCACTGTAGTGTGGGCTTGCAGACATCTCAGACTGAACAGCCCTCCATCTGTATGAGTCTAGATGTAGACACCATGGTCCATATCATGGAAGGCATCCAGGAGCATCAGGGGGAAAATGATAGAAAAGAGTGTTGCTGCTAACACACAGCTTTGTTTTGTACCGTTGAGTATGGAAAGCCCTCAGAGAATTCCCTGTGTTTGTTCACCCAGGCCATCATCCCTTGAAGGAAGGATCTGATATGAGATACAAACTTCTTTTGGCAGCCAGGTTTGTCAAGGATTTTTCACAGATCATTGCAATTGCATCACAGGCCTTCATCATGTCTATATAGACCATGTATAAATGTAGATTTTCCTCCAGACACTTCTCCAAAGTCTGACTGTGAATATCATGTCTGTAGTTCCTCAGTCAGCTTTGAAGCTACCTTCTTATTCCAGGAATACATTGTCAATGAGTTGCTTGATCATTTTGTTGAGCAGAGTAAATGTAAGAAAATCAGCCAGTGGATAGGAACTGTTCTGCTGAAATATCACTCTTCAAACATGTTACTAAATATTTGAAATATATGTTTCAGCATCAAATCATTCTTAGCACACCACAAAACAGTTTTAACCACATACTTGGAATGAAGAGAATACGAGAACTCTGCACCATTATCTGTAACCCAATGGGAGAAAGGAACGCATCTGGCCAGGATGTCTGGAAGAGGCTCCCTCCCACCGCCCCGCCCATGAGACTTATAATAATCTTGAATGCCCATCAAGTGCCTTATTCTTTTTAGACTGTTTTCTGAAAGCAAGTTCCTTCTTACCTGAAAATTAAATGGTTTTTAATGTCTGTTCCTCAGGGAAGATTGAACTAATGATTCTGGGATTTGAATCTTTAGCTCCATAGAGAATGAGGGCCAAAAATCTCTTCTGTTGTTAACTAGCACAATTCCTTGAACTTCTTCAATTTCCACAAGCAAAAGTTTAACCCCAAATATTTCAAACCTTATATTTAGACCATTAAACCATCTTCTCTGACTTAATTCCAATTTCTTAGTGCAAAGGGTATTTTACTACTCCCCCTGAACAATGCACCAGAAAATTCCTCACCCCTTCCAAAAACATACCCACTTATCCCAGACTGTTTATAACCTTGGCTCTGGCCTGGAGGCAAAGATCCTTGCTTTCCCTTCCAACACAGTGTCATTTCTTTTCTCATTATCTAAACTGCATCTATAGGAGATGACCTACGTCCCACACCACATTCTGAAATCTTAAAACAGTACAATTTCTAATCCCTGTGAAACTGACATAGAAACATAAGCCTGACATACATAATCAACTACAAGCCTAATCAAAACACAGGAAACATGATTTACTATTCCTACCACACACCTCCCTTCTCTGCCCCCATGCCCTCATATAGCCAGCAATATTTCTTAACAAACAACTCCCATTTCTCATTAACCACTGTCATTAATGTGAGACCACCCTTACATTGATATTACTCTTCTATTCCCTTTCTCTTGCCCTCCCCTATTCTCTCACATACTTCCAAGGGTCCCTATGGCAATAAGAAATTCATATGGATGCTAGTGAATGCCCATTTTTATACAGGTTTCACAGAAGAGTCCCAATATAAAGGCTATAAATCCTTCTAGGTAACCCATTTTTCAGTTTTTCCAGCCTGGAATGACCACAGCTGCTACCTTTATATCTGGCTCCCAAAGTATGCAATGTTTTAAAATATTTGTTAGGAAAATGACAAATGTTTTTCCCCCTAGGACTGAAGAGTAATCTAATATCTATGTAGTCTTACATATTTGCAGAGCCATCACTTCAAAATGTAACTCAGTTCTGTCACACATCTGCAAGGGTGTGTGTTCAGAAGTCTATTTAAGAAATATGAAATAGAAATAATTTATATTCATATAATGTGGTGCCTTTCTGGTTGGGAACTCAAAGTACTTAAGAGGTAAGAGGCTTAGTCCTAAGAGACCAAATACTCTGATGCCAATCTAACAAAACACTAGCACATCTCAAACTTTCAGCTCATGGACAGGGAGTCTCATTGAAGTAAATGAGACTACTCATAAGGACATAGGACTGGCATACTGGGGTAGACCCAGTGTTCCATCATCTGACAGTGACTGCATAATTACTGAGTGATCCATTCTCTGTCATTCAGTCCCAGCTTTTGGCAGTTAGAGGTTGAGGGACAACCAGAGCATTGAGTTAATTCGCTGATAATCTTGGCTAATAGTCACTAATCGGCCTATTCTCCAGGATTTACCTAATTCTCTTTGGAACATGGTTATACTTCTGGGCTTCACAACATCCCACTCAGGGTTGGGGTTGCAGGGAGTCTCCCATTATCTTCAGTGGCCCCTGGACTTTCACCGAAGCCCTGGTTCTTCAGAGCACTTAAACACGTGCTTAAAATTAAACATATGAGCAATCCCTTCCCTAATAAACAAAATACTTAAAGTCATGCCTAACTTGCTTGTGCACCAGACAGGATTGCTTCCTGTTGATGCTGGAAATAGCTGTTGGTACTACAATTATCTGATGCAAAGGATTTCTTGTGCTCACCACACTGCTGTAGGTGGGCCTGGTGCCATCAGTTATCACTGGTTTACTTCCATGGTAATAGTCACCATGTTTTTAAAACCCCTTACTCAAGATACAAGAAAAGAAGATATGGACCAGTGGCCTGCTGGGTGACCATGGGCAAGTCATGTCACCTCCCTGTGCGTCAGCTTTCCCCTCTATTAAAATGGAGATGATACTTCTCTCCTTTGTAAAATGCTTGGAAATTTATATATGCAAAGCACTATATAGGAACTAAGAATTATTACTGAGATAAGCATATGCTAAATGGGAGCAGGGGAGAGGCTAAACTGGAAGGAGCTATATGGTATGTTAAGGTGCCAACAGCCTATGCAAGTCCAAGCAAACTTTGCAGGATGTTTTTTTCTTTTTTTACTTAGGACGCAAAACTGATAAATTACTGAGAATAGCTCCTCTGAAACTATGCCAGGGAAAAGTAAACACTAATGTGAGAAAAGGCCATGGCAGGCACAGTCTATGCTCAAGCATCTTGTTGGCTTTAAATGTCAACTCGTCTGTAAAAATAAGGCTGGTTTCTTGTAACCACAATCTACAGGAAGTTTGTTTTCATAGGTAGAAAATAGAACCTTTCCTTAATTAAGAACATTTGTTCATGGTCAAACATATTGTCTGTGATAATAATTCTTCGGAATTCTTCTGTGCCTGACACATCCCAAAAGAATTACCATCTAAGAAACCTGATTAAAAAAAAAGAAAAAAAACCTCCATAAAACTCATACAAGGAATTTACTGGACAGGATTCTAAGAGCAGGAAATTGAAAAAATGAAAGTACAGTAAAGAGAAACCTATCAAACTCTGCTAGGATACAGCAGGAAAAGCTGGGCATTGATTCTGACATCAATTATGTAGGAAAGACTTGGAAAATTTTCACGATAGGAAGCCATATGGTTTTCATCATTCAGATCAGTCACTGGACAGATGGAATGCCACCATGATTGCTTCTGTCAAAGCTGATAAGAGCAGCTCTTGGCACATATGTGAAATAACCTGAACATGCAGTGAACATTCAAACTGAAAGACCCCCAAGGCAGTGTGTTTCTCATTATGACCACAGAAGGATCAAGTTTTCTTGACAGGTTTATGGGTCTTTAGCCTAAATCCTTTGTGCAGCAAAGACTGTCACTGAAATCAAATGGGAGGTTCCACAAGAAGTGCAAGACAGAGGCCTTGATCTTTAAAGGAAACAGATCTCTTCCTGCAGGTACTTAATGTGATCCAATTGCTATATCAGTGGAACTACTTACAGTCATTCAAGTGTGTATCCTCACAATGGCCCAGGAAGGGAGGGAGGGAAATATTAGTATCCCCCTATTACAGATTAGGGTGAGTGAATTGCCTGGGGTCACAGCTGAAGGGCGTAGCTGAGCCAGGAATTGAACATGGGGTTTCCAAGCCCCAGGGAAGTGCCATACCCAGAAGTTCTATTTTTTGTTTCAGCAGATCTCCTAATACAGTTTGATACGCTGTCTTTCCCCTTAGCAGCTCTGCAGCTAGACCTCTTGGAAAAGACACATTTCATCCCATCCATGCAGTTTCTAGATTCATTCTTCACTCAGCCTTAGGGAAGCTCATCATGGATAGGCCTTTAGCCCAGTCAGCTGTGGCGGAGAATACTGTCCCTGTCTCCACAGCATGGCAACACTGTGAGCGCTGTGTCACTGGAACATGCTGGCTGTGCCTCACACTCAGAAGTGCTGTAGGCACTCCAAACACTGAGACTTCTGGGATATAGCCCTTGGAGTTCACAGACATGATTCCTTTACTAGGGCTGCCAGAGCACACATTGCAAGGAGACTTATGTGCCTACAGAACTGGCCCAAGTCACTGCCTGTGGAGGTCTGGTGTGCTTCAGAGATACCAACCTACCCTTCATGTAGCCCCATGGCTTCCACGCTACCCCTTTGCCTATTCCCTGACTGCCTGTACCCTAGATTCCATCAACAACTTCAGTGAAACAACCCAAGGTGGTTGAAGCTGTGTTATTGTGACTCAGACTGCAATAATGTTGGGGTAGATTTTTTTTTTCCCTGCTGCTCTCTGTCCTCTCTCTGTTCTCCAAAGTGTGGCACCCTTGCCTTGTCTCCGGGGTAGAGAGCAGTATACAGTGCTGACGCTGCTGTGCCTCTCCATTGCTTTGGTCTCTGCTGTATATCATTATCTTTCACTGCATAGCAGAGCGTAGCTATAACTTAACTTTGTAGCTATCAACAATCAGGTATTTTCCTGCCCTCAAGCTGACCTGAGTGAGGTTTGAGGAAACAAAAATGCTGAATGATCCGCTCAGTGACTCTTAAATAGTAAAACGTCAGTATAAAGTTAGCAGACAGTACTGAATCAATTTTCAAGTCCTCTGTCCACTGATTAAGGCCAGTGACACAAGGTTGATGAAAAATTGGCTTGGCTAAGTTAGCAAGCAGCATCTCATTCTGCAAAGGGGCAAAGACCCAATAGGTCAGCACATCAGACTAAAGGGAAGCAGATGGATAGGGCATTAATCAGAGTTGGGAAATTCTTTATGGGTTCATGCAGCTCCAGGTGTAATGTAGATATGAATGATAAGGATGACATACACTGGCACCTCATAATTTTCCCATACAAGGTTTAGAGAGATGTCTGTCCCTGAAGTGTATATGGAATTGGAGAAGAACTAGAAGAGTTTGGGGATGGGGAGAGGCAAGCATTTTTAGATAATAACTGATTTGTCTATGAATGAATTAGATGAAGCTTACTTGTGTGTTGCTTGTGTGGGTTCCTGTAGATGTCATAGATATTCCACTGAACAAAGAGAAAAGATATAAAGGGATCATTTCTCTCCAGATAAAAAAACCACAGGCTTCATTTTAAAACATGCTGATAATCCACAGCTCCTGCTGATTTCAGCTAGAGAACTGAGGTCTCAACACCTTGGAAAAGTACAGACTCTGTATATTGTTTTTCTCGGCTATTGTAGTATCTTAGACCTTGATCCTGCAAATTTATCCACATGGGCAGATCCCTGTGCCTGTGGGGAGCCCCTTTGACTGCAGTGAATCACGAATAGGAGCTTTAGAGTGTCAGAACTACAGAATTTTCCAAAATGTAATGTGCTTTCCACCACTGGGATTGCTATTAGCAATTGGCTTATTAAATTTGCAAATAGTCTATACTCAAACACCTTGTCACTACTGTTATGTCATCTTCCTTTCCCCTTGCCTGAATGAACTTTCAATCATTTACTATTTTTGTCAATCTAACTGTAAGCTATCTGGAACAGGGACTGCCATTTACTAGGGGTGAAACCCTGGCCACATTTAGATTGGTAGGAATTCAGCCAGGATTTTATCCTGTATGTTTATACTATGGTTAACACAGTGTGCCCCTGGCCTTGTTAAGACCCCCTACATGCAACCATATCATCATCATTTACACAAATTTATTGCATAGGTAACATAAATTACTTAGATACATAGAGGAAGGGGCAGAAGGCCTCTTTGGTTTAGAGTCTCAGTAACTGTGGTTTGACAAATGGCTTCACCATGGTTGGACATGACTCGGATTGATAATGAAACTGCGGTTCCTGCTGTGTGGCAGTGGAACAACCTCATTATTATTTCATAACTTTCTCTGCTACAGTGTCAATCAGTTTAGATAAACAAATACACAGAAATCAATCCAACTGCCTCTCAGACTCCTATACTGTGAAGCATTTTAAAATGTAAATATCAAGGGTGGGAAAACCTCCAAAGGTTCTGACCTTTATTTCCAGGACCTGAGATCTGGCTAGGTCTCATTAGACAGAGAGAAATGTGAAACTTTGACAACAGGGCTTGACAAGTATTAAAATATACATCCCTTTTTCCTGTTGTGAACTAGTTCGGAAGAGAGGAGGACCTGAACTGCAAAATTCAGCTTAAATTAAAAACTGTCTACATTTTGAGTCGGGGGGGAATATGGACCAAGATCTTGGTTTTGACCTAATAATAAAACATGGTAAGATATGTTTCTAGCTCGACTTGGATTTTTGGTTCTTAATTGAGTCCAATACTTGAAACGCTTCTGCACATAAGAGAACTTGACACAGGAACTTAAATCAGTTTCACTGTGTCACTGTATTTTTTCCATCCCATCACTCGCAGTCCTCATATCTTCATGCTTTTTCTCTTATTTGACCCTCATCAATGAAAGAAAGTTTCTTAGTGACATTCAAACATTTTCTAGGTTTGAATGAGTTTCTGCAAGGCAGTTGGGGTAAGAAGCAGCTTACAGGAATCATCTCCACATTGTGGTTTGTGTATCAGATTGCATGGACACCAAAAGATTTGCTGCATGTTTCGACATGCTAAGACACAGACACAGCTATGTAACAATGATATGCTCTGAATATTTCCCAGCACAGTAGCTGCTGCTTTGGGGGTCTGATCAATGAGTGCTTCTGGTCACACCCACTTGCTGGTATGACAAACATTGAGCCCAGTCATGGAAGGCTGTGAACAATGTCAGAGTGTACTTAACTTGCACTGTCACCAATGGAGGCATCCTTCCAGGGGCATTTAGCCACTGGCAGAATTGGGCCCATTGTGATCTCTAATTCAGAAGGCATTACACTTTGTACTTTATATCAAACAGTTTGTAATATGTTTTTGTGGATCTTCACTCTTCCCATACTGCTTGATTCAAAAATGAGTGGCAAAAAGCCCCCTGTCAGAGAGGCATAAACTATCATGGCAACCACACTTCAGAATGAAAAGCCTATGAGAAAAGACAGTCCAGCATTACAGGTGGAGTCGGTAAAACAGACACCACAGAGAACCCAAATTTGTGGCACAGTTGAAGTGCTATCTAAAGATATAGCTATTACAGCTAGCTAGTGTAAAGCAGAAATGCAGCCTCTTAGCCATAACAAAGGCAAGAGAATGATAGCTTCCCAGTTTCATAAAAGCAGGATTTCAGAAGACCAGTTTAAAATCATTCGTTCACAAACAAGTTATGGGAAAATGCATCAAAGCATTTCAGGGCAGTGCAGCAAGTGAACTCATTGTAACAACATACATCGTGATTTGTAGCCCGCACCAAATCCAGCCATGTTATGATTGCAGTGGTTGTGCTTACTTTGATCCTGATTCAGAAAAGTATCCCCATTCAGGACAGCATTTAAGTGCTGTCCTGAATAGGAATAGGCTTAACCTTGTGCTTCAGTGTTTTCTTGAATGAGGACCTTCCCTTTTGCTAGGGCTGAATTTGGTTTATGGTGTTATCAGTATTTTTAGGGTCCTTATTTGTCTCAAGTTATCATTTTTGTTTACAAATTGAGTCTCTGATCCTGCAATGACTTATATACATGCTTAACTTTATGAAATATGAATAAAATTGACTTTAATGGAAATAGTTATAGAGCATAACTCTTTGTAGGATCAAGTCCTGAATCGTTACTCCATCTTCCAAGATGGATTTCTAAGTGTTTCTTTTTGGATTTTTCATCTTTTCTTTTAGGATTTCTGATCAGTCCAGGTTTTTGTCATGAAACAGGCCAGTAATGTAAAGAGTATTCCAGATGGCTAAAGTCTATTCATTGAAGAAGAAGCCAGATATTATGTTAATATATCATCATAGGCATCTCTAGTTTCCAAATCTGTCATCTATTGAACTCATATGGGATGAACTGGAGAGAAAAATGGGAGTTCTGCAGCAGTATAATGCTGAACAGCTGTGATTGGAGTCTGTAATTATTGGTCCATATTGAGAAGATGGTCAGTCAGAGTCTCTCACCTAGCAGTTTTACTCCTCTGCAAGGATTATTTTGTGGATGGCAATAAAGAAGAGCAAACTCAGTTGATACTGGATAATAGCATCTTGTAATCTTTTGTTTCAGTTTGTGTGTGCTCCAGTTTGCAATGGACTTCCAATAATGCACTGAAGGTCAGTTGCTGGAAGTGCTTTTCTCTGTTTCATGCTGTTCCAAAAGGCTAGAGTGCTGTTATTTTAAATTGTTATTGCATGCCAGTTCTTGTGTGCAACTTATTGTACGTGTAAGTTGGAGGCATGAGTCCTGATGCATACCTACTGAATAAAAACCATTGTTAAAATGAGTGTGCAATGACTTTGTAGCTCCTCACACCTTGTTCTTTAAACAGGAAGAATGGTCTGATGAGTAAGGCACTAGAGCAGGGGTCTCAAACTCGTGGCCTGCAGGCTGCATGAAGTCCCTAAAGTTATCTCCTGTGGCCCACAACAACACTATTACTGATGTTTGCAACATTGTATGAAAAGGTTTTAGTGGTGCGTCTCTCAGGCTAACGTACCAGTCCTTGTGTGGCCCTCGTGGTGATTTGAGTTTAAGCCCCTGCACTAGAGTGACACATCTCAAATGCCTTAGAACATCCATGACTGGAGTGGTTGTTTCTGTGAAGTCAGTACCTGCAGTAAGAGTTCACGAGTGAGCAAATTTCTTAGACAGTTCCAGCAGCTATCAAAGTACAATCCTTGCCATTCAGTGAAAGACGTGAGTAGTTCTATGTTGTGGTAGGCTACAAGCCTTAGTCATCAGAATAGTGCCTTTAACTTCAGCATGATTGCTTGCATGACTGCTCATGGAAGTAGAGTTTGGCACATTATGTGCTCTGTCGACCACCAAGCCCCCAAAACTACAGGATGAGATTTTTCAAAAGTCTTATTAGTTTTCGGCACCTAATGCTCCTGAGCCCCTTTGAAAATCCCATCCTAACTCTCATTAGCTAGAAAACAAATATTATACATCAACATCCAAATACTTCTCTACTGCAACATGACTGAAGTCAGCTGTCCTCGAGCTTTCGATGGCTTCAATCCCACATGGAGCTCACTGCAGGTGACTCCCCTCCCCCAAAACCTATTTCATTGTCAGTGTTGCTTTGATCATGAGACAATAGCAATTACATCAGTATTGAACAATGAAAGCAGTAAGAAATAACTTTTAAAATGAACTTATTTAAAAATATCGATCTGCTTTCCCAGTTCAGTAAAAAACTCTATATCATTATACTGCACTGCTAAATCAGGCTAATTTAAAAAACAGAAAACCATAAAAAGTTCCTGTTAAAAAAATGTGCATGCAAATCAGATACATCATTTTAACATAAAGGTACTTGCAAATGTTGGGCTTATTCCCAGGTCTGATTGATTTCAACAAGAGCTTTACCTGAGTCAAAAATGCAGGATAAAGCTATTTCAAAGGACACTTCCCCATTTAAAATCATGCATTAGAAAAAACAGAAGATGACAATTTTTGCACTGGAACTACTGACAAACATAAAGGTAAGGCCATGTGTAAGCCTCTGCAGACTTTAGTCTTTAAGTTCTTTGGAGCAGGGGTTTGACCTCAGTGTGCACAATACAGATGCTGTGGAAATTTTTGCAGGATCAGGGCCAGACAAAAGGTAAAAGCAAAGTATTATTGTCCCCGTTTTACACACAGGGGAACTAGGGCTCAGAGGAGGACTCATCCACAGTCAGCCAGGATGCCTATGGAGGAGCCAGGAATTGAGGCTGGATTTCCCCTTCCCCACATATCACCCCACTGCCTTGATGACAAAAGAAAGGATAGTCTCACGTGGAGCTATCCCAACACTTGGGATACCTGGATTCGCTTCCTTCCTCTATCACAGACTTCCTGTGTGACCTCAGACTTAGCAAAGTTGTGCTTCAGTTCACCATCTATAAAATGAGGGCACTTTCCTGATTCACAGGGGTGTTGTGAGGATGAACCGATTACAGGTAGTGGGGCACTGATATGGGAGCTACCACAAGGAGACAAAACCACACTTATGTTCATTTCCTTTGTTTATGTTCTCCATTTGCTTTTTCTCCAGTAAGGCTCACTGTTTCAATGAGATCTGCACCTTTGAACCCAGGCACATTTTAAATAAGCCTTATTCTGGCTTTCAAGTCATTTAGGGTCCAGCATCAATGGGACTACTCACAAGGCCTAAGTGTTTGCAGAATTAGGGTCATCATTCAGTAAGAAAGGAATGAAGGATACAAAGTACCCCAAAGTCCATTCTATATAAAAACAAAATTTCAACCTAAATTTACTCCTGATTAGATATCTTTACATAAATTCAAGAAATATCAGTTCAGGTCAGGTCAAAATTAAACCTGCTGAGGCAGTCCAGCCTTTAGAGGTGGGGCTGGAAACCTGCAAAGGTTACTGACAAATACAGCCACAGCTCCAAGCAGGCCCTCATATCTATATAAAGCCCCATTGAGGACCACTCACATGGAGTAGTTTACAACCTCAGATTTATAGTATCTTGACAATGTCTGCCTTTGATTTCAGCCAACCAGTCCTCTCTGTGCTGCCTTTTATCACCACCTTTTTCTTTTCATTTTCCTGGGTAGCATGTGTTTTTGATTGTAACCATTAGAGCCATCTGCCACCTTAGCCCTCTTGGCCAGTAGGGGGGAAAGAGGCCAACATCACCAGCCATCTATATCAAGACAACAACAGCAAACAAAAGGCTGACGAACATGCACCAGATTTTTCCTGTCTCCCCACCCCCCACTCAACTTCATAAGAATCTGCAATGCTACACCTCTCCAATTGTATAGCATTATGTGAGGCTATCAATTTAGCACTGCCATCATACAAGTGCTCCCAATGTGGCATCTTTCAGTACCTCCTGCTGACCTCTCCTGAGCCACTAGGTGCAAAGAAAAAAACAGAATGCCTTAGGTGAGGGCAAGAAAACTCTGCAATGTGTGGCTAAGAGCTGCTTCCTTTTCTCTTTTTCCATCTGATGAAGATTTTCTTCTACAAATGCAATATATTTGTTAGTCTTTTAAGTGTCATAGGACTCCTCGTTTGTTTTGCAGAGAAGGATGTTCATATAATTAGGTGCATTCCAGGGCTAATGCTTGTAATTTCCCTCCTCTGCTTGCTTTCTCATCATCATTGGTGGATTGATGGTCCTGTGTACAACAGCTGTGACTTGCTTTTTTGATCATTTATTATTGCAGTAGTCTCTTGGAATTGTAGGGAAACAAGAAGAAACTCATCATTGGTGCTTAATTGTGCCTGGTGCAACTCTTTTCCTTCATTCTGTTAGTTTTCTAGAGGTCTTACCACACAGGGATGTCAACACAGAGAAACTGCTTCACTTCAAGCCCTTTCTCCACATCTGTACTTGCATATGCACCAAAAGAATGTCTCCCGTGATCATTGCTTTTACAGAAGCTACAGAAGTCATTAGGACACTAAAATTGCTATATGAACTTCCAGGCTGCTAGTTTCAAAATCCTCACTCCAGCTTTATCATGTACATATGAGATATTTACTTTTCCATATGGTGGTATGGTTTGTTTTTTTTTCCCCTTTCAATGTGGATGTTGATTAAGGTAGTGGTAACTTTGATTACAACCAAGTCAGTTGTCTTCAAACCTAGGGACAGTGAGCTTACTAATATTGAGTAAGCACATTTAATAACCTCTGAAAGAAATATTAGGAAAGTGGTTTAGATTTTCATCTCCTGAAGATTTCAGTCACATCCTTGAAACTTCAGCAGAGTGAATTTAAAATTGTTCTTAATGGGGAGGAGGGAAGACAGGAGAGGGAGAGAAGTAATTGAACAGCAAATGGAGCAAAAGCCTTACTTTTCAGTCCTTTGTTTTCTGCTTTTGAATTGGTCACAGTATCTTTTGCAAAGTCTGCAATACCTACTCCCAGCTAGCAGCCACTGTCCAATATTTCTGTTGTTATCCATTGGGACATCTTGGTTGTGTAGGTCCTGATCAAGGCACTTTCAATCAAATCATAGGGCTGGAAGGGACCTCATGAGATCATTTGAGTCCAACCCCCTGGGAATCAAACCCAGGGCCTTTGGCATGTTAAGCAGAGGTGCTAGCCACTACACTATTGTCAAGGTCTTTAAATCAGTTGAAATGTAATGCTAAAGTCACCTGAAATCAGCCTAGCCTAACTGCAGTTTTTTCTATTCTCAATGCCTTCTATGAAAGCAACGTATAACAATTTGTCCATTATTTGGATATATCTTTTTTAGTGAAAACTTATGGGCGAGATTTAGTTTCCAGAATTTTTTCCCCCATGGATAAACAGTATTTTCCTTTTGCCTGCATGAGTTTTACATAAATGAAACAGTGTTGACTTCATTGGAGTTTAGAGTTATTTTTGATTTATGCCCAGCAGGGGGCTGATTACTGCACAGGCCTATGGGGTGCCCTGGGCTTCCCATGATGTGGGGGTCCCTCTGCCCTGCCAGTGCTTGGGACAAGGGAGAGTGAGGCTGCCCTGGCCTAGAGGCCAGACTCTGCTCTCCCACCCTGCCTCTGCTCTGGCTGATCCTTTGGACCACACTGGAAGCTGCACTGCATGTACCAGTCGGCCCCTCTGCCCTGGGGGCTGACCAGCTGGGCTGGCTCCAAGGCTCTCCCAGCACCAGCCCACCAGCATGGTGCAGAGTCCTAGGCTGGAGGGCTGAGGGGCTCTAGGGGCTCCAGGTGGAGGATCAGGCCAGGGGTCCCACTGGTTGGGGAGATCCAGGGAGCCTGAGGCCCTAATCTGCTTCTGTGCCCAGATAAGAATAAGGCCCATTATGAGGCAAACTATGCAATTAATTATATTATAATTAATATTATTTGCTGTAGTGATTCCTACATATTTGCTTCCTAACTTGAGTTTTAAACAAAAGGGGTGGGAAGATAAGTTTTCCTTGACACATGCTGGCTGGTGTGACTGTTTTAAACGGGAAGTGGGATTGCTTTCAATGTTGTTGAATCTAATATTATAGCACCCAGTTTTTGCTTCATGCTGAGATCTTTGCTGACTCACAAGAATTGATCAGTCAAGTCAGACAGTGGGAATAGTTAACGTGTGCTTGCATCACCCATACAAATAGCCCCACAGTTTGAAAAAACACAGCATGTTGGGTAAGCAGTTGGAAGACCACTCCTGAGAGCAGTTAGTTGAGCAGGCTGAAATGTTTCAAATGAATTTTTTTTCCTGTGAGTAAGATTCTTTTTTTGCCCCTCAAAACCAGTATTTTCCCAACAATGTTCACATTTTCAAAAATGTCTTTCCCTTGCCCAAGAAAATTTTCTTTGATTTTTCTTTTGCTACTGTCTGGTGGTTTTATTTTGTTTTTTTAACATTCTCCCTTTCTCCTCTCTTTCAGTGGCAAAATGGGGAAGAAGTAGGGAAAATTACAATTCCAAAACTTACATGCAAAAAATGCATTTTTTTGAAATTTTTCTTTTAGAAAGCTCCTGAATTAAAAAAACAAAAACAAAAACCTGATCCTTTTTTAAAAATTACCTGCTTTTTGTAATTCAGTACACTCCAATAGTAAATATAGAGTCTGCAAGTAATTCTACATGTGCCTGACTTTCTTAGTAGGAGTGATTCCATTGATTTCAGGCAACCTAGTCACAGTAGTAATGATAAGCAGGCCATAAGTGCTTGCAGTCATGTTTCTGGGGAACTGTTAGAGATTTTAGGGTCACAGAGACATTTGAAAAGGGTACATTTGGAACGTGTTAAAAATGACTTTGTACCTTTCAGTATTGCTAATAGAGAAGAAATATGTTTGTAATTAAATTGATGATTTTCTATGCTTGCCACCTTTTTGTTCAGTCACATAGAAAGTTAATATAAACCCTATGTACCACCTACTTGATTTCCATTGTGGCTTGGTTTGCAGCTAGGCTGTGTTGAGGATTCCCCCAGATGTTGTTAAGTTTAGGGGAGTAAGCATAGAGTAAAATGTTTCCAGTGGTGACTGATGTCACTGAATCATGGGAGGTCTTTTCATATTCCCAGATCTGTGGCTATCATCCTCATTCTGATATTTTAATCCTTTCACCAAACTTCAGCTCTTGGTAGATTTATCATATTTCTTACTATTCTATCCCCAGGTCTGATACTCAGGGAGGGTGGTCTTGATAGGATCTCCAGGCATTGCAGGGTGTGTTTTGCAGGTTGGCTTCTAGAAAAATGGAGAACAGACTTTGTCTTCCCTCTGGCTCTCTGAATTGCAGTTCTTCTGTCTCACTCAGGAATTGCTACTGTATGACTGCTAGCTTAAATCTTTCCAATCAAGAATGTTCCTTGCCCATGGGCTGGCACCAAGGTCATCCTGGTTGGCATGCTTCCAGGTGTTCCTGACTCCTAGCCTGTGTTGTACAGTGTGTGGCCAGACATCTGTGTCTGCACATCGCCTTGTTGGCTTCAGCGGGTCCCACTGTGGGAACAACAGTGCACCCATGCACTATACAAAGCAGGAGCAGGGCCTGGAGCATTAGGACAGGTCTACACTCTCAGTTAGAGGTGTAATTCCCAGCCTAAGGAGACAGACACAGGTGGGCTAGCCCTGATTTGAGATAACACACTAAAACTAGTAGAGCTGCTGCAGTGGGAGCGGCCAACCACTCCCAGGGTGCACTAACCTGAGATGCAAGGGGCCAGCCAACCCCCTAGTGAAGTGGTTCCCAACCATTGGTGTGCCGTGGCAACACCCAAAATGTACTGTGAGAATCTGGGAGAGCTAGAGTTAGAGCTCCTTCCCTGCTTAGCCCAGCTACTTGGGCGTGCAGGGCTGGCAAAAAGCAATGGCGGCTTTTGGGATAGGCAAAGCACGCAAATGCCTAGGGCCCCAAGCAACAAGGGGTCCTGTCCTCAATTTGGTGGACAGAAATGAAAATATAGAAAAATATAGAAATCGTTCCCATCTAGCAGAGCTAGTAGGGCTGGGAGCCTGAGCACTTTTCACTCTTGGCTCATCAAGGCAAACTATCATTAGGATCTGTGCTTCATCTGAATTGCAGATTTCACCATTATCTACCCATCACCTTCACATTGACATGCTAAAAAAGCAGGAGCAAGCAACAGACAGCACAGTAGTAGGAACTTTTCCCTTGGGCTCAGCTTTAATTCCTTAGTGTGGCCATTTATTCTGCCATTTTTTTAATTTTGTGAAATATTGCCTTTTCCTTTTCTTTTTTACCTGCTCTTTTGCTTTTTCCTTTGACTTTGTGACAATTTTTAGTTTGGCTTTGGTTAGATCAGTTTACCAGGTAGGTCCATATAGGCTGCTACATATAAATGCAGTGCTGCCCTCTTAGACAATCATTACAGCTGTCTGTGCTGTATCTTTTTTTTCTGTAAGTAATTTTTTAGCTTCTTCTGTACTTACTATTTAATATTTTTGAGGGGGGCAAGAGTCTTATTAACTTGAGTACTTCAAAGAATTTCACTGAAATTTTGTGTTTTTCATTTATAGCTACACACTAGGAACCTTTTTAAAACTTATTTTTATTTATTATAATTATTGGTATTAAATGTCTAGTGCACATAAACCCAACCCTATATGAAACATTTGTAAGATTTGACTGCCAAAATTTTAAATGTGGTATTTGTTATTTTTGAGCCATCACGAATGTTACCACTTTTTAATAATTAATGCTCATACTTTTTAAAAAATTTTAAAATGTTCATTTTAACTTTGTAGTTCAGCATTAGCTCATTTATGTTAAGTGAAAGATGATCAGCTTACAAGCTTCATGATGGGAAGATCTTTAAAAATATCATACCCAAGAATAATTTACAAGTTCCAGAGTGATAGTCATGTTAGTTCAGTTCAGCAAAATAAAAAAGGAGTCTTCGGGGGGTCGTGTGGGGTGGTTAGGGTGCAGGGGTGGACTGGTGCCACAGGGAAGGTAGCAGTGGGGGCCAATACTGAGCCCTGTAGGGGGCCCCACAAAGTAGTTTGTGGCAGAGAAGCAGCTCCCAGCCTGTCAGCCAGCCTGCAAACAGCCAAGGTAAGGGCTTTGAGGGGGGCTGCTTGAGTTTGTGGGGAGCAAGGGGTATGTGTGTAGCAGAGGTGGGTGGGAGTGGATATGTAGCAGAGGGTGTATACCTGAGGTTGTGGGGTGGCTGTAAGGATAGTTCTGGCCCCTGCAGTGATGGGAAGTACCATCACAGGCAGCAGGGGGCTGGGGGAGGGGGGATCAGGACCCACCGGGATGGGAGGGAGCAGCAGTGGGGTGAGGATTTGTCCTGGGTGCAGGGAGCCACTGTGGAGAAATGGGGGAGTGGCTGCTGCCCTGTGCTCTCCTGCCCTACCTTCCCACTCCCCAGGTTTTCCCCGCCCCCCCCACAAAGCCACTCCTGTTCTCCCTTCCCCTCTCTTCTCTTGTCACCCTCGTACTGTTCCCCACATGGCTGCCCTTGTCCACTTTGGCCACCCCTGCCCAGGAACAGTGCTACCATTTCTGGCACCCCCCTGCAAGCAGAGCAGGTGCCAGCACCCCCTTGCAATGCTTACCAGGCTTACTGGGTTGCGCCGGCCCTGCTCCTGCCCCTGCCCCTGCCCTGCTCCCCACACTCACTCCTGCCATTGCAAATAACTCCTGACCTCCCCCATCTTGCCATCCCTGCTCTGCTACCCCTACTACCCCACATAGCAGCATTTCCGAACCACTGTGCCATGGTTCATAAATATTCATATTATTTTGAACAAATTTGAATATTCATGAGTTTTTAATGGTGGTGTGCCTCGAAAAATTTGAAGGTATCAAGGTGCGCCACAGCAGAGAAAAGGTTGGGAACCACTGCCCAGTGTGCACCTGTCAAAGACACAAGGGGCCAGCCAACCTCTAGTGCACACCTGTCCAAGACACTAGTTAATACTCAAGACAGCTAGCTCCTCCTGCTGCTTGCATCACGGATGCTGTCTCTCTTTAATGTTAGATCAGAGCTAGTGTGGGATATCACCTCAAAGCTGTATCTTACACTTCCAGCTTCAAGCGTGTAGCTGTAGCCTTTGTGTCCACTGCTAATAACAAAGCACTCTTGATTGATGCTGCACCTATGGGGCCAGATATAGACAAATGTCCTGTGAACCCCTGCACAGGATTGGGACTTCACTCTTTGGGTATGTCTTTCCTGAAATCACCGGTGTGACTGCAACACATAGACATATTCAGACAAGTTTTGTTCTAGCTAACTCAAATGTCAATAGTAGTGAAGCTGTGGCAGCACAAGCCACCTACTCCTGTCCATGTCTGGGGACCTAGGTGGGGTTCTGTGCTGTCCTGATTGTGCTGCTGCTGTTGAGGTAAAGCACAGAGAAAGACCTGAACAAGAAACTCACATTGGACCTTCACATTCTCAGTTTTGGGTGTGTGAGAGTTAGCATTGAAATACCTAAATCTGACTTCATCCCAGCTCACCCTCTCCTTTGACATTTCTGCAGCATCTCTTCTGACCTGAAACACTAGTTGTGTTCTCGCCAAAATCCTGAACTCCTGACCTCAACCTAATTTCTGAATATTGCCTTCTCTGCCCATTTACTGCATATCTGAAAACAAACCTTTTCTTCTCCTTAGCTGTAGTTTTCTCTTGCTGGTCTTGGATAGAAGGCAAACCTCATGCATCTGGTCAGTTTAATGTTAGAGCTCAGAGAAGGTCTGGATGTTTCATAAAATGTCTTATATTTGTGACTTGTGAAACCAATATCTTCCTAAACAAAGGTGAGTTGTGTTGTCCATTGGGCTGACAAAGTCCACAGAAATCAATGGAAACCCATTCACTTCACGAGGCTTTTCATGACTGCGTCAGCTCAACTTGAAGTGAGAGTCTTGGACTTCATTTGATATGTGAACATAGGGTAACTCTTAATATTTCTGTATAGTCAGATGTGAGTGAGGGGCTGGGGTGGAAGGAAAAGGGCAAAGAAATGAAAATTATAGGAGCATGCTTCCTGTTTCCTTCAGTTTTTTGCCAGTTGGGATATACAAGTTAAAGAGCAAGCTCAGATGTTTAAAGTCTCAGGCAAGTTGGACTCAGTAAAGGGATGAGGCGCAGTTATCCTACTTCAACAGTGTAATGCACACAGCCAAAACTGGCGGCTGTGCTAACATGTTCTCTTGATCACAGGAAATATACCTAAGTGGCTGTCATCTCTGAGAAAAGAGGAGAGCTGGGAACCATTGGGAACAGGAACAACATGTTCAGACCATTGCAAAACAAATGTGCTTCTGTTAAAGACAAGCCACAAGTAAGTGAAGATAAGTGAGTGAGCTCTGTGGTTACCTTTTGTACTTTTGCTGTGTCTACTCTACACACCTTACAGTGGCATGGCTGTCCAGTTGCAGCTGCATTGTTCTAAGGTCCCTTATGTAGTCACTGTATGGTGACAGGAGAGAGCTCTTCTGTCAGCATAATTAAACCACCCCCTATAAATCACACCAGCACTTTCGTCCATGAAAGTGAAGTTGGTCGGGGTGTGGCGTTTCACACTCCTGACTGACCAAAGTTTTACCAACAAAGTACTAGTGTATACCAAGCCTAAGTCTAGGCCTTCTTGTTCAGGCTGGAAATGAAGGATTTGCTTCTCGTCTATTGAGGTGCCTTTGTGGTCCCCGTCACCATGAATCGTGGACTGAAAATCGTTAGTAGAGTTTATGTTTACTTGTGGGGTAGGGCAGTGCTCCTATTCCCATTGAATAAATGGGGAACTGAGGCACAGAGAGACAAAATGATTTGGTTAAGGTCACACAGATAGCATGTGGTTTGGCCAGGATTTGAACCCTGAGTTCCACTGGATTATCTTTCCTTCAGTTGCACTGTACCTCAGCCCACAGCTGTGATGTAAACCATAAAGAAGCAGAATTCATGGAAAGACTCTTCTAATTCTGGGAAAGAAAATATGACCCAAACCCAGTAGAAGAGAGTTATTGTGAAAAGTACTTCATTAGGGCCTAATTCTGCTCCCACTGACATATAAAAATGGTGTGACTATTGTCCCCAAACTGGGTTCTTGTGCTGTATCCATTCCTGCCTTTCGGCTGTCTGTCTCACTATGAACCATAAACTCATGGGAGGCATGGATTGTCTTCTGAGGTATCCTTACAGTATTTTGCATAAGCTGGGCTCTACTGTACTGTCAGTGGTAACAGGACTGGACACAAAAGGAGAGTGGAGGTGGATGGAAAAGAAAAATATGGTTACAGACAGTTCTGTAAGGGGTTAGACTAGGTGACAGGATGGTAACAGGTCTCTTCCATCTCACTTTTTGTGACATAGAGAGTAAGAGAGGAGGAAGATAATGCCTGCCCTGGCTCTTGTTTGTACAGCATCAGGCATAGTGGGGTTCTGGTCCATGATTAGGACTCCTCTAATACAATCGAAATAATAAATAACTGATACGCTTAAGAAAAATATGAACTTGATTTCTCCTGGCATTGGCATATTGGATCAGAGCTGAGATCCATCTAGGCCAGTATCCTGTCTTTGAAAGAAGCTGGCAGCAGATGCTTCAGGGAAGAAACCATGCAGTTTTTAGTTTTGGCGTGACCTTTCCAGAAAAGGAAAAATTCTTCTTAAGCCCCTGTAGTTAGAAGCTGGCTCATGCCTGAATCAGGAGGGTTTATATCCCTTTAAAAACTCCTGTTGATGTCCTTAGGAGTTACTGTAACAATTGTGGATGTTCTTGTTAGCTTCATAAACATATATTCCCTTTCTCACACCTCTCAGACTCTTGGTCTCAACAATACCTTGTGGCAGTGAGTTCCATTGGCTAATTGTGGGTTTGTATGAAAAAATATTTGCTTTTATTAGTTTTGAAATTGTTTCTTTTCAGTTTCATAGAATGGACTCTGGTTCTTATATTATCATATAAAGTATTACATTTTAAAGAAAAATCACCTATGGAGGTAGTTTAAAAAGTTAGAATAGTTTTTGTGATACTTTAACACGAGTAATATTTAATATTGAATTGCACTTAAAACCTGCCTACAATTTCCATGTTAATTATTATTGTAGCATTCACTGTAAATGTTCCAGTCACATAGTTAATTGGCAATGAATGTTGTTCCAACTCATACCAAAAGGAGTAATGATGATGAAGTCAATTGTTTTAAAGTGTTGCCAATTTTTTTTTTTAAAATGAACACAGATGTATTTATTTTTAAGCAATCCAAGCTTTATAATCAGTAGTTTGACACATCCGGCAGAGTTGAATACACTACAACTTACACTGGATTCCCTACCTTGCTGTTCAAGACTTTGCCAGTATTTAGGGCAACATTCTACCATTTGTATCTTAACTTTATACTGTGGGACTGCAGAACTTTGTAATAGAAAATGAAGGATGCGGGGGGGGGGGGGATGGGGGGAGGGAGGGAGCAAGCTATGAGGCAGAAAAACTGATTTTTTAAAATTCTATAGAATATCTTGTTTTATACAGTTCCGTAATATGTAGTATCCCAGTTGATCCAGGTTCCTTGTCTCTGCAAATTTGGTTTAACAGCTACCCCTTCTAGGATCTTGTTGAACACATTTTGGCATGGAATGAATCCTTAGGGCTAAATTTAGAAGTCCTGATTATGCATTTATTCAGTCATTCTAAAGATGAACAATATAGCGTTGCTATATTAGTACCAGTAGAGGGCACCAAACATCAGGAACACCACCAAAGCCGAGGGCCTTGTTCTTTTATTGAAGAAAATAGTTTCCTTTCCCCCATAACCTGTAAAAATGAAACCAACCAACCAAACATTACAACATAACTTTGCAGAGAAAAACTATGGTGTCTGCATTCAGAAGACCTTTCCTGTCATGGTACATTATATTTAAGCAATTTACCCTGCACGCTGATTATTAGAGCCCTGTGCAGATAACAAATGTGGCTTTGCATCCAGTCTGCAACCACAGATGTGGATATCCATGGATGTGGATTTGCAGAGCTCTACTGATTATCATGCAATTTAGAAACTCAGTAGCCAGGTATTAAGGGAAAGTACACAAACCTTAGAATTTAAGGCTGGAATTTTCAGAGGCATCTAAGATAGTTAGGACCCAGTCTCCCTCTGAAGGTCAATGGGAGTTGAGTGCCTAATTTCCTTGTCACTTTTGAAAACCTCAGTGAGCGCAGACACAGAAGTAGGGTATAGCATCAATATTCAGGTGACATTAACTTGAGTCCTGGGCAGATGCCTATATATTGCTTAGGTGGTGCTAGCAACCTCTGTGTAGGATTCAGTTTCACTCAGAGATGACTTAAAACTAACAAAGGGAGACCACCTACCAAGTATGAGACTGTGGAATAGTTTTCTAGTGGAAAATGGGGGCAGCTTTATAACTTCAAGCAATTAAAACTAGACTGGAAAATGCTAGAATATCTAGGGAATGTTCCATGGTGACAGAATGGAGAACAAGATCTTTTGCATCTCTTGTTTGTGTGATTGTTTTGGCTTTTCTCAACTTTTCACTCTTCAGATGTGAACTTGCTCTGCTGGTTTCTCATTCAGCCTCAGTGAGGTTCAGATGATCCTCAAAGGATCCTCAAAAAGGGTATTTCAATTTACATTCTAGTTTGAGAGAAAGAATGGTCCCAGAAGCCAGGCACAGAAGACTCGTAAGATTTCCACCAGTTGAGAGAGCTTTTAACATATTCAAGTCTCTTTTTGGATGACACAGAATGGATCTTAGAAACTTAATAATTGAGCTATGTAGTTCTGATGATTTTTCATTAATGAAGAGGGAATCTTCAGAGGTATGCCACAATTAATCTTTAATTATTTCATCTGAAGAATATTTCTCATATCCTCCTCCTGATTTTTAATTCCTCTCCATTTATAAACTAAAGCCAACTATTAACAATATTCACTGAGTTACAATGACTGATGTGAATTTTAGAACATCCTCTGATTTTATTTTTAATCCCTACCATTGAGCTACTACACAACAGCATTTACTTCCTTCTCAACTTCCTACGTGGCTTAAAACTTAACCAGCTCACTGCAGCTGGGAGTATTGCATTGCAGTAATATTTCTTTACATTTTTATAGAGCCTGATCTTGAAAAAATTTACAATGTTCAGCAGTCTACAAGACTGAATCCACAGTTAAGAGTTTATGCACTAACGTCAGCACTTAGATGATCCTTAAAATGGGTACCTAGCTGTGTAAGTGTGAATTTCCAAGGCTCCAATCCTATAATGGCTTCTGCAGGGGAAACAGAAATCTGCTTGCACTGAATCAAGTGCAAAATGGGAGACCCACTTGAACATCCAAGTTAAAAAATTGCCCCTCAAAGTATTTTACACTTACAGAGAAATTTTGATCCAAAGATCTCAGAAGACGGTTTATTACTAGCTGCTATTCTAAAGGTATTGGTCTATTCCCAGCTGTTTTGTTTGAATATCAATGCTTTATTTATTTTTTACAGAAGTTTTGTCTTTTTAAAAAATATTTTGAAATACACATGTTGTCCCTGGTGATATGCCCAGATGTAATGCACATTTCAGTTAGTCACCTTATGTTTATAATTGTACTTCTGGACTGGTTCACTGCAGCCAACAATCTTAAAGTGTTTCACATACTTCACAATTTCATTTTGTGGCAGGTGGCTGATGATTATCCACTTGTGCTACAGTTTGGCTCAAATCAAGGTCCCCATCCTGTATAACTTGTTTAATTCTACATGAGGAAATGGTCCCAGTGAAGCCAGGATTGGAAGATATCCTTGCACTGGGATTATACTGGAATGTAAAAGTAAGCATGTGCGCTGGGTAAGTGGTTGCAACAAACCCTGTCTCTAAACAGCCCATGGCTGTGAGGGAAGCATGGGTTCAGATCTGAGCTGTGCACTCCATACTCATCTTTTACTTTTCCAACTGGGCAGGCAGCAGAAGCACATTCTGTAGAATCCTAAAGTCTTTCTTCTGCCTTCTACATCATAGAGGTGCTGTGTTGCTTTGTGACTGCTGTATCTTTAAGTGTGGACATGACTTTTATTCAGTATGTTAAATGTATTTTGTGCCAGTTGTAATTAAAAATTATACCTTTTCTATAGACATTAAACTCAAACTCACTGCAGGAGGCAGTGTTCCCTGGCCACTGTGACTGTTCCATTCACATGGTACCCTGGTAAATATCTGCTACTTCCCCTCTTCATCAAAATAGCTGGGCACTTGTTAGGAGACTCCCACCCTATATATGTAAGTCTGGTTCTCCATCTCTTCAGTCCCATGATTCAATTTCCAGTGCCACCTTCCTGATCCCAAAAAGGCTCTGTTTACACATCCTGCCTATAGTGAGGCAGTGTGTCCCCCTCTCCCACTCCTGAGCCAGAGATGGAAGAGCCACCCTTCCTACCCAAGAAGTGGAGCTGGACCACCTCACCCTTCCCACTGGAAGTAGGTGGGCAGAATGGGGAGTACAAAAGGCAGGGCCTCTAGCAGGGACACTGCTGTGTCACAGAAAGGATTTGGGGCAATCCTTTGGCTGACAATTCCCCACTGGCACAACAACCTCCCCTGCCTCACCACTGCATCCCCCCAGCTGCTTTTCCCCCCACCATGCCTGTGCCCGGGCCACTTTCCTCTGCCACCAGCAGGGGCTCAGGGCCACCTTTCATCCCTCCCCATTTTCTATTTCCCCTGGCTGCAGTCACCTAGGTCCCTCCACCTGCCAGTTCCCCTTCCCACCTCATCCAGGTACTATTGACCCTCTCCAACTCTTCTGGAGCCCAAGAAAAGCCCTCCCACTACTGCTGCCATCCAGAACACAGCTTCTGGGCTTGGACCTATGTGAGGCAGCTTTTAAATTTCCTGTTTCTCTTCTCCTGCCCTGGACCACATGCCTTCCCTGCTGCAAGGTAGACAATTTAAAAAGGCCCCACTCCCAGCTAAGCTCCTGGTAAATGATTCACACCAGACTTCTCTGCTTGTCCACACTTTGTCTTCCACCAGGCAGACAGATGCCAACTTCAAGTGTCAGGAGGACAGTTTATTTGTGTTCTGGAACCCACCACTAACCACAAACAGACATAGCAGCCCCACAAGCTCTACCAGCAGAGGCTTAAGTCAGGGAAGTTATTCCTCTGCTATAGGAAGCTTCCCCATCAACTAACTACTCCAGCCCTTTTTGCTTCCTCCCTAGGAACTGTAGGGAGCCAGGCTAATCATCCTACCAGCTGCTCTCATTAGCTTCCTGGCTGGCAGCTCTCCCAGCTGGCTTCACCTTCACCTTAATTAGGGCTGTGGAGCAAGGACTCAGCAGCTTGCTACACTCCCACTATGTACTACAGCCCACAGTTGGGGGTTCTCTGAGTCACATTCATGGTACGAGCCCTTTTGGCCCATGCCCAGTGACGCCTCTGGTCTTTAGCTCAGTGTGGAAGGAGCTGTCAGAGGAATAGGGCATCTCTTCACAGTGCTGGGGCTCAAGTCTGACCATTACACTACTCAAGAGTTTCCAGAAGTGCCTGTAGCCTTGAGGTGGGGTTGGAGCTGCTGACCACTTGAGACCTGGAGGGCTGTTGGATGCCTGCGATGCAGAGGCTCTGCTGGGGCTGCTTTGCCATTTACACAGTGAGACTGATGGCAATGCTAAGGCCCAAGTACTGAAAGGGGAGGGTAGGAAGGAGCCTAGAGGAAGCAGGCAATTGTACAGTTGTGTTGTGGGCAGCAGTGCATCATGGAGCCCTGCTGACTCAATGGTGAGATGCTCTGCCACTGCTAAGGCCCTGGGCTGAGATGTGGTAGAGTTGGGAGGGCCTGTGTTCTCCTCCACCCTGGTTGCTGCACCAGCCTGAGGGTCACAGCCTCACCCTGGCCTGGGAAGCCTCAATGGGCAACACTCTGGTCCTGCTGTGTCTGAGGCCAGGGAGGGAGCTTGGCTGCCCTGCACACCCCACCCTGCTTGAGGGCTGGGATGGGAGCAATAGACTGACTAGTTCCTCTTGCCAACAGGCAATGAGTGAGTGAGGCAGTGTGCCCTCCTCTAACTTAGAGAAGGAGTGAATAGTGCCCCTTTACCCTGACCCAGTTCTAAAACAAAATGGCTGTGCACACATCCACCATCTGCACTTAAATAAGCAGTCTGTCTCTGCTTACGTTCTGCCATTAAAATGAAGTTGGGTAAGGAGTGTGGGAAATCTGTTTTCCCCCCTTTGAGCTGGAATTTGTCATGTAGGTTGAGCTACCCTAGACTGAATAGCAGAATTAGTCATGGATCTGCTAGTCTGCAACTAATAAAATATTGCTGCCTACAAGTTGCATGATCTACTGTAGCGCATCAGCCAAAGGCATTAAATAAGCCCCCTGATTTGCAGTTCCTCTGTGAATCTTTATATCAGGCACTTATCTTAAGAACTTATAACTTATTCAGAATGACAGAGATTGTAAGAAATGGGAGGAAGATTAGGATTTCAACAGGACAGAATTTTCTAATTGAGGAGTGGAGCCAGATTCTGGACATCTTAGTCTTTGATTTGTTACAGGGCCATAACTTGTTTCAGTGAGATTTGTGGCTCCTTTGACAAAACGGAGCCAGTTTTTGCATCAGTTGTGTTTTCCTGTGGGAATTCTCTCCTGTCTCCTCCCAGTTTTTACTTGAAGTCTTCATGATTACACCAGCAGAGTAATGCCTTTTACTTCCTCACCCTGCATCTCTGGTGGGGTGGGCTGTTCCTCCTAGCTCCTTCCCAACACAAGGATCATTAGGAACAGCTGTCTTGTCTTTTCATCCACTGCTTCAGACTCTTCTGGGAGCTGGCATCTTTCTTGCCCTTCCATGCTCTCCCTGATCTCTTTGAGAGATCATAGACTCTACCAAGTCCCAGTGCTGCCTCTGAACTGCACCTTTAGGTGTCCCAGGAGTGATGCATCCCAGAATGTATCGAAGAGATGGGAGAGATCCCCTCAAAACAATGTGCTCTTTGGTGGTGGTGGTGTGGGAAAGAGTGCATCTCAGTGCCTGTGTAAGGCTAAAGGACCAAATGAGCTTTGGTAATAGGACCTAGCACAATCTTTTGGGTATTGCTGGATATATTAAGTCAGTGAAGGCAGGCTGCCTACCTTTAGCAAAGGACTATAGGCCTGATCCAAAACCACTGAAGTCAATGGTCTTTCCCTGGGCTTCAGGAAGCATTAGAGAACTGGTAGAAGGTAATCAAAGGATTAGAGTGTGGTGCCAGCACAAAGCTGATCACTGGTGAGGTCACTTACTGGAATATCTGGTACAACTCACTATTTTAATGCAATAAACCTATTTAAAACAGCAGATCACAGAAGTCTGGGAGAAAAATGGATGCTGGAAAGAGAAACTCAGATAATATACATGTGGCTTAGCATGTCTAACTGCAGAAGTGGTCCTTGTCACTATTAGGTAAGTGACTTACCATCATTAGTAGACTTATTCTCACAATATCTCTAATGTAGACAAGTGCTATTCCCATTATAGACATGAGGAACTGAGAGAGAAGATAGATGAAATGATTTGCTAGGGTCATGCTGGGAGTCCGACAGGTATAAATTTAACCTAGGTTGTCTTGAGAGCCAGTCTAGTGCCTAACAACTGGTCTGTGGTGCCAGTTCCTGGGATCTTCCTGACACAGTTTAGGAAGGCAGCAAGCTGGTCCCTGGTATCAAAAAGGTTGAGAAACACTACTCTAGACTAGTAATTCTCAATCTTTTTTCTGTTGCCACTTGCTTGGTGATGTGTGCAACAAAATGTCCCTCCCCACCACTGAAAGAAGCCCTCCCTTGCTGCCATATCTCCCAACAGCAGCACAAGCCCTCCCCCATCACCCACAGCCCCCCACTACCACCAAAACCCCTGGCAGCCATGCCAGCCTCTTGCTGCCCAAAGACCCCTGTCACCAGACCAAAACCCCATGAGAAACTGAAGTGCGGCAGAGCTTCCTGTGTTGGCGGGAGGGGTTCGGGAGAGTTTGTATGAGTGGTGGGCTGGCTCCTGGTGACATACTCAAAGGCATGCAGCAGCGCACTAATGTGTCACAACACAGCAGTTGAGAACTGCTGCACTACACAGACCAGCCCTCTGCACGAGTCTAATTGTGGATCCTGCCATTCCTCTGCAGAAGCGTCTGAGCTTTCATTTTTGTGCTCAAAAGTTAGACAGTTTTCTACAGTCAGTTTAAAAATCTCACTGCATCAAAACCAATGTTTTGACTTTTATCCTGGGGAAGAAAAGTCAATTAGGCCATACCAAAATTAACATGGACGATGGTGTTTGAGCACTCTGGTATATGTAAGAAGAGTCACTGAAGGTTGTCCTGCAGCATTGCATTAACAATGTTAACAATGCCTGGCACTATAGGCCCCAGCTATTGGGGTGGGGAGGGAAGGATAATGGGGTGTCAAAGTCCAGGGCTTTCGTATCAAAGGCAAATTCCAGGAGTGATACAGAACACTGCTTTGCTGTTCACTTATCCTGGCAGCAGTCCTATAGCCTGCACGCAGATTGTCCATAGGCTTGCTGTAAGAATATTTTAAGTATGTTGCCCTTGGTTTTAGTTTCATGGATAATTTTAGAAAGCATGTGTCTGGAGCTTTAATTTCTACACTACTGCTGCTGTTCCATGTGTCAGACAGTATCTGACTCCTTTCCAGCAAAACCTTCTCATCATCATTACTTGACACTCAATACTTTTGTTCCAACAGTACTACATTTAGTTGACAGGAAAGTTACAGTACTTTGTATTACACCAATGATTCTTATATGTGCTTAGTAACTGACATGACAATTAAAGAGGAAATATTTCTTGCTAGTTTATCGCCTTCCTTGTCATATCCACTAAACGAGAGCCAGACTCAAACCTCAGAAACCAATAGCCGTGGACTTTTGGGGTTTTCAAAAATTGAACCCAGATTTAGATCCAAATTTTACAAATGATCCTTAGATTTATAAGGGGCAAAAACATTTGAAAACTCAATGCTACTGAATCTCAGGCTGTTCAAAATCCACATCAGGGTTACAGTTTCAGCCTCTCTCTAATTTTCAGTAATAATTCTTCAAGCTGTTTATGTTTGAACTGGAGGTTTCTTCCTTGCAACCCATCTTGTTGCTGCCTTTCATCCTGCATTAAAGTCATAATGTTGACATCATAATCACTTCCATAGCAACTGACAGAGTTGTAAACAAAGGTTTATGACCTCCCTGTACAACAGAGCTGATGGATAAAGCTTTTTGCTAATAGGATCTCTGATAATATGGGGAACAACAAGAGGGCTACAGTGACAGCCATTTGCTTTTAGTGTCTTTCTCCAGGTTTGATAACTCTTTAAACTACTCCTCTTCAGAATTACATGGAGCTGCTATTGCTGCCCGTGGTTAAGATTCTCCAAACTTGTTTTGAGGTGCATGTGTCTTTCACAAAGCTGAATCATTTGGGCTATGTTGTCCCTGACAGGTATCTGTCTCAGACTTAATGTGTTGGGGAAGTTTCAGGAAAAATGATTGTCAGTTCCAGGGACGAGACTAGGGAAAATACATGTTCAAAAAGTTCCTACACACTTTTCTTTGAGATCTCTAGTGTCTCCGAGCTTTGGAGCAGGGACAGTAGATGGGTAAGTGACAGCAGGTGTGGCGCTTTGTCTCTGTTGAAAAAACACCCACACTTCATAAGTTATAATACCTTGAACAATCTCAGTTCAGACACATACAGTAGGGAGTTGTTAGTCTGGCAGCTAAATTTTCTGGTTAATCCACCTGCTCTGGGCATTCTGCAGGCTAGACTAAGCAGGATTCCCTGCAATTGCTGCTCCTGGCTGCAGTGGTGCTGGGCACAGGAACAGAGAGGAGGAGGAGGAGATTCCTATGAGCCCTCTGCTAATGGCCAGGCTGTACAGAGGAGGCGGCCACATGACTGAAATACAAAGAGGGCAACAGCTGGACCCAAGGGTGGGGAGGGAACAGATTGGGGCAGGGTGCCAGAGATGAGAGATACAGGTACTAGCTGAGCATGAATATTGGAACTGGGAGGGAGGAGACAGGATTGGCGCAGAGGACAGGCTGCAGGGACACAGGAAGGGGTGACTGAACCTGGGGCAGACACTTGCCTCCAGAAACTAAAAGTGAGCCTACATCTTGCCAGCCTTTGCTGTCAGTCATTATCTGTGAACCCTATGGCAAAATGTATTTCATTCTCTCGACCGCTGGCCCAGTTAGAGGATGACCACCTACTGTTGCCAGCCTTACTGTGCTCAAGTGGTGGAGGTCTGAGCCGTGGCTCCAAAGGTTCCAGCTCTGTGAGGGAAAAGTCATATATGATCATGGTATTAAAGACTGTATCCTCATGCTTGGTCCAAGGGGGTTGAATGAAGGACCCAGCCCTGCTTTTGACATTTGCTAACTCTATAGCATGTTTGATTGTTGTATCCTTAATTTTCTAAATCAAGTTCTGTGTTTAATTTAATCCTTTTCAGCTCCAGCTGAGAGATTCAACCTTTTTCATGTCTTAAAATCTTTCCCTACAGAACAATTAAAATTAATGAGGTGCCAATGACTGCACCTGCCTTCTGGCATGTTTTTCTAGCCAGCCATAACTTAACAGTACCCTACCTTAGTTCCCTTTAGACTACTTCACTGTCTTCCAATAGTATCTTGGTTTATTATCATAAACAGTTCCAAAGTCAATCTCTCATCATTCTAAAGCCCTACCTTACTGGAGTCATCTCCTGGAGTCTTCCCTTTGCTTCAGCCCCAGCTCTCCTCCCTGGAGTTGGAGTGGAGGCTAGCTATAGAGCCTCGGCCAGCTTCTTCTCCAGCTGGTCATCATCTTCAATCAGTCCTTTCATCCTCAGGATGAAGGCTCAGCAGGCAGACCTTGTCCTACTGGTGTCTTTCTTGTTCTCAGGGAACAAAGAGAACACATATGGCCTCCTTGCCAGAGCTTGTCCTGTTAGGGCTGGGAGAAAGGACCGTACTACCTTGCCCACTCTACAAGGCTCCTTGACCCAGGCCCTTAGAGACTGTAACTAGGGCTTTCCCCAAGCCATAATTATTCTCCTGGGACCATCTTCCTCTCTCTCTCTCTCTCCCTCCCTCTCCCTACCTCTGCCTTAACTAAGTCTTTAGGCACTTGGAGTCCAAGGGTCACATCTTTAATGTATTCCATAAGGGTAGCTATGTTAGTCTAGTTCAGCAAAACAAACAATGAGTCCTGTGGCATTTTTATGTAGAATAGGTGTTGACTGACTCCTAGGAATCACTACCCTTAAACAGACACCATGTTAGAGGGATATCTTCAAAAACTTTATGGGGCATTAAGAGCATAAATCCCACAAATTCACTGGCACTTTTTCTCCTAAATCTCTTAAGGATTTGTGAAAATTCCACCCTGAACACTCTGTGTCTTCTGTTCATGGATCCCTATCAGGCCATGTAAGTCTTGATGCACATGCCAATCCTTCACCTGGGTCTGTAAGGCCCAACTGAGATGCAAGCACTCCACCCCAACTGCCCTCCCATGCTCGGATTGGGAAAGATCCATGGCTCCTGATTGGGCCATAGCCCCTATATCAGCCAGAGAAGGACATACCAAGCTTCCAGTATAACTGAGCTTCACACTGCTGGGTTGGAGCTTATACCCTTCTCCCTTTTGAGCCTGACCTACTGATAGAACCTGACCCTTGTTGATTGACTTCTGATTCCTCTTCTCCAGTGATTTTTGTTGATTTTGATCTCCTGACTTTCTAGCCCAGCCTGTCATAGTAACTCATTTCTAGATTGTTAACCTGTGTCCAACACTAACCCTAGGCCAGCCCTCACGCCCAGCCCCGACACAAAATGGCAGGATCTAATTCCACCAGTAGAGGGCGAGGACCCTGGTGGGCCAGCCTGTATTCCACCCTGATCCCGCAGCCCACCAGGGACATCAGTTGGTGGCTCCTTCACAGAACTGTGAGCATGGGCATGTACTTGGTGTGGTTCGCTCCTTGTCTTGACACCTGTCCTTTTTGTGGTGTGAGGGAGACCCTGGCACATGCCTACCTAGAGTGTGCCAGGTTGCAGCCCCTCTTCTGACTCCTCCAGAACCTCTTATTGAGGTTCTGGCTGCACTTTTCCCCACACCTGTTCCTCTAATGCACTCCCTATCCATGGCCCCACAAAGTCACAGGACCTCCTCATCAACCTCCTCCTGGCCCTCGCCAAGATCGCCATCTATAAGACCAAGGAGAGGAGGTTGGCTGGGGAAGAGGCCAGCAACTGTGAGGCCTAATTCCAGTCCCTTGTCCATGCATGACTCTGGGCAGAGTTCCTCTGGGTGGTGTCCACTAGGTCCCTTGACACTTTCCGGGAAAAGTGGGTGCTGTCCAGGGTTCTTTGCTTGGTGTCCCCTTCCGAGTCCCCTGTTTTAAACCTTTGACCCTCACATCCGTTCCCATTTTTCATTCGTTGTCCCCAATGATCAGTTGAAGCTGGGTCAAGTGCCACCTCCCCATAGGCTGGGGGAGGAGTTTTAGAAATGGGCAGGCTTGAGCCCGCCTATCACCCAGTCCTTCAATAGGACTAACCCTAGGCCAGGTAGCTGATTCCCTATCCCTGACAGGCCTCATAGTTCAATGTTCTGCTTTAGAATAGTTAAGTACAAAAACCTGCACTGAAATAATAGCAGGACAGGATGAAAGCTGCTTCCCCTCTCCTTCAAACAAGCCTTTATAGTTCCAAGGATGTCCTGTCTGCTCTGCAGGGAGGGAAATGAAGAGCCTCTTGGCTAACAGACCCTGTGTAGGTATCTCCCCTGTCTCTTAACCAGGGCAAAGCTGCACTTGCCCACCTCTCCCTCACTTGTGCAGCCTGAACTAAGAAATACAAAGCCTCATTTGGTTCCTGGCTAGTCCATCTCTGTTCCTTTGATAGTGTTGTTTGTATATCAATGTGCCAGTGTAGGAACGGGAAGAAAATGGGGCCACTTACCTCAATACTCCCACACTTAATCATGACAGCACCCTTAAATTGGGTTTTGTGAAAACAAAAGCCCAAATGAAGGTGGAATGCCACACCTGGATTCTTTGCAATCTCTAAAGTTACATGGAATGCGCATAGTTATTTTCCTTTTATTTAAACCGCCAACAGCCTCCTATTGGGCAGTCCCTGCTTGTGTGTGCGTACACAACTATATCTCCTCATGAAATAACAAAATTACACCACAAATGAGCATTTTAAAGAAATGACACCAGCTGCTACCTCCATTATCATTACAGAAAGCCAGTCATTTGTTTCCATCCAGTCCCTTTGGTGAAATGGTAGCTAATGTTGCAACCTAATATTATATTTTCATTGCAATAGTCTCCTTTGTTATCTGCCCCTCTTGAGAGAGGCTGAGCTTCTTCAGAGCAATATATCTCAACGATGCTGCTGGGCCATAATTAGCCTTCCTATAACGTTTGGTGATGGGATAAATCCCATCACCTGCTGTTTAGGCTCAGCAATACAATCTGTCAGTGATCTGCTACAGTGACCATGGGACTGGTTATCTGTAGCTCCTGAGGTCTAGTTCTGCAGCTGGGATTTGGCCAAAGCACCTATGCTTACTGGGTCTGCCCATGATCTCACCTCCAGTAGCATAAGGCAGAAGTAATTCTGTTAACATCTATGGTGTCCAGCTAGGCCCACTGGACCTTATTTTGCACTGCTTTGTGCAATTTATAAGCACTTTCAGTTGTGCAAAGTGGCCATGAGATGCTACTTTGCCCATAGATCAGTGGCAGGGAAGGGTCCATAAGGTGAAAGGCAGGGGAGAATCAAACACTCTGTTTCAGTTCCCATTTGTAAAGAGGGGAGAGAGAAACTTACTTGACACCAATAGGAGATATACATTTATCAGGTATAGGACTCTGTTTTGATCACAGTCTTTTATTCCTTACTCAGCTTTTACATGGTCTTAATTCAGTCACTTCACTGGGAGTGTGGTAGAGTGTCCAGCACTCCTCAAATAAAGTGGTGCAGCTAGGACCAATTAATCTTAAGGGTAACACCTCGTGGAGAGTCTGGCTTGACTAAAAATGGCTGATAAAGTCCAGATGGGAAAGAAGCTGGCTAAAGTATAAAGCCAGAAAGTCCCCAGCAGAGGTGGGCTTAGTGAGGGAAAAGGAAGGAATCTTTTCCCTGAGGGTAGGATCCACAGAGAAGAGAACCTGAAGGAGATGGAGTTAGGAAGAAGCCCATGGAAAGAGTATAGAGACCAGAAGACAGAGATTATAGGCTTCCTGGGCTGTAGTCTGGAGTAGCAGGTGAGCCTGGGTTTCCTCTACCAACCACTCATAGTCTAGAAGAGGAAAAACACAATGAGCTGGTCACAGAGCTAAGCTTTGAAGAGAGAGAACCATGAGTGATGAAAAGGGAGTAACCTGGTTTGGGAGAGAAGGAGCATGACAGTAGGATGGGAAATAAAAGGAGGGAGTGTCAGACTTGATGCAAACTAATCCTCATAAGGAAGTGCACTAGTAGTGAGTAAGCCCTGTTAAAGGTTGTTTACCCAAATATTAGCTAGACTGATAATCATTCCCTTGCCAAGTGAGCATACTGATGTGACAGGAACACTTTCTCCCAAACAATTCAGTTGTGTGGAGCGGGTTTTGTCATTCCTGAGGAACTGGCTGTAGGACTAGTCCTAAACTCTACTGAGGCCTTGTGATCTTTCTGATGCTGAGGATCAGCAGGTGGTCAGAGCTGTCAGGGAAGAGACCCATTGCACCAGTTCTGCCTGGACATCTCTACCATGGAGGGAGGACTGAAGGAGCAGCATACAAACTGGACTATCTCATTGTTGCAGCAGATCGGGGGAAATCTACGTTTCCCTACCCCCTGAAGATCCACATAGCTCTACATGTTTGGTGGGATCTAGGGGAAGGAGAAGAATGTGTCCATGGAGGAGTGGAGTCCCCTACTTGTCTAGGGAAGGGAGCCCTGTACACAGATAGACTTACTGAAACAAGGCCATCTGGATTTGTCAGTTTCCAAAGGGATAGCCGTGTTAGTCTAGTCCAGTAAAAAAACCCAAGCAGTTGTGTGGCACTTTAAGACTAACAGATTTATTTTTTGCATGAGCTTTCGTGGGAGAAGATCGACCTGATCCTATGTTTTACACCCCCTTGCATTTAGTTTCATTCCTTTCTGTAAGTTCACCCATCTTCGAAGCATCTGAGGAAGTGGGATCTTCTCCCACGAAAGCTCATGCAAAAAATAAATCTGTTAGTCTTAAAGTGCCACACAACTGCTTGCTGTTTTTTCATCTGGATTTGGCCTGTTACTAAATGTTTGCTAAATACTGATAGTGGGACAGGTTTTTTTTCTTTAGAAACTAACTGCTTGATTTCTAACCCATTCCACATACCTCTAAATAAAACAAAAATTTGATTGGGCTCTCAATCTCTAATTCAGCCAGTCTTTCAAGCCTTCTGTTCTGCAAAAACAGACTGTATGAATATGTTCTGTTTCCAAGGGTCGTGACAGGCATGGGAGGACTCTACAATATGGAAGGCTACAGGACTACTCTGGCAGTCAGGAGAAGTACCTCAGAAAAGATGGTACAAGGAGAGGGGACTCTGTAAGCCCGGGTATGATTTGGATTCTTTAGCTGGGCTTTTGGCACACAGGAAGCAGATTGAATTAAATGTGCCTGGGCTGCAGAAGATGTAAATAGAGACAGGCCATTGTGGGGCCAAAGAACCATCATCACAGAGCACTAGAAATGAGGGCCTGTGATTACCAGAGGATGCTGTGGCAGCAATGCAACAACTTAAATGGCCTCTGTAGCCAGGATTGGGAGAGTGCAAATGTGACTTACCGCCCCTGGGTTGTGGTTCTGTGCTGCGCCTCTTAGAGTCACAGCTCAGAATCTCACCCAGGAAATCCAAAATGAAGACAAATGCTGACTGTGGAAAGGGAGAACATATTAAACCCTAGCAGTGCATGTGATTAAAAATTGCTCAATGGGAGTTTAGTCTCCAGCTTTTGTTGGCTAAAAACATCCCAGGTCTTGTTAAGGAAATCAGATAAAAGGCTGGAAAGGCCAGTTTTTGTGCCTGTTCTTCTGTGCTGCTCCTGATAAGTGAAACTCTGGATGTCAGAGCTAAACTACTTTCCAGTGTGAAGTTGTCTGAGTGGCAAGAAACTGACCTCAAGTGCAGAAACTGGTGTCTCAGAAAAAAGGGGTTCTTCCCCCAATATTATAAATATTTGGCAGCGTATTTCTGATGGGCTTTTATTTATATCAGTTTAAGCCTAACACTGGAATCCCTGACTATCCCAATGTAAACACAGGAATATAAAAGCATCTGTAAGCTCCAAGTTCAGATGGAATGAGTCTTTCTTTTTAAAGTAATATAAAGTTGTATAAATAAAAATAGCAACTGCTGAGAATGGACCTAGGCCTGCCTGGAAAGAATGAGGAATTATATCTTTTACTTTGCAAGCTTGTCTCCTCAGGAACTGAAGCAAGGTCAGTAATGGGCACACACTGTGAGATTTCTCAGTGGGATCATAAGTATCTGTCATGAGCAGGGTGAATCAATTCCTTTGGATGTGTGTATCCAGGAATCTCAGTTCTGAATAATTACTTAAACTGTTGTCAACTATCATGTACCTCAGACTTGCTTCCCATGATTACTCCATTTCTCCTCTTTTCCCCACATACGTATGGTTCTCTTCTCTGTTTTTCCTCAGATAATGCAATGTCAGAGAAGTACAATGGTCTGCGGAACAGAACTCGGGGGAAATCTGGAATTAAGTTTCAAGCTTTACTATAGAGTTCCTTGTAACTTTGTGAAAATCTACTCTTTTTTTTTTCTGTGCCTTGGTTTGCTGGAAGTAAAATGAGGGGGAGAGGATAGTGCGTTCTTCCTCCCACTCTTTGTCTATGAGTAGTGCCTGGCATTGTGGGTCCAATTATCTTGACAGACGCCTTTAGGTGCTATTCCTATATGAAGATTAATATCAGACTCTGCTGTTCTGAACACCCATGCAAAAAAGCACCTTTTTCCTGCGTTTATATATTCCCTTCCATGCCATAGTTTTCATTTCATGTGTTTAAAGTGGGATTCTACCCACAAAAGCTCATGCGATAAATTTTAGTCTTTAAAGTGCTAGCGGGCTCCTTGTTTGTTTTAAGTAAAATTAGAGGACTTTAAACATTATAACCCTCAAGTATGAATTGGGTGAGGTAAAATGCCAGTCCAGTTTTGTGAAAGCAATACACACATCTGATCATCTTTTCTGCTAGTCTTATTTTATGACAGTTTCAGCTGTATCTGCTTAACCTCTCTGCTGATGAAGGTGGCTAGGTCTAAGCTAAGATGAATCTTGCTGTTTTATCATGGCAGAGCTTTTTGAAGTTTCTCTTCCATCCATGTCTGAGGGTGACTACCAGTGAAATATAACCAGCTGAAATAGACACCAGGGAGCAAAGAAATATGCAAATAACCTGATTTTACTCTATCTGGTTTTGAACCACAGCATCTGCTCCAGTTAATGCACAATATTTTGTGGCCACAAATGTTTTGTTAGATATTATCTTTGAGCCAGCCTGGCTCATGCATCTAAAATATTTAGAAGGAAATATATTATTGTTAAAGATAAACTTCCAAAAGCCAAGAGCTAAAAACTTCAGTGATTTATTAAGCTTTTCTAATGTTCAGCAGAGAGAAACTTCCCATCCTAAGGAACTCACAATCTAAATCAGATGTGCACAGTTCAGTTTAGACTGAGAATAACATTAATATAGCAATGGTGCTGATAGGTCAGCCATGTTGTTGGCCCATTATGATAGGTGCTGTACAAACATGACAGAACAGGTGAGACAAGTGATTAGTAACAAAAATAAATGGCTAAGAATTGCACCAAATCAGAATGGGGGGGGGGCAGGGAGGTTTTCAAAATGTATTTAGAAAGACCAGCCTGCAAATTATGCAAGTTTTTTGGGTACTCTAGAAATAAAAATTACAAAAAATAACCCTAATTTTGATCTCATAAGCATGTGAATTAGGATTTCCTCCAGGTTTACACTCATGAACTGAAATCAGAATTCATCTTAATGGATTTACACTATTCTTATATCAGTGTTAATGCTGTAGGAATCTGGCATCGAGGGTTGAATGTTCATTGAAGGCCCCAAAGTTACATTGTGTTTTTAAGGGAGAATTTTAAAGAAGAGGGGCTGATCTGACACACAAGTCCTTGAGCAAAGTGGGAGGCATGAGGGCGGGAATGGCAGAAGAGTGCAAAAAACTCTTATGGTGGGAGAGTAGAGAGGAATACAGGCAGGAGAAGGAGGTGGTAATGAAGACAGAGGTTGCAGTCAGTGTAGGCAGGGTTGGAGCCATGATGAGGAAAACACATTTGGAGCTGATACAGAAGATGAGAAGCTGTCAATGTTGGGATTTGAAAAAGGACGTGATCTGAAAAATTGCCACTTGCTGTTAAAAGTAATGGTCCAATTAGTGCTGCCTTCCAGTGGAAAGCACTTATGAGACCCAGCTTTGGCATTATTATCAATTACATTTATCAAGATTAATATTACACTAGAGACCCAAAGAATTAAATAAGAGCCTAAGAAGCAACTAGTTAAGAGCAGGTTTCAGTGTCCGTAAGTCATTTTTAACTGGAGCTTTTCAGGTCGTGTGTGATGTTTCAGACTACAGCACACTCATAATTTCATTCAGAACATTCTACATGTGCATATGTTATTTTTCAAAAATTGTTTTGATGTAGCAAGGGAAAAATTCAGCTCAACATTTCACCATGTAATCATTATTGTTCTTGCTAGAGAGGCACACCAGATGAGATGTTTGTGTTTAGGTCCTGTACAAACAGAAAGATAGAGCAAAGCTGCCATTGATCCCAGTGGGACCAGGGTTTCACCCACAGAATGTACATCTTTAGGATTCAAAGGAGAACCCAATGAAGAATATTGAACAAAGTGTATGTTAAGAGACTTTGGTCCAAAGTATTTGATTTGTGGCACAAAATAATGTTTTGCATCACAGCATTTCAATCCTTTGCACAACCGTTTCTGAGCTATGGGCCAGCGTGTCACCACCCATGAGGTATTGAGTCAGAGACATGCTTCAAAATAAAAGATGGGTGACCTCCATGGGTTCAGCTTTTGATTCAGCTATTCAGGCTGCAGTGTGTTTGCATTTTGTAGGGGGCTTCTGTGTTTCCGAAATTAATCACTTAGGGTCTGGTTCTGTATTCCTTGGCAAATCCTGGTTCCTGAAACTTGTCAGCAATTATGGTGCACTGATCCCTACACAGGTAGGGCAGGCTTAGATAAACCCAAGGGTCTGTGGAGCACATGACTTGTATTTAATGAAATCCAGTTTTGGGGTGGAACTGTGAGGTCTGTTGAATTAGTAGCTTACCATGGAAGTCTTTCCTCAACTCCTATGGACTGCCTAGCTATTCAGGTAGTGAGTTGAGGGAAAGATGTGCCCCTACCCATATACCCAAAACTCTCATTGAAATGCCTGGGAGTTTGGGGAGCAGAAAGAATGGTGAATGAGACTCTCAGCATCTCTTCTTGTTAATCTGCTGACTATCCAGAAATGTATTTGTATGGGGGTGAGATGGGGAGAGGAAGAGATTATTCCTCAGTTTAAGGACTGGAAACATTGCAAGTTTCATCACTGGATCTGAAAGTTTTAAGACCACACCTCATGTAATAATATGGGAGTCACTAAAGGGTGCTATTACGGCTACTCTTTTACTGACTATGTAGGCCATTAGATCCAGAGAAATGCTTGTATTTGTCATTCTGCAGATATCACATTTGAAGCACCAGTAAAAAACTTGTTCACTGCCTGAAATACCTCTAAAAGTTCAGGTGCAAGGGTATACACATGTGACCTAAAATATTACCTGTGCTACACCATTGCAGCATTATGGTTCCCTGTCCCTTCTACATGGGCTCGGAGCTGTCTGGACTTGGAGGGCAGTATAGGCTGCATCCTTCCAAGGGGTGACTCAGATGAACCTTTCAGAAGGCATTGTACCTGCTTGATCCCAGAACTTCTACTGGAACTGCAATGCAGTTGGTGGGTAACAGGCAACACAGAGCATCACAGTCCCTGCCTCTGCATCAGGATCATTGCACATCTGTCCAGGGGTTAGGCTCAATCCAGGCCTGAATTTATTTAACCACTATATTAGAAACTGATATTTTCTTTTAAAAAACACAAAATGGTAACTTGAACTGAAAATTTACCGTTGTTCCTGGCCTGTTAAATGCTTCTGTCTCCTGCTTCAAGGATTTTCATCCTCAGATGTTGCATGTGTGTCTCTGAAAAATGCCTGATGTGAGGTATTTTTTGTGAACTGAAATGTTTAATTTAGGCTCTCTGGCTTCAGCCCTCCACTAGATCTTCTGCACAATGGATACCAGAGCTTGGAAATAATCCACTATCTTTTTCAAAATTGCACTGACATAACAGCTGTGAAAAATATGCAGCTTGGAAGAAAAGTCTCTCTCTTTTTGGAGAGCATATAATAGATAACATTAATGTCTGACATTGGAATCCATGTTGTTGAGTAGTTGTACATTTCATGGTATCTGGACTAAATGATGATAAAGCAACCAAGCTGAATGAGGCTTGGAAGATTTTGCCTGCATCTGTAATTCATCTGCAGTTTTCTTCAGTATTATGAGAGAAGGAGCAACAATATGCTACAAGAGCAGCCCACAAAATGCAATGGGTCAGATCCTTGGCTGCTGCAAATTAGTGTAGCACTTTTGCTATCAGGGGAGCTAGGACACAATTCACTAGCTGAGGATATGACCCAGACCTTCTAGGAAGATCATTGCTGATTAATAAATTACACTTAAGTTTCTTCTCCAGTTGATTGGAGAAACGGCTAATCGGTATTTTGATGCATCAAAACTTTCTGGAGAAAAAGAGAGGACAATTCTCAATAGTATCTGCGAGGCATGAGGGAGCATAATGGGTTGCATTCAATTCTTGTCCTTTCTTGCACCAAACTATTTACCTTTCCTATGCTATTTGTGGTGCTCATTGTACTTAGGAGAGGTGAAATACCACAAACCCTAATGTAAGTTTAATGACTGCAAGTGGTAGGTGTCAAGCTCTTAATGGCATAGCCTGTGAAAATATGTAGATCCATCCAGTCTTTTAAGTGCCACTGGACTCGTTTTTTGTTCCATCCAAACTGTAGCACTTTGCAATTTCAGATTTCAGTTAAAGAACAACATTGAAACTTCGGTTGTTCCACCTGTTAAAGTGTGGTACATTTACTCACTGCTACACAAAGTATCATTCCTTGTCAAAGGCTTAAGGAGGAGGTCAGGTCTGTGTTTGTTTAAAACTTCAGAGATGCTGTTAGTTGGAAAAAAGTTGTGGATGAAGATAAAATTCTGGAATATGAGGAAGAAGTGCATAATTCAGGGCCACTGGTATTTGTGGCTCCTGTAACAGAAGTGAGCTTTACTTACATATGTGTGGTTAGGGCAGGAAAAATATGTGGACAGTTGCATAAAATAGTTAAAAGGAGTATTATATAAAGTTTCCTTTCCAACAGTTACATTGATCCAAGCACGTAGGGTTCAAAGACCTGAACGGGTTTCTCCACAACTATGCAATAGTGGCTCTGGATAGACTCAAGGTCTGAGGGTTTTCTTTGGTTCACTATGCTAAGACAGGAAGTTTTTATCACTGCCACAGTTCTGAGGCCAGCACTTAACATACTGCAAAGTGCATTCTTCTCTTGGTTATGTCAGTCCAGCTCCACAGAACCAACATGACTGAGAGCAGAATTCACTTCATAGGCCTTTTTGTACAACATAGTCCAGGTAGTAGCCCAGGATATGGAAATCTAAGATGCAAAATGTTGCTATGCTCATTTGCAAAACAGTACCCAGAATGTTCCTCTATCTTACTCAGCTGTGTTATGATGACTGTTCTGGTTTTGTATTCTTGAAACAAACTAATGGGCATAGTTGGGGGTGGGATTTAAGTTCCCTCACAGCTGTTCAGAAATATTATATTTTCACTGTGCCACTTCCATTTTCCTTGATGGCACTGAGCAGTACGCAAAACACTGTATGCTTAAAATAGAAAAGCATCAAATATTTTCTGAAGTTCCACTCACATTTGGAATAAAACATTTATCCATCGCATATGCTTTCAGCAGAAGCCCATTTTACTCTTTTTTTCCCCCCCACTGAGTACACAATCCGTGCTATTTACACACAGCTGACTTTCAGCTCCTAGGTAACTTGCAAATGAAGAGAAGGAAACTGACAGACATTTGTGCTGTGAGTACGGACTCCTGCTGCTTCTAACTGAGGTCTTAGGCACACACAATGACTGCCAAAGACAGTGTATAGCAATGAAATCTTACATAAGCAATAGTAACTTTTCAAAGGCAAGTGTGCACACTTCAGTTTTCTGATCTATAAAATGCTGGCATTAGGATCCTTTGCTGGGGGGAATTCTACCCCTTTGAACTAATGGTGGGGAAGGGGGAGAGAAAGTAAAGAATGTTGGTAACTATCTACTGGGAATGAAAGATAGATTAGTAATTATTTTCACTAGAATGGCTGCCTGGATTGGTACACAGCAGGCAGATGTTCTTATTATAGTTTAGATTGCATACTTCATTAAATCTCCATGGTGTTTTTGCTACCTTGGTTAAAGGGAACTAAGCTTACTAGACATGTCATAGAACAAAGACTCAGTGCTCTGGACATATATCCTCCAAATTGAGCCAATGACTGATGCTGCTTGCCGAACACCTGGGATGCATTTACCCCTGACTTAATGCCCAGTCCACCCAGCACAGAGTGAAATCCTAGGAATGAAATTACTGTTACAATGTAGCAACACACCATAATGATGTTAAATAGGTTAGGTTGCAAACAATTCCTGGAAGCTGTACACAGGTTTAAGGTAGTGCAAATGAGACAGTTATGTGTGGCTTCCAAATCAAATACTCCATTTGAACTGTCAAATCCTGAGCCGTGCCTAGGACTTGCAGCTCCCATGAAAGCTGATCTTGGTGGTCAGTATCAATCAACAGAGCTTTCTCAAGCTGAAAGGTAACGGGCAGCTCCTGAATAGGATGTCCTTCATAATGCTTCAGTTGAAAACCTGGGCTCCAACTGTTGCATCCTTTCTGTAGGGTGCAGTGCTGGTGAAAATGACTAATGGACCATGTAGCCACAAAGGGCTTAAGTTGCTCAGAAGAGGCATTGGTGCTACCAGGTACCTGCTATGCACAGACAGCACATTCCTGGGATATTCTGAGAAACTGGGGAGCCTAGTCCTAAAGAAAGTAGACATGGGGAAAGAAGGCCTGCTCCAGGATCTGGGCCTTTGCCCACTGTTCTTGTTGTGCTGCATGTACCACAGACCTGAGGTGACGTATCATAGAATCATAGAATTCTAGGGTTGGAAGGGACCTCATAGGTCATCTAGTCCAACCCCCTGCCAGAGGCAGGACCACTCCCACTAAACCATCCCAGTCATGGTTTTGTCCGGCGGGCCTTAAACACCTCCAAAGATGGAGACTCCACCACCTCCCTTGGCAGCTCATTCCAATGCTTCACCACTCGCCTAGTAAAAAAGTTTTTTCTAATATCCAGGCTTGACCTCCCTAACTGCAACTTGAGACAATTGCTCTTTGTTCTGTCCTCTGTTACCACCGAGAACAGTCGAGCTCCATCTTCCTTAGAGCATCCCTTCAAGTAGTTGAAGGTTGCTATCAAATCCCCCCTCAATCTTCTCTTCTGCAGACTAAATAAGCCTAATGCTTTCAGTCTATCCTCATAGGGCTTGTGCTCCAGCCCTTTAATCATTTTGGTTGCCCTCCTCTGAACTCTCTCTAGCATGTCCCTGTCCTTTTTGTAGTGGGGAGCCCAAAACTGAACACAGTATTCTAGATGTGGCCTCAGCAGTGCAGAATAGAGGGGAAGGATCACATCCCTTGATCTGCTGGTAACACTTCTTTTGATGCAGCCCAGTATGCCATTGGCCTTTTTGGCAGCAAGAGCACACTGCTGACTCATATCTAGCTTCCCATCCACCATGACCCCCAGGTCCTTTTCTACACTGCTGCTACTTAACTGAATGTTTCCCAGCCTGTAGCAGTGCATGGGGTTTTTCTGTCCCACATGCAGGATTTTACACTTGTCCTTATTGAACTTCATAAGATTTTTATTGGCCCACTGTTCCAATTTATCTAGGTCTCCCTGAATCCTGTCCTTGCCCTCCAACGTGTCTACTGTTCCCCCCAGCTTGGTGTCATCCACAAACTTACTGAGAGTGCAGTCTATTCCATCATCCAGATCATTGATGAAAATGTTGAACAGAACCGGCCCCAGGACCGACCCCTGGGGCACACCACTCGTGACTGGTTGCCAGCTAGACATGGAACCATTGATTCCTACACGCTGAAACCGTTGATCTAGCCAGTTTTCTATCCACCTTATAGTCCACCTATCCAACCCATACTTCCTTAATTTGCCAATGAGAATGCTATGGGAAACTGTATCAAAAGCCTTGCTAAAATCAAGGTATATCACATCAACGGTTCTTCCTGCATCCAGAAAACCAGTCACCTGATCATAGAAGGAAATGAGATTGGTCGGACATGATTTACCCTTGGTAAATCCATGCTGACTGTTCCTGATCACGTTATTTTCTTCTAAGTGTTTGAGGATGGATTCTTTAAGAATCTGCTCCATAATTTTTCCAGGGATTGAGGTGAGGCTGACTGGTCTATAATTCCCTGGATCCTCCTTTTTCCCTTTCTTGAAAATAGGCACTACATTTGCTTTATTCCAATCCTCTGGCACCTCCCCTGTTCTCCATGAGTTTTGAAAGATAACGGCCAGCGGTGTTGCTGTCTCATCGGCCAATTCCCTCAGCACCCTTGGATGCAGTTCGTCCGGCCCCATGGACTTGTGCACATCCAGCTTCTTTAAGCAGTCCCTAACCTGACCTTCTGTCACCAAGGGCCTCTCTTCTTCTCTCCAATCTGCCATACCCATGGTAGTGGGCTGGGAGCTGACCCTGCCTGTGAAAACTGAAGCAAAAAAAGCATTGAGCACTTCAGCTTTTTCTTCATCCTCTGTCACGAGGATGCCTGCCCCATTCAGCAAGGGACCTACACCATCCCTGATCCTCTTCTTGTTATTGACATACTTGTAGAACCCCTTCTTGTTATCCTTTACATCCCTCGCTAGCCACAACTCAAATTGTCCTTTGGCCTTTCTGATTTTATCCCTGCAGTCCCTAGCAATATCTTTATATGCCTCCTTGGTCATCTGACCAAGCTTCCACTTCCTGTAAGCTTCCTTTTTATGTTTAAGCTCAGAGCAGAGTTCTCTGCTAAGCCATTCTGGCTTCCTCACATGTTTATTCTTTCTCCTAATTGGAATGGCAACTTCCTGTGCCCTTAGCAGGGTTTCTTTAAAATATCCAGCTTTCTTGGACTCCTTTCCCCTTCAGATTAGCTTCCCAAGGGATCCTGCCCATCAGTTCCCTGAGGGACCCAAAATCTGCTCTTTGGAAGTCCAGGGTTTTTGGTTTGCTTCTTTCCTTCCTTCCTTTAATGAGCATCCTGAACTCAACCATGTCATGGTCACTACTGCCTAGCTTGCCATTTACCTCTACCTCCCTGATCAATTCTCCCCTGTTTGTGAGCAGCAGGTTGAGCGGTGCAAGGTCCCTAGTTGCTTCCTCCATCATTTGTACTAGAAAGTTGTCCCCAACACACTCTAAAAACTTCCTGGATTGCCCATGCACTGCTGTATTGGCCTCCCAGCAGATGTCAGGGTAATTGAAGTCCCCCATGAGCACCAGGGCCTGTGATCTACAAGCTTCTGCTAGTTGTCCATAGAACACCTCATCCACCTCCTGCTTCTGGTCTGGTGGTCTATAGCAGACCCCCACCACAATATCCCCCTTGTTGCTTTCCCCTCTCAATGTAACCCACAGACTTTCTACAGGCATGCTTCCACTTCCATAATGGAGCTCTGAGCAGTCATAGAGCTCTTTTACATATAACGCTACTCCTCCCCCTCTTCTTCCCTGCCTGTCTTTCCTGAACAGTTTATACCCATCCATGGCAGAGCTCCAGTCATGCAGACTATCCCACCACGTCTCCGTTACTGATATCATAGTTCCTTGTCTGCACTAGTACTTCCAATTCTTCCTGTTTATTTCTCAGGCTCCTCACATTAGTGTATAGGCACCTAAGATACCCGGTCACTTGCCCTACTTTGTCAGTTTGGTTTTCAATTCTATTACATATACCTCCTTGCATTTTTTCTTGGAGTCCTCCTCCCCCACTCTCCTCATGTGTTGGCGCTTCAGTGAAACATTTAAGACAATTATTTGATTCCCCCCCCCCTCATGTTCCAACTACCTTCTCTTTTATTCCTGGTACTACAGTCTCAACACCCCCCAAGTTCCATCCCTTCCCCCAGATCTCCCACATTGCCACTTACCTGTGGGCTTTGGTCTCCTTCCCCTGTTGAACCTAGTTTAAAGCCCTCCTCACTAGGTCAGCCAGTCTGTGCCCAAATACACTCTTCCCCTTCCTGGACAGGTGAAGGCCATCTCTGCCTATCAATCCTCTGTCCTGAAACAGAACTCCGTGGTCAAGGAAGCCAAATCCCTCCTGACCACACCATCTTCACAGCCAGGCATTCACCTCTAGGATGCATCTGTCTCTCCTCAGGCCTCTAGCCTTGACTGGAAGGATTGATGAGAATACCACCTGTGCTCCAAACTCCTTCACCCTCTCTCCCAGAGCCCTGAAGTCACCTTTCATCTGCTGAGGATCACCTCTCGCAGTATCATTGGTACCCACATGGATAAGAAGCATGGGGTAGTAGTCTGAGGGGCGGATGATTTTTGACAGTCCCTCCGTAACGTCTCTGATACGGGCACCTGGCAGGCAGCATACCTCCCTAGAGGCCTTGTCAGGGCGACAGATGGGTGCCTCCGTTCCTCTCAGGAGGGAGTCCCCAATCACCACAACCCTACGTTTCCTCTTAGGTGAGGTGGCTGTGATCTCCCCAGCCTCTGGGGTGGATGGTCTCTTCTCTACCTCCTTCATCGTGTCCAGCACCGCATAACGGTTCCTCACCACAATGGATGGTGGGATGTGAGCAGGCGTGGAGCACTGTCTGCTGCCAGAGGTGACCAGCTGCCAGTGTCCTCCCTCTGCCATAGGCATCCCATCCGTTTCCAGAGCTGTGGCAGTAGCCCTTGGCACCGGGATAGGGACCTCCTCCTTGCAGGTCTCATCGTGGACACTGTCAAGGAACTTTTCCAGGGCATAGATACCCCTGAGTCGTGACACCTCCTCCTGTAACTCTCCTACCTGTTTCCGAAGAGATGCCACCAGAAAGCACCTATCACATAGGCTCATCTCCCTAGCCTGATCATCAGTGGCAGGAAAATGAAGGCCACAGTTCTTGCAAATCCACACCAGGATCTGGGTGGAGATATCCATCGTCAGACACTCTGTCTGGCTACAAACAGTGGCAAAGTAAACAGCAGGGGCACTGGCACAAGCAGTACGGCTCCTCTTCACCATCTTGGCCTCACCAAACTCCTCCTCAGACTCCCTCGCAAACTCCCCTGTTTGCTGTCCTCTGGTCGCTCTAGCGGTGGCTTTTAAAGGCCTTCTCTGCCTAGGTCAGCACTTGCCCCTTGCTAGTCACACAGGGGGCAGGCCAATCACAAGGCTGCTAGAGGCTGGTGATTAAAGGGGATCAGGGAACAATGGTGCAAACAGCCCCCACCCAATCACACAAGCACAGTCCCACAACTAACAGCAATCACCTGTATGGAAAAAGACACAAGCAAATCACCTGGAGGGAAAAAGGCACAAACACACAGTCAGCAAATCACCTGGAGGGAAAAAGACACAATCCAATCACTTACCTAGGACGCACCTGGCACCATGGGTGGATCCCCATGAGCTGGCTCGGCTCATGGGGCTCTCCACCCCTCGTACCCCCCAGCGCCTACTCCAGGAGGTGAGGGCTGCCTTGCCTCCTGCTGCTCGGGCCTACCTCGGGCGGGTCCTGCGAGAGGGTACTCCCCGCCCCCCTCTCAGCCCTGGCCCTCCGGAACTTTTGATCGGGCCTCGGCCCCATCAGCCCCCCCGGCCATCTCCGCCCCATACCCCGAGCCGGCTGCTAGACTTGCAGCCTGTCTCTTTCCGAACCGTGCCCCGTAAATATCTCTACACGCTCGTGCTCCATACCATCCATTTCCTCGCCCTAGCGTCTCGCCCTGATACAAAGTGGCGGGACCTTATTCCACCGACAGTGGGTGAGGAACCCCGGTGGGCCGGCCTGTATGCAACCCTCACTCCAAGGCCCGCTGGGGACATCAGTTGGCGGCTCCTACATGGAGCCGTGAGCACGGGTGTGTTCTTGGCGTGGTTCGCCCCTCGCCCCGACACCTGCCCCTTTTGCGGTGCGAGGGAGACCCTGGCACACGTCTATCTAGACTGCGCCAGGTTGCAGCCCCTTTTCCGGCTCCTCCAGAACCTCCTATTGAGGTTCTGGCTGCACTTTTCCCCACACATGTACCTTTATGCACTCCCCATCCGTGGCCCCACCAAGTCGCGGGACCTCCTTGCCAACCTCCTCTTGGCTTACGCGAAAGTGGCCACCTATAAAACTCGGGAGAGGAGGTTGGCAGAGGGAGGGGCCTGCAACTGTGGGGCCTATTTCTGCTCCCTCGTCTGTGCACGTCTCCGGGCAGAGTTCCTCTGGGTGGCGTCCGCTGGCTCCCTTGACACCTTTCGGGAGCAGTGGGCGCTGTCCAGGGTTCTCTGCTCGGTATCCCCTTCCGAAACCCTAGTTTTGAACCTGTGACCTTCACACCCGTCTCTGTTTTCTCTTTAGTTGTCCTCCGGACTCTTTTGGAGCCCCGTTTAGTGCCGCTTCTCCCTTCGGCTGGGGGAAGGGCTTTAGAAGTGGGTGGACTTGCGCCCACCCACCCCCCAGGATCCTTCAATAGGACGCACCTGGCACCAACTCCTTCCCTCGCAAACTCTCCTGTTTGCTGTCCCCTGTTCGCAAGCTCCCTCTGGTTGCTCTAGCAGTGGCTTTTAAAGGCCTTCTCTGTAAAGGCATGTCATATGCTGGGAGACAAGGAGCATGTGCAGTACCAGCAAACCAGACATATTTCTGGGACACAGGCAGTCACTTGATTGGTTTCATCCTGCTGTGCAGCCCTTTCTCTGAAGTGTGCTTGTTCCTTGTTGGCTTAGCAACTCATTGCTTTGGCGCCACTGGAACCAGAGGCAGGAGGGCAGCAGTATCTTGTTAGATCTATGTGTTGTGATTATGGAGATTTTTATTTTCTGCGGGGATCAGGATGGGATTACCTTTTCTGTCCATTTGCCACACAGACAACCCTTTCCACTGTAATCAATGAACTGTAGGGAGAGGGAGATGTCGAAGGGAAAAATTCATATGGGAGGAGAAAGTTGGGGTATGTGTAAAAAGCACCTAGGGAATGGAGAGCAAAATGGTTAGAGAGAGACGAAAATGGAGTGGAAATACAAGAAAATGATGAATAGGGGAAATGGAGAAAGCAAATAATGAAATGGCAAATGGAAAGAAAATCAAGACAAGCTAGAAAACAGCAGTGTAAATTGTCTTCCATTCAGTTATGTTGTATATTAAAGGTATGTTACAAGGCTGTGCTGTATAGATTTCCCATGTGTATATGTGTGAGGCCCAGACCTACTCATAGACTGCCTCAGCGGTAGAAAGTACAGAGGGCTACAGTATGATTTATGCACTGTCTCTGTAAAATGAGGGAGCAGATAGTTCATGTTTATAGTTCTCATAAAATGTCTGTCAAATGATGTTCTCTAATGTCTGAATTATTTTAGAAATAGTTGCCATTTTTCTAGCACAGTAACCAGCAGACTTATTCATGGATCTCTAACTTTAAACTGGCATAAAGTACTGCACCTCATCAATGGGAAGAATTCAGCCAGCCACTTTTTGTACAATAATAAAGATTTAAAATCCTATTATATCAAGATGTTATATGGACAGCATGCCAAACAGTTATTTCAGTTCTTGGGGACTGCATATGTAGTGATTGGTATATTACCTCATTTTGAATATGCTCTGCATTAAATACAAAAGCTTACCTGCCTGGCACATTAAGGTTGCACCCTCACTCCAAGGCCCGCTGGGAACATCAGTTGGCGGCTCCTACATGGAGCCGTGAGCACGGGCGTGTTCTTGGTGCGGTTCACCCCTCGCCCCAACACCTGCCCCTTTTGCGGTGCGAGGGAGACCCTGGCGCACATCTATCTAGACTGTGCCAGGTTGCAGCCCCTTTTTCGGCTCCTCCAGAACCTCCTATTGAGGTTCTGGCTGCACTTTTCCCCACACATGTACCTCTATGCACTCCCCATCCGTGGCCCCACGAAGTTGTGGGACCTCCTCGCCAACCTCCTCTTGGCTTACGCGAAAGTGGCCATCAATAAAACTCGGGAGAGGAGGTTGGCAGAGGGAGGGGCCTGCGACTGTGGGGCCTATTTCCGTTCCCTCGTCCGTGCACGTCTCCGGGCAGAGTTCCTCTGGGCGGCGTCCGCTGGCTCCCTCGACACCTTTTGGGAGCAGTGGGTGCTGTCCGGGGTTCTCTGCTTGGTATCCCCTTCCGAAACCCTTGTTTTGAACCTGTGACCCTCACACCCGTCCCTGTTTTCTCTTTAGTTGTCCCCCGGAATCTTTTGGAGCCCCGTTTAGTGCCGCTTCCCCCTTCGGCTGGGGGAAGGGCTTTAAAAGTGGGTGGGCTTGTGCCCACCCACCCCCCAGGATCCTTCAATAGGACATTAAGGTTGCAAATTTAAACATCAGATCAGGAATGAAAAGGTGAAGATGATGTTTCTAATAATTGTGTGTATTACAGTAGTACTTCAAGGACCCGCTGAGACTGGGGCCCAGTAGCACTAGCTGCAGAGGCAGGATTGTAAAAGTCAGGTTCTCCTCAGCATAGTTTCTAATTTAAATAGATTAAACAGAGTGGGAGAGGGAAAATAATATTCCCATTTCACAGATGGGCAACTGAGGCATGGAAATTAGGAGACAGGTTTTCAAATGCTCAGCACTGGCAATTGTAGCTTGGTCTTCCAGGCGTTCAGCTCCTGCATAGGCACCAAAATAGGAGCCAAATTTTAAGATGTTTTCAACTCTTCTTATGATCTGTATAGCTAATTTCTAGAGCTCATTACCCAAAATGAAACTGTAGGCCAAAATAAAGATGTTTGAAAAAGGTATGTGTGACAAAGGGATCATACAGAAGTAGATTTTTCAAACTTAATTACAGGTTTTGCTTCCACAAAATCTGTGAAAATATTTTACTGATGCTGTACTAGAGATGCTGATGCAGAAGTTAGAAGTATCCCCCACTTAAGTGGTGACAAATCTAGCACACAGTTTTGAACAATGCCTTAAGGGACATCAGTGCAACCTTGGTATTGGAAGAAAAAAGCTCTAGGCTCAGTTTTGTGAGGCTGGAACTAGTCAGTCTTGGGGCTAGAATTTGCTTCCTTTGAAATTATGAGCAACAATCTCATTAGTTTCAGTGGGAATAGGTTTGGGCCACTGATGAAGTTTCCCATCACATGCTTCATCCAGGTAGCAAAATCTGTGCTTTACTCTGTAGGATATTACAGCTGATTTTTTTTTTAACCACCTGTGATTTCCAGAGACCCATTAAGATGCTTGTTGTCACTGGCAGTTGGGTGGTTTCTCTAAACTCTAAATGAGCATTTATAGAGCAGTGTTGACCAGGAAGCTCCAGTTCAGCTTCATGGGAATTGGGCATCCAGATCTTCTTGGCAGCTTGAAACATCTCCACTTACAAGTGCATAATGCATCTAAAATGATAGGTCAGGATAGGAACTTACCTTATTTTTAGTGTTCACCTATCACAGTCTGAGGTGCAATACCAACCGGTGAAAGGTTGTGTCATTCATTGCCTTCTAACCCTGGGTGAAGATGTGGCTCACAGCCCAGATTCCAACAACCAGCTGACAAGCATGCAACATCCGGAATGTCTGTGTCTTGCACAGCTATGGTTCAATGCTGCTCACTCTAGCAGCCTTCCACAACACATCAGCCCCACTCTTGTTTCCACCTGCTTTGGTTACACCTGTCGTGACACCAGTACACTTCCAGTCCCAGTTTTTCCCATCACCATTTGCTTGGGAGAGTCCTTCCTTCTCCAGGATCACACAGAGAAATAACGTTAGTTTGTTCCTTTTAAAGAGACAATACTCAGAAGCTTGCCACATTACTGGAGTTCAGTCACTTCAACTCAAACACAGCAGTGGGTTGGTTACATTATTAACAATAGGATAGTTTAAGTCCTGCCAAGTAAAAGAACTAAATGAAGAGACAGTGATAGGCAAAAGTGAAAATACATATCTAAGAGTCTAAAACATAATCTAGCAAGGCACAATCTTTGTTTTAAGATGGCTTCACTCACCAGCTGTTTGTGGTTCAACATCAGTCCCTTCCACAGAAGAATGAGATGCTGGTTTCCCTTGTTTCCTGAGGTGAAAGATCAAAATGGAATATCTCCATCCCTTATGTTCCCAAAGAAGTGTCTTTGTTCTCAAAGATAGACAGGACTCATCATGGGGATTCAGTCACATGTGTCTCTTGGGGATGCAGGAGCCAGGTCAATTGTCTTCCCAATTTCAAGTCCAAGTTCTAGTTTCCATATGGGTAATATGTAAATTGAGGTAAACCCATATTCCTTTGTCTAAGATAGTCTAGCTTAGATAAAGGTGATAAAAGGCCTGTCTTCTTAACACATTCTAATAACATAGAGAAGGAATTCGTAACATCACAAATAAACTTAACCATGCACTTTACAGTGACACTAATAACCAGTGTGCAGTTTTCAAATGATACTTTACAAGGGAAATTTGGATACCATCTTCACTGTGATCATGGGTGGAGTGCTTGAGGTCTCAGGCCCTCTTCTTGGATAACCATGTGGAAAGAGTTATTGCAGTGAGCTTACTATGGAAAAATAATCAAAACAAACAAGGGAAAGGGTAATCTGGCATCAATTAAAGATAAATGGATTGTCCCCCCCCCTTTTTCTTTTTAATTTTAGTGGGTGACTGGATATGATGATGAACTGACAGGGGAAAAAGGTATCACAGACATTTGTTAGCTTATATTTCACAAATGCAAGTCAGCTAAAGTAAATATCTTTGTTCTCAAGTCCTTAGCAAAGTTTTTTTTCTAATTAATATGGTGCACACATTCAATTGTCTGAGAAGCTGTAACAGAGTGCTCATGTGCTAAGCAGAACAAGATGGCTGTGGAAAATAATGGTCTCCCTGTAGTGCCGTTTGGTTTGAATTTTTGCCTTCGTCTCTACCTCCAAGGATTTGGATGTATCCAATAAGAAATTAAGCCAGATTCCCCTAAAGAAAATTCCCACCCAGAAATAGTGTAGCTGCACTTTTTTTAGAGCTCTCTCAAAAGTCTGTATTTTTAGGAAGCAATACAACATTGTCAAGGTCAAGGATATTATCAATGCTTTTAAAAAGATAGGTGGGAGTTACAATAGCCAAACAAAGGGAAAAATATGTGGCAGATGCAGGGTGGGGGGAGAATCTGTTTAAAATTAACTAAGGAAGAGATGATGTGGTAATACTTAAAAAGGGTTGAGGAAGAATAATCTCTGAATTCTGGGGCTTGTCAATATGCTTTGTTTCTTTCACTCAGGCAACTACTTTAGTTGACTCTGGGCTGCTTCCAGGTTGGACATAAGAAGTTCTTTGCAAAATGTAGACCACTGGGAAAATTTCTGCCTTAGGCCCCCACCCAGCCAACTGCTTGAGCATGAAATTAAGCATATGGGTAACTACTGACTTTCACAGAATGACTTCAGTGGGATAACTCACAAGCTAATGTGTTTTCCTGTATCTGTGCGTTAGTCAGATACACTTAATCAGCCCATGGAGAGCAGCTGCTTGGGATCAGGATTCAGCAGTGCTCACTGTCCTCTTTCTCTTGAACGTCATCCTTCAACAGTCTTGCTGTAACGGGGTGGCATGCCCCTTTAAGAGCCTGGGGCTTGGGCTCAGCCAGTCCTGTCCATGTATTAGACTTGGCTGGGAAGGCAGCAGATGATTCCTATAAAGGACTGAAAGAGGAATGTGCGAAGCAAGGGTACCTGCAACCAAGAGACTGACTCTTGTGACTGGCCTGTAGCAGAGCAGAAGGCCCCTGGACTCCACAGCCTGTTGTGGTCAAGGGAAAAGCTTTTGTGTTGTGTTACATGGAGTTAATGAGCCATGCCCCAGAGAAGGGCTGAAGGAGACTTTGGGGTGGTGATAGTTCTTCCTAAGCTGAGGGACAGACCACCAGCCTTGCGTTTGCCCTCTCTTGACCTGTAGCAAGCTTTTGCAGCCTCCTTAGCACCTCTCCTCATGACTGGTTCCTTCAGGGCGTCCCAGAATCAGAGGCCCCAGATATCATTGAAGTTGTGGGGCCAGCCATTCTGCGGTTGCCCAGTGGAGAATCTAGCTGGGTTAGGATATTATGAAGTAAATCTATGAGCACCAAACAGCTGTCTTCCTGAAGCACTGCTCTGTTACCACAGAAAATGGCCTCACAAGCAATTGAGGTTATGGGAAATGATCTGTAGAAATAAACCTCTGTGATTCAGTTTTAGGAGAATGTGACCTATACAATTCAGACTAAAAATTTGCATATTCTTGCAGAACAAGATCTCATGAGTATTAGCACATAATACTGTTCTTACGGCTGCTCTCCTTGCTTCAGGGGTAAAAAATCTGCTGAACCCTTGTCTACATAATTTATATGCTCAACGGATGGAGTGCTCCACTGAGCCCAGTAGGTCAACTATTTCATAATTGTCAAGTTGCAGGATTTCTTGGAACTAAAGTAAATGTGTATAACTCTAGGAGATAGTGTGACTTGTACCAGCTGAAGAGCTGTCCCTTTATATAAAATCAGCTTGTATTCACAATAGCAGTCCAAAATAACATTGTACTCTATCAAAGACATTTAAAATTGCTTCAGCCTATGGATGATTTAGGTCTATAAGTAGTATGTTCTACAATAGAAATGGTTTATTCCATTTTTCTTACATTTAAATTGTCTCTTTTTATATTTATATTACGGGTACATCCCAAAGCGATGAAATCTATTATTTTTAATTCCAAAGATTAAGTAACCAACCTCAGAGAATATATTTTATTTTGTGGTGGCACTAGAGCTGGGTGGAGGTTAATTAATCCAGAACCCTTAGAGAGCCCCCACTGCAGATGAATACTTAAGGAGAGTAGTGGAACCCTTGACTGAGGAAATGCCATCAGAAGGAGGAGGAGCAAATTTGCTTCATGTATTTACCAACAGCATCCACATAGGACAGATTGAGCCTTTCAGCAGTTGCTGATAATTGACTCAAGAAGTGGAGCTCCAAACACTGGCAGATGGAAGGTCTCCCCTGCACTGACAATGCCAAGCTAGTGAAGCCAAAAGGAAGATGTTGAAAGATGGGAAAGCGGCACTACCATATTAATTTTCTAGGCTATTACACCCATATTGCATAGAGAGGGCAACCCACCCTTCTGCTGGTGGGGTGGATACCACATGAAAGGCATACAGAATTCTTGCACCTGGAAAACAAAAGAAACTAAAAACTTTCAGGCTTGGAAGCCTGAGTGTCAGGCCCACATTTCTGGGATTGACAGACAATGGCAACCTACAATACACAAGTAACACACAAAAGTCAGATTTGATAGACCATGAGCTGTATAAATCAATGTTGAGCCTGCAGCATTTCAGGAAACAAGACTTGCAGATGCCAGCTCTGTCTAGGAAGCCAGTTATATCTTCTATTGGCAGGGTAAAGGCCTGTGAAGAAAATCATCTGCATGGTGTCAATTTTGCTGTGAGAAATACGTGGGTAAAGTTTATAGAAATACCCACTGGAAATCAGAGCCTCAGAGGGCATTATCTCACTTAAATTTCAGATGATTATTGGCTTTGTGAACATCATTATACTTATTCTCCAATACTCAAATCTAGCCCTGAAGAAAAGGATACATTTTATGATTCTGTATCAGGTCATCAAAAGAATGCCATCAACTGAGCAACTTTTCCTCCCCAGTGACTTCAGTGCAGGAGTCACCATGGCCAGATTGCCTAGGACATATTGGCATTGGCAAGATCAATGAGAACTGCAAATGACCACTTGAATTCTGCACCCAAACCAAATGTGTATTACCAATTTGTATTTTGCAGGAAAAGATCAACACCAAGTGTCCTGTTGACATCTATGAACAGGCCACTGGCACTGATTACTTTTGTCATCATGAGGGAAAAAAAATTTACCCTTGGTACAGAAAACTCTCATGTTTCATAATGTTGATTGTGACACCGACCACTTTTTTGATTATTAGCAGGGGAAAGATTACTGCTAAGAAATTATATAGACCATAAGTTGGAGACAAGCCCAAAATCAATGCCCTCCCCCCCCAAATGTCAAGAGTTTGTGAAGGCTTTTTAACTTGGCATTCATAAGAAGTCACTACTAGAGAAGGAATTTTTGGAGGATTTTAGAACAATCCATGAAACAACTTTAAGTACATTTAGGGGAAACCAGTCATCAAAAAAGGATTGTTTTGAAGAAATGAAATGGAACCTTTTATTAACCATTAAGATGACAGCCTATCTGGAGCACAATAGGAAGTCAGCAGAGAGCACCAAAGTGAGACTTCAACATGCAAAAGCAGAGGCAGAGTGAACAAGCAGATGCTGTATAAATGATTTCTGGACCAAGCTCTGTGAAGAGATACAGATAGTTTCAGAGACAGGAAATTTCAGTCCTGTAGGATGGCTTGAAGAAACTTATTGGCCTCAGGGTCAATAAAGCTGCCCCTCTTAAATTATTACATATTAAAACAAAGCAGCTGTTTCATTGGATTGAACATACTGTGAGCTATGTGCAAAAGAAAGTGACTCACTGGGTCAAATACTAATTCTACAGGTCATGCCTTAGTTATATGTAGAGTCATTGCAGAAGAGCTAAGCAAGGCCATTGATTTGTTATCAAGGGGCAAGGCTCCAGGAAAGCATGGCAGCTCAGAGGAAATCCTTAAGTACAGGAAAGCAAGTCTGCTTGCATTATCTTTATATTTGCTATTTAAATTCTGGGAAGAGTATGACGTGCTGCAAGAGATGTGATGCAAACTTCATAACTTTATATAAAAATGAATGTGAAAAGGTTGGCTAACAATGCAGGGGTATCTTGCCACTAAGTGTAGCATGAAAACCTTCTTCAAAAGTCCTTTTAATGTGCATACCATAGCTGGTGAATTGTCTATCCTAAATCATAGTATGGATTCAGAGCTGGAAGATGAATTAGAGACACATTTACCTGGGACAACTTCAAGAGAAGTGCAGAAAGTAGCACTGACCATTGTACATTGCCTTTGTGGACCTAACCAAAGCATTTGACATAATCAGCAAAGTAAGTTATTTTGTAGCACCAGAAAGGAAACTGTCCATCAACCTAAAGTCTTATGTGTTTGTCATGATAACATGAGAACAAATGTCCAGTTTGAGTCCATTTTGGACAGCTTTATGATGAAAAACTAAGTGAAGCAAGGTGATATTTTTACCCCTACACTGTTTGGAGTCCTCTTCTTGTTACTCCTGAACCGTGTATTTTAAAACAAACAATGAGTCCTGTGGCACTTTAACAAATTTATTTATTGCATGAGCTTTCATGGGAGAAAATGAATAAAATTGTTAGTCTTTAGGTGCCACAGGGCTCCTTGTTTGTTCTACTGAACTAGACTAACACAGCCGCCCCTTTGAAACTTGAGTATTTTAAGGACACGAATGATGGAGTATATTTCCATGCAAGGTCAGATGGGAAACGCCTCAATTTCTCATGACTTAAGGCAAAGACTAAAGTGAAAAAGATGCTAATCATGCAACTTATTTGCTGATGATACTTCCCTTCTAGCCCACAATGGAGATCTACTACAAGATCTCATGGACTGCTTTTCAAGTGTTTGTCAGGCATTTGGTCTCACCATTAGTATTAAGAAAATAGTGGTATTGGGATGGATGGGGTTCCACAAGATATGTTAATCACTTTAAATTAAAACCAGTTAGAAATAGTCCATAGGTTCATCTGTGTAGGTTCTACAGTGACTATCAACCTCCCACTGAATGAAGAACTAAGTATTCACAGTGGAAAGGGTGCCACCGCTGTAGTAGACTGCCTAAAAGAGCATGGAACAATTCAAAGTTTCCATCAACACCAAAATGCTACCATATCAAACTTGTGTCCTCAGCACTCTTTTGTAAGTTGGAAAGCATGGACAATTTATGTGCATCATGAGGAGAGTTTAAGGTGTTTCCGCTTACACCGTGTATTCAAGATCAAATAGCAAGATAAAGTTACCATTGCAGAGGTCCTTCAAAGGGCAAATGTACCAAGTGCAACAGTCTAGATAAGGCAAAGACGAGTATGCTGGCTGAGCCATCTGAGTAAGTTGAAAAGTGGATGCATTGCTCCCCATATAGTATGCCCTTCAGTATCAGAGGGAACAGCAACAGCAGGGCATTCCAAGCTTTGCTATAAAGACACACTCAAGTAAGAAATGAAGGAATTTGGGATTGATCCTGACCGATGGGAAACCTTGGCAGGTGATCATAATGAGTGGTGCCATTGTCTCCATCAGGGCATCCAAGTCCACGACAGGAACTGGCTCCTACAACTTAAAGAGAAAAGAGCTTGTAGGAAGCAAGTAGGTCCCATCCAAGATAGGTATATTTGTAATTACTGCCAAAGGTTATGCACATCTCAGGCTGGATTATTTACTCACATGAAAAACAAGTAAGAAGTCCTGTGGTACTCTTAAAAACTAACTACTCCTCTGGAATTGGTCACATGAGACATTGCAAGCCATCTATATTTAGTCTGTAATTTCCATCGTGTCTCATGGATGAAAGGATGCCAGTCAGTGGTGTCTTTGGGATATCACTCCAGTGTGCTAGGTGCTGTACAAACATATAATGAGATAGTGAGTCCTTTGGAGCAGGGACTATCTAAATAATAGGAAGAGTCCATAGATTTCCCCACACAGACACTCCCCCACCCCGCCAGTAATCAGTCACAATGCTCACGGTCAAACATCACAGCTCCCCTAAGATCCTTGTGAATTTTGAGACCCATGGGGGAGGGGGTGTCCAGCCAATTTGCAAGGCAGCTTTCATGCCTCTGCAGCTGCTCCAACTCTAGCAGTCTGCAGCCCTGGTGGTGGTGCCATGTTACCAGGCACAATCCTGGCTGACCATGGAATGCACGCTCCAGCTCCATTAAAAACAATCCCAGCTGTGGAGGGGGCTACCCAAAAATGATATTGCAATCCAAGTCTGTATTATCTTTCCTTGTAAACTCTATTGGGCACATCGAGAAAGGCAGCATAGCTGGAGGCCTTTCTGTGCCTTACGCATCCCCAGCTGCGGTATTTGTTCCTCTGCGTCAGTGGCAGCTGATGTAAAGTAGAGCAGGTGCCATGATGTAGGCCAGGGAACAGAACAGCACATGTACATCCCAGAACTGAAGAAAGGCAAAAGGACTTTAGAGCCACCTTTGCACTCCTGAGCTACACTGTGTACTTCTCAGGATCTAGTGCCATGTTGAATCTCTCAGATCCCAACAAGGTGTCTGTTGCTATGAACTGGAGACAAGTATGTTTATCAGTGATGGAAGGAAAGTAGCAGAATGAGTCAAAGTGCTTCAGGAATCCCAATCTTCTATGTGTGCTCTACAGTTAATCCATGCAGAAATGTCTGTGTATCAGGACCCCATCTTTCAGTTTTCTCAACTGTATTTGCATATTTTCAAATACGTCCATTTAAATGTGATTAAAAATGTAGAAAACATTTAATTGCATGGGTAAATAGACTTTCTTCCATTAAGGCTCTTATACTTCATCCATTGCCAGGATATTTGAGCACATTCTAATTGCAATTACATACATGACCATGTACACGTGCAAAGTTGCAGGTATTCACAGGTACAGTCACAAATACAGTGAGTACAGTCAAGGAGTCTCTGAAAATTTGGACTTCGATAGCTAAAGCTTGGTCCAGCCTTCGTCTGCAAATGGTTTTAAGGCAGGGGTCTCAAACATGTGGCCGGTGGGCTGCATGCAGCCCCGAAAGCTATTTCCTGTGGCCTGCAATGACACTATTGTTACCAATATTTGCAATATCATTGTAGGAAAAGGTTTCAGTGGCATGGCCTTCAGGCTAATGTGCTAGTCTTCATACGGCCCTGTACTAGTCCTTATATGGCCCTCATGGCGATTTGAGTTCGAGGCCTCTTTTTTAAGGCATAGCCCCATATAGAGCACATCCAACTAATCTAAAGTAGGCTTAAGCATTGGGTACACTCAGAGCAGATTGTGGAGAAAACTTCTCCTTTTTTGAAGATCACTGGTGTGCAGTGATTTTGTCACTTAATCTCTGAATTTTCTTTGCAATGTACATAGTATGTTTTATATTCTTGTCAAAATAAAGTCAATTATATTCACTGATGATAATGTTACAGGAGTTTATTGGATGAGACCATCTATTTAAAAGTGCCAAAAGTTCTGAACTAGACATGCTTGATGATTAGCATTTGCCATTAGTTTGAGATGATTCCTTACCATTAAAATGAATAAAACATTTTGAATATGATCGCTACATTGGAATAAGATGCTTGATTCTTTTCATAAAGGGAATTTAAAGAGGTGTCTATATTAGTCATTTTGTAGTGTGTTTGTTTAAGGAAATCCAAAGTGGAAAAGGAAGCCTTGATTAATGTGTAATGGATTTTTCTCACCATAGAATCCAAGAACTGTTTAAGTGGAGAACCAAAGAAGCATTTTAAGTTTAATCTTGGCTGACTATAAACATGAATCTAGTCTGATTGATCTAAAGAGCCCCAAGGGGAACAAAACCCTACTGACAGTAGATGGTATTATTTCCCATGCTATTACAAATGTTGTGCTATAGTCAGGGCTGGATTAAGGCAATCTGGACTCTTGGTACAGCATGATGTAAGTCATTGCAGCCCTGATCCATCTTGGAATAGCAATAGCAAGTGGGTAGTCCACCCCACTCCTCACACACAGTTGGCAGCAGCAGCAGCATGCGTGGTCTTTTTCTCCTCATCAGGAATGACAATAAAGAGGCCCTGTCCCACATGGGAGTAGCAAAGGTGGTAACAGAAGTCCTCCTGACCTCAGGCATGGCAAATGTGACAATGGGAGTCCTCCAGTTCTTGCCCCAGGATCTGCTTGTGTAGAGGGATCAGCCCTTGCTGGCAGTCTTCTTCTGCCTCAGTCATCAGCTGTGATACGTTGGCTGGGTTCCTTAACATAGTGAGTATTGATGTCAATACCCCAATAGACATATGGGGCAGTTCCCCCCTTTTTTTTAAGCCCTCTGCAAACTACTTTCAGAACATTTTCAAGTTGCTGCCTCCTTCCCCACCCAAACAATGAGAGGTAGGAAGGCTTCTAGTGAGAGCTGAGATTCTAATGCAGTCTGAGGACTCCAAGAACCAGGTCCTTGGGCATGGGATTATAGCAGTGGTTCCCAACCTTTTGACTTGAGGGCTACAGATACCATTTCTACAACCCTAAGGGGCCCCAAGTCTCCACCAGCAGCACCCACCCCATTGCAATCAGAAGGAAGCCATTTAAGGTTGCCTCCTTCCTTGCTGATCTCCCATCCTCCCCGGCTGTAGAAGGGAAATCACACATGTCCCATAGCCCCATGTACTCCACTGGGGTCCATAGACAGTGGCTCCCTTCTGTAGCCAGAAGGATAGGCAATCGTTGCTCCAGTTCTTCTGTTTCCAGCAGGGACCCCAGCACTGAGGAACCCAGGTGGGGTGCATTGCCATGCTCTCTACTACATCTAGGGGTGGTGGTGGTGGTGGTTGGGAGTGCTGATTTCCCATCCCCTCAAGCTGCAAAGAGCCTGAACCATTCTTTTAGCCTCACCACAACATGGTCTGCCTGGGTCTTTTGGCAGCAGCTCCCTTCTGTAGTCCAAGGGAGTGGAGCAGCAGCTGGCTTTGAAAGCCACAGGCTGGGAATTACTGAAACCAAACCAAAACTCTTATGCAAGCAAATTGAATAAACCTCAATTTTTTAATTAATTTTTTTATTTAGAAGATCAATTTCCTTAAATATGAAAGTTCAGCAGACTATACAATCTTAATTTTCCCCTAATCAGAGTTTAAACATTTGTCTATTACTTAGGTTTGCTCCAGATCATTGGAAGTATAACACAAGAAATGTTAATTGTGTATCCCCACCTGAGCTGTTCGCCATTATCCTTATTCTTTTCTAATGGGACTTACTTCGGTCACTCCTTTCAAAGTCATGTGGTAATAACTTCTTACAGCCTTTTTTCTTTTAATAATGAGTAATGACATGATAACAGAACATAGGTACATTGCAAATTCACCCAACATTAATCTTCTCCAGCTACTTTTTTTTTTTTTTTTTTTTACATCTTTTCCCTGTCTTTTTATATTCAACTCAGTGAACAGGGAGACTATTTGATCATTAATTAAACATTGCTTGTTCAGATAATTTTGTCTACATGTTAGGCTAACCCCTGAGATTTACAATGTGAAATCTACAACCCTTACATTGGTTAGGCTTTTGTTGGTCGTTTCTGAGACATATTCACACTTGGAGACTGTGGCATTGCATCTTTTAACACAGGAGCTGACTTTGGTCTCCTATATTTGTATTCTTCAGTCTCACTGTTTGTTTAATGGGATTTTTTTAAAAGGTGATTTGAAATATTAAGAAAGCTTGTTTCAAGTGAACTGTTAATTTGTATCATTCTATATTTTATAGAAAAGAAATGGCAAGAGTTAAAGCCCTGCAGACTAAAGTCCTTATCCACCAATTACATGAATTGCCCTGGTAGTGGATGCTGCATATTTCTTTATATTAGCTCATCTCTCATTCCTCAATTTTGAGCTGGAGAGACCAGTTTTACTCTCTAGTTTCTATACATTCTTAATCTCCTTATTGAACTTGCAAACAAGGATGCCAATTAGTGTCAAATGCAATGGCAATTTTGGTGGTGTTGATACCTGCTCACTAAGAATTAGATTGAGACCACCAACTTGTTTCTCAAAGATTACCCAAGCAGTCATCAAATGGCAATGAACATTATCAACTTGGGTCAAATTCAAATTAGTGACTCAGAAGTACAATTCAGTACTCTATTACCACATCCTTGGCCTGCCTAGTGATTTACATTTAATTAATATTTGAGTTGTGCTGATTAGAAGATATTATGTTTCAATTTAGGACTAAAGTCAGAATTCTTTGGGAGTTATTCTTGGCATAGAAATAAGGACTGATGCTTTAACTGATGCACTGTGCTATTGGATCTCAAGGTCATACAGAGATACAAAGCTTCAGCAAGATATTAAGGCATGAACTTCTGAGCAAATCACTCCAGTTTGATGATAAGCCTTAGCATGAGTCCTTAAGGCTGGTCCCCACCAAAGTATTTGAATGTATCATAACACAACAAACAAAAATCTTTAGGCCTAATTCTGATCTTCATTCTACCTCTGTTTAACTCTGATTTCCATGGGCTTGATTCTGATTTACTCCAGTATCAGAAGTGAATTGGAACCTTTATTATCTTGGCTTGCCTGATCAGCCTAAAATAAATCTGTTAAAAATAGTACCATTAAGTGGAGAGACCTGGCAGCAAGTTGGTTGGTCTCCTTTGCCTGCTGATGGGTAGAAATCACTGTCATGGCTTGCTAGTTTGATTTTTTTTTGTATGGTTTTTAGTTTTAATTTACGTCTCCACAAAGGGATTCGTTTTTCTGCCTGGACTTTACAGGACCAGTGCATCTAGAAGACTGGTAAGATAGATAAATCAAATCAAACTTTTAGAAGCTCCAAGTATGATCCTTAACTTTGCTCTCATGTGACATTTTCCCTTGCTCAGACAGCTTTGTAGTTAACACCATCAGTCCTGAGCCCTGAAAGTGCTGTCTGGGGGCAGATGATGATCTTTCATACACTGCCATGAATCAGGATTAAATCCATTGAAAGCAATGGATTTACATAGATGTAAATCCAGTGCAATATCAAAATCAAGCAGGTTATCTTCTACAGACTCTAACTAAATACAATCAGTGGGATTAATGAAGACTTGTTGGAGCTGATTTTGTAGCAGACCGGGAACATGGAAGACTGCTTGACACATCTAATGATGATATCATGTAAAATAAACTCCATAAAAACCAACTAATGGGAAAAAACTGAATCCTGCAAGTGGATTTAAAATAATTAATTCCATTCATCGCCCTAAAAGAGAGACAAGACATGAAAATAACTTGCACTTTGTCAGGGCACTTTCTAATTTGCTATCACAGAGAAGCCAGTTTTCTGTCAAAATGTTAGCTTTTGGCAACTTTTTTCTCTTGTCTTTTTGTTTCTGTGAGGAATTGAAATGCTCCCTACTTGTCATGTGCGGTGCTAAGGATCTTTCTGACTGCTCTTGTACCATATTTATTCTGCCACCATTAGTGGCCTGAGTATTCACATGGAAGGGTGCTTAGCTAATTTTTCTGGCACTTTTTTAGTCAATGAAAAACTTTTTATTTTTGGTAGGGTTTGTTTTAGTGTATGGTGGTGTTTTCTTCTTGCTCGAATTGATTGCAAGCAACTTGAAACTCCATGAATTCTGAACACAACATAAATCATTCACACTAACAGATTGGCCTTGTCTCCCTCTGGTGGTCAGGCCTTCAGGGGCAGCACTTTCACACTGTGAAGGTATTGATAATGCAAACTGATAATCTGCTTTACTGCCTTGGTTGCTGAAATTGCCAGGAGTTTCTCTGCAGCTGAGGCAAGAGTGACCAATGAAACTTCATGAAAGGCCCATTCTGGCATAGTGTGTTGGTGGTACACCAAAATTTGTGGCTGGAATGTTTGAAAATTGTCTAAAACAGGTGAAGCTGTCTCCTTTATAGAGTAGTTGAAAAGCCTGATCATTGATATCTGTTCTGTCCAGGAAGCAGTGAAAAGAGAGTTGAAGACCATGCTCTTTGTTCTCAGCTCATCCTGTCAGGTAACTCCAGAAAGGGGTGGTAACTGTACTTTAACCCAGTGCATGAGAGGCATTGCACAATTGGAGAGTGGTTAATGAGCAGTGTATCAATATTTGATTCTGTATAGTCTGTGGACATCTCACCATCATCACAAGATAAGGTGCCGCCAACATCAAGGCCAAGAGTGCAGCCGTAGATATTTTTTACCAGCAACTGCAGTCGTTAATGAAATTGTAATAAGAGATGCCATCCTGATCTTGGCTGACTTTAATGAACAAGTAGAAAAGGATGATGACACCTGGCCAAGTTTACTCAAGAAATCTGATATCAGGCAAAAAAATAGGATGGGCAGCAATTGCTGGAATTTGTGACTACTAATGACATAGTGATTGTTGATTTACTCTGCCATCAGCCAAAGATTCACAAGCAGACCTGACATAGCCTAGATGTTCCACTAAGACTATTATTGATCATGTCCTCATAAGCAATCATTGACAGCCAACTATCATAGATGTGTGAGTTTGCAAAAAAGCTGGGCACTGACCATTGGCTTCTCCTGGCAATAGTGCATGTCTGACTTTGAAGACAGGTAGTTGATATGCCAATTATTATGAGTAACTAAAAGCTCTCATTACAAACAAGCTATCCAATGGCTTTCTCTTCTGAACTGCTTATGACCACTGTAGCATTAGAGAAAACTGAAGTTTCACTTCCTCTGTCATCTGAGGAGGAATGACACTGTTTCAATTAATCAGTGTCGATCACTGCCAGCTCAGTGCTGTGGCCTCAGCCCTTCAAATATCATCTAGGGAGCTAAGAAAAGGCAAGACTACAATCTGTCTCATCCAAGACACATTTACTGAGAGCAACAATAAAGGGCGAATGAGTTTAAACTTTGAAACATTGTCAAGTTGCTGTGTGAGAACATAAGAATGTCCATACTGGGTCAGACCAAAGGTCTCTTTAGCTCAATATATTGTCTTTCAACCGCGGCAGATTCCATATGCTTCAGAGTGATGCAGTCACCTCTACTGCTTGAAGAAGCCAGAAGATACAGTTCAGCCACCTTCCCTCAACCAGGAAGAGATCTGGATTGCAGTCCATAAGCTGAAATCTGGCAAGGCAGCAAGGCTTCTTCACCCTGGGGTTCATAAGACAGTTGAGAGTAAAATTGAACCATAGCTGCAATGGTTTCTCCAAGCCATCTGGCACATTAATATCCCCAGTGATTGGAAGAAGGGTGTCATTCTGCCTCTGTTTAAAAAGGGCAATACAGCTGAAAGTAGCAACTACAGAGATAATTTGCTCTTATTGGTCCCAGGGAGAATCTCAAATCAATGATGCACTTTATGGTAGAAGCTGGAATGTTCAGTGAGGCTTTAGAGCTGTTTGTTTCACTATGGACCAAGTCTTTACTTTGAGACAGATTATTTTTATTATGATTATTTTTGAGAAGATGGCTGAATATAATAGGCCCTATACAGCTCTTTTTCCAGACAGCTTTTGCTTCAGAGCATCAAGCAAAGTTGTGGGATCTGGTGAGACAATTCAGCATCCCTGGGATGACATTGTCACTGATAGAAGAGATTTATAGTGGAACAGAAAGCAGTGTTTGTGTCAGTGGCAGATACACAGTATTTTTTCCCTGATTCACAGAAGCTCAGCAACGCTGTCTCCTGTCACTGTCACTGTTCAACATTGGCATCAATTGGCAGCTGTTGTGGTGGTGATTAGCTGAACACCATTCTGCCTCGTAATCTCAGATATGCCAATGAGATTGTCTTTTTGGCTCAATTTGGTGAATCTAGCAGCTGATGGCCACTATGGTAGGGCAAGAAGCAACATGCATTGGACTCTTAGTTTTATCCAGATTAATAAGTGTCTCACTGTTACCATCAAGCAGCCACCAGCTTGGTATTAACTTGTTCAGGTGGGACATAGAACAGGTGGCAACTGTCAAGTATCTGAGCAGTGTCACAGACCGTGCTGGAGGATGCTCAAAAGATGTGGATGCTGGCATAGAAGCAGCTTCTGCCATGTTTTGGGTCCATCAGTGGTCTTTATGGGGGGACATTATGTCAAGGTTATTACACAGCTGAAGATCCATAGGACCAATGTTTGCTGTTTGGAAGTAACATGTGGATATTGAGGAAGGGTGATGAATGCTGTATTGATGTTTTCAGTTGCCATCAGCTGCTCTTTATCAAGTGGCAGGACAAGATCTGAAATGAGAATATTGAAAACCAGGCCCTACAACCATGCCCATCATTACTAGTTCAGTTTGGGTAGCTTTTGTGGTACAGACAGCTTTACTAGAATGGAAGACTGGCCAATTCCAAAGCATGCACACCAGGAAATGCCACTACATGGCCAGCAATCATGGGGTACCAAAAGTTTCAATGGCACCATAAACTTGTCACTGATAAACAAACTAAATATACAGGCAGACCATTTTAAAAATCTAGCCAGAGACTGAGGGCCCTGACAATTGATCTGAAAAGAAAAGGAGGCCGTGCCCTTTTGGGATTTGCTACAAATATGATCATGATAAGTGGCTAGAGCACACAGAGGTTTAAGTCTGCTACTGCCTTTGAGCTAGTGGATCTGGGATCACATTTTTAAAGAGACTGATGCCTGAACATGAAGATATATGCTTAACCAGTTTAGGCATTTTTGAAAATCCCAGTAGGAGCCCAACTTCCACTGCAAATCAACAGGAATTAGGTGCTAATTTATTTAATGTTTTTGTAAATCCCATGATGTGTCTTGGTCTCTTTGTAAATCTGGCCTCTGACCATTTAGTTCAGCAGTACATACTCCTCCTTTTGTATCAAGAGGCAGTGGGGTCAGTTCTGCTGATGATCTATTTAGAGGCACTGCTGCAAGAGGGCCACATTTTTTTTCAAAAGGCTTCGGCATCTAGCAGCTCCCATGTATGTACCTAAATTAACGTCCAGGTTCTCCAAAGAGCTTCATCTTTGTTTAGTCACCTACTTGCTGGAGTCAGATTTTCAAAGGTGCTCTGCACTTACCTACCACATGCCACTAAGGACAACTGTCTAAAGTACTTCTAGAAAGCTGGCCTACAGCCTCTAAAGGCATGCATGGGAAAAATGAGGAACCTTCCTGGAAAACATAGCCAAAGGTCTGGGGAAACTGGTGGTCTGTGCCTTATTGAATTGGTAGAGGAACTGATTATAGAAATTCTGGGTCTGGATGTGATAGATACTATCGTACGCCTGATCATACTAGGATTCCTGTGCATGGAAGCCAACAGAACAAAACCACTGGTATTCCACTTAAAATTATATTACTGAGATATAGGCCTAAGAAAGAGTCACCGGGTCACTATATTGCAGCAGCCATCTATGGTATATTCAATGCTAATCTGTGAGCACATAGAATTCATGACTGTACCTGTTATTGGGCAATATAACAGTGGATTTCCCTTGTCAAGTTTTCCCCAGCATGTGCAACCATCGAATCATAGGAATGTAAGGACCTTAAGAGGTCTTTTGGTCCAGGCCCCTGCACTCCAGGCAGGACTAAGTATTTGCTAGACAAGGAGTATTCAAACAGGGAGTCACAGTCCCTTGGGGTCACTAGGTTTTTATGTGAGGACATGAGCTACTCAGCTCTGAAAGCAATGCCAACGCCACCATTGCCACCACTAGCAAAGAAGTAAAAGTGGTAATGGGATGCTTAATCTGCTATGAAAAGTGATATTGACAGTTTCTTCGCATCCCCATCTAACAATAAATTGATTAGAAACATGTGTTTTAGCCTTAATTTAAGTTGTGAGAAAAGATAATTTCATTTTAATAATAGGGTTATAAATTTAGCATTTAAAATAATGTTAAATATAAACAAATATTTTTAATTTACAAGGGAGGGCTGCATTCAGAGGCTTTCTGTCTGAAAGGTATTCCCTATACAAAACCCACTTATCTCGATCATCCCTGATAAGTGCTGTCTGACATGCTGTTAAAAATCTCCAATGATGGAGATTTCACAACTTCCCTAAGCAATTTATTCCAGTGCTTAACAACCCTGATAGAAAGTTTTTCCTAATATACAACCTAAACTGCACTCACTGCAAATTAAATCCATTGCTTTTTGTCCTATCCTCTGCAGTTAAAAAGAACCATTTTTCTCCTTTCTCCTTGACAACAGTTATAATGTCCACCCTCAGTCTTATCTTTTCTAGACTAAACAAACCCAGTTTTTTCAATCTTCCCTCATAGGTCATGTTTTCTAGACCTTTTATCAGTTTTGTTACCCTTCTCTGGACTTTCTCCAGTTTGTCCACACCTTTGTTGAAATGTGATGCCCAGATCTAGATACAATATTCCAGCTGAGGGCTAATCAATGCAGAGTGAAATGGAAAAATAATTTTTTGTGTCTTGCTTACAACACTCCTGCTAATATATCATAGAATTATTTTTGGGGTTTTTGTGACACTGTTGCATTCTTGACTCATATTTAGCATGTGGTCAACTATGACCCCCAGACCCTAGTTTCCCTTCCTTGGCAGTCATTTCCAATTTTCTAAGCATGCAACTGGTTGTTCCTTCCTAAATGGAAGTTTTGGTGTGGTGGGTTTTGGTTTGGTGTTTTTTTTCCTTCTATGCTTATTGAATTTCATCCTATTTATTACAGATTCTCTAGCTTATCCAGCTCATTTTGAATTTTAATCTTATCTTCCAAAATACTTGCAACCACTCCCAGCTTGGTATTATCCATGAACTTCATAAGTATACTGTCTATGCCATTATCAATCGTTGAAGATACTGAACAGAATTGATTCTTGTGGGGCCCACCACTTGATATGTCCTTCCAGCTTGACTTTGAGCCACTGATAACAATTCTCTGAGAATGTTTTTACAGCCAGTTATGTACCCACTTTACAGTGGCCTCATGTAGGTTGCATTTCCCTAGTTTGTACATGAGAAGGTCATGGGAGACCATATCAAAAGTCATTCTAAAGTCAAGATATACCGCATCTACTGCTTACCCCATCCACAAGCTTGTTATCCTGTGCAAAAGGCCATTAGGTTAGTTTGACATGATATGTTCTTGACAAATCTATGCTGGCTCTTAATTACAGTAAAAGACTTTCTGGAGGAAGGATTCTGCTAGTAATTTGTTGAGTAAATCAAGGCTGTATAAATTCTAGAAAGGATTCAGTATAACAGGCACCAAAGTAAGCATTCAGTGGACTCCGTTTTGGTAATAATAGCTGAGCCCTGTAATCCACATGTGTGCAAGATTATGTCACAGTTAGATTTGTGGCAAAGTTAAATGTAAATATTTTTTCAAGTTTTCTGAATGCTTTTATTGGTGAAATGTCCACATTATTTTCTTCTTAAAACTGCGGGTGAAATATAGACTTTAAAAAATCTTCAGTTGTGATGCTGAATCTTGTTTAGATTGGGGCATCTGGTGTTGTTTTTTTTTTTAAATGTGGCTTCATTTCTTTCTCGGTGTTAATACTGTTTCTTATACAGCCTATTAGGTATATATCTTCACTATAAAAATATGCCAAATTCTCCTCGGTTTAGCTCTATTAACTGGCCTGCAAATCCACCAAGGATTAATTTGCTCCAAAACATTTGCTTTCTTTTAGTTTTTCCTTTTTTGGGGGCTTTGTTTCTTTCCTTAAATTGGGCTACTGAGCTTCTGGAAAACCTAAATTGCTTCAAGGGTGGGAGCCAAAAAACCTTCTCAAACCATATGGTAATATTCAGACTGAGGTCACTGTGACATGATCTCATTCTGAATATAAGTTTTGATGTTGGTATGTCAACAAGAAAATTTAAGAGTGTTGGGGGGGGGAGGGAAAGATGATTTGGTATATTTTCCCAATTATTGAGAATAGTTTGTACTATGGAGAAACTCCACAGTTCTGTCCTCTCTCCATCAGTGTCATGCACAGCAAAAACCAGACTCTGGATAAAATAAACACGTTCAGGATTTGTCAGTGATTGCTGGTGATAATCTACCTGCAGTGCAGCCACCAAATCTAGCCCTTAGAGATCACAGGACAAATGCAGCACAATCGCATGCATTTTTTTTCCTGTTGTTTGGTTTCTCTATGGGACAGGGACTCTTTCATTTTATACACTAATTACAACCTGCCACATTTGATTCCAAATAGTCACAGAATCTTATATTGAACTCACATGAGCATGTTCGTTCATTGCCTGCACTTATTGCAGTGAACAGCCGTGGTCAGCTGTCTGCAGCAAGACTAACAACTTCTTAAGCACTGTGTGCTTTTTCTTTCTCTCTTCTGTGGTAGGTGGCTACCATGTGACTTGTCACCAACCTAGTGTTACCATATCCAGCTGGTTTTCGCAGTATTACTTGCTTTCATTTCCCAGTGCTATAAACTGCTTCCTGAAAACAAATCCTAGCTAATCTTTGGGGAGATGTTCAAAGCATGACTAGGCGGCTTCAGTTATGTCTAAAGATACTTGCCAATTTTCTGTAACTCTCAATTTACCTAATCTTGAGGTAGACATGCTTGTGCAGATAGGTATCACAAATACAGCTTGTACTTCACATAACTTTCTGCTTTCTACAGACCATTGCTAGCATTCTGTAGACTCTTGTCAATGCTTTTTAGCTGCTCTTCTGTGCAATTTTACTGGGGCCCACTATTTATAGTCTCCAGTTGGTTTTCCCTATCGGTCATTCCAGTGGCTTATCTCAAGATTCTTTCAGTAAATAGATTTTGAGTAAATACTGTGTTCATCAGCATCTGCATTCCTAACTGGCCATTCATCAGTCCATTTACAATCTGTTTGGGGAAGGATCATTTCTCTCCCTGCCCAAAATGCTCCTCACCTACCACAATTTCAAAACCAGAATTTGAGCTGCCATAAGGATTGAGAGCTGGGCAGAGATTGCTTTTGACTGGCTACAGACTGACCTTTAACTGGCAAAACACAGGATATCCTGTTGTGGGTGCAGTCTTGCCAGACTGTTTTGAAGCTTGTAATAAAAAGACAAGAATTTCAGCACTACAAAAGGTTTGTCTTGATGGAAGATCAGAGTTCTATATTTTCATTTGCAAAGCATATCCTACTCTAGATGTAAACTATTGTTGATACAATCCAATCTCCTTTTAATGTACTTGGAAACCATTTTATTGTCTGTCTTTCATTTTTATTTAGGTGAAATGTAATACTTGTGGAAGGTGTGGGGACGAATCCCACTTCCTCAATTACACTGGTACAACCCATCTGACATCAGTGAAGCTGCACCAGCACCAGTAAGAGGAGAATTTGGCACACGTAGGCAGATTTTTAGCTGACAAATCTGTGTATCTGCAAGCTCAGGATCAAGCCCTTGGAGTTTAAAATCCTCTGTAGTTTAAGGTTTTCAGAACTGATAAAGTATCCTAGTGACTTTTTCAGATAAATCCCTTTGTTGCTGCTTCTCTCTTTGGGTTGTTAATTTTTATTTACCTCACTTCTTCAGCAGAAGTGAGTAAACGGAGCTCACTGGCATATTCAGCATCTGTTACCTTGGTGCCTTTTGTCCACTGTATACCTCAACTTCAATTCATTGCTTTTTATTTTTCCCCCATCATAAAAACCTAGTGGTGTGTAATCTCTCTAAGGCCTGTGTGTGCTGTCAGCAGCTAATTAACTTTATCACTCAGTGAGAGAGGCAACAATGTGTCTCTGTTGTTGGGTGGAAACTGAATCCAAGTCTCATCCCCCAAAACTGCAACTAACGGACTTTGGAAAACAAAGCCATACATCAGCTGTTCCAATGGGAGAGAGTATTGATTATCAGGGAAATGTGCCTTTACAAAGGTTTTTAATGGACAGTGGATGCTAAGGCAAAGAGGGGAGGAAAAAGGAGGGTTATAACAAAACAAAGCCCCTAAGCCTTAATGTAGCGCTTAGTCATTTGGATGCGCTAGAAAGGGTCTGATATTTATCATTGGCGGGATTCTCTGAAGTGCTCATTTTTGGTTTAACTCTGCTCCAGATGAGAGCTTTTCTAGTGCCTAAAGTGAGAGCAGGGGAATTGGCTCAATACGGAGTGCTTTAGAGGAAATCCCACTGTGTATTGATGGCCTCTTTTGGACGTCTCCTACCCCACCACATGGATAAATAATGGGGCAGTTGCAAACCAGCAGCTTACCCTGGGGAGGAGTTACTTACATGAACAATCTTGCTACCTCCAATGGGAGACTGTGCTTGGGAGGAAGCATTTTTCAGTCTGGCCCTAAATTTACAGGCTAGCTTGCCTCCCTTTGTATTTTCTAAGAGATGCATGGTGCCTGGCAAACCTCTTAAACAAATGTTAGGCATCATTTAAGATACATGAGTATAAAGTGGCAGAGACTCTCCAATTACACATGAAAGTGTACCCAAGTGTCAGGATGGCATGACCCTTGGAGCACTCACATGTTTTGCACACCTGTAGGTAACACATCATATGCTAAACTCTCATTTTCCATTTCATCCTTTCTTTGTTGTAATAAGGTGAAAAGGAACCACAAAACAGAAATCCAAAATGGCACTAAAAGCTGACTAATGTTAAGGAAGCTACAGCTTACAAACAGAAAGCTTTTCACCACATACAGTACAGAGCATCTGTTGAGATGGCAGTTAGCCTTGAATTTGTATGAGCTGAGTTATACGTTAAATCCATGAACTCTGAACTAGGAAACTTAAAGACTACATTGGGAGAGATCATGTTGGGGCTGATCCTGTAGGGAAAAGGGTATGACTGGGGCACTGCTATGCTTCAGTTATTCCCATCTATTTCAGTAGTACCTGGGTCCTGTCCTGGGGTGCATCCCTCACTGTCAATCTGGTGTCTCTTCCTGCTACCTCTGGGAATGAGCTGGAGGTCAAAATCCCCAGTTTGTGGTCTGCGCACTGTCACCAAATCTCTGCTTCTGCCTATGGCTCCTCTCTCAGTTTCCAGAATTTCAACATCCTTTTCGGGAGCCAGCCCTCCCTGCTCAGTTGCCATCTGTGTTTCTCCCTGCCGAGCGTGTATAAACAGGCATATTCTTCAGCTGCTTCCCCAGTGGTGGGTGCATAAGGGGGAGACCCAGGCCTACCCACTACTACAGATCCCAAAAAAAGGACCCTGTAAAGAGTAACCTCCTGCTGTGTCTCTAACTTCAGTCAATTTGGCTATATTTTCCTGGCTCACTTCCCTGTGGCCTCAGTACTTTTTTGCCCTCACCTCAAGGCACCATGAATCATGCAACCAGCCAGGACCGTCCTCTTGCTTCCCTGGTCACTGCTAGAAACTGCAAGTTGCTTACAGTTCTTCAGGGACACAGTTCCCAGCAGCAACTTATCCTGCCATCCCCTTGCAACTCCCTTTTATCTGAGCCAGCTGAGCCCTGATTGGTTGCTCTTTGAAGCAGCTCCCTGATTGGCTGTACTCCATGCAGCCTCTCAGGGCCACTGTGAAGACTCACTTCTATTGCTCCCTCTTGAGCCTGACTTGGTTAACCCCTTCTATGCCTGTGTGGGGTAGGCACCCTGTCACCATAGACAGTTTTCTGCAGGTTCGGCAGCTACCTGGCTCTACGTGAAGTCCCAGCAACTGCACTCTTGCTCTCTCTGCTGGCAAGCTCAGAGCCATTGTGCAGATGAAACTGGCCTCTAAGAGTGTCTTGGAGTGACATTTTTAAAAGCACTCACCATAGACTTATTTCAGCTGCCCATTAATGTCAATGAGAGTTTTACTGTTTAGCTCAGTAGAGACTGGATAACAGCAGTGCTGAGCATGGCTGTAAAACCTATGCATGACCATGGCTATAGTCCGCTCTTCTGTAGCCTTGGGTAACTGATAAGTCCACAGAGCTGCTCGCGGTGTAGGTCAGTGAGCTCATTGCTGAAGAAATAGAAGCAAATTTCTACAAGGCACTTGGATTCTAAAATGAAAAACACAACCAAGAATGCCTTTATGCTGAGTGTTTTGCTGCCATTATAAGCTGACAGGGTTCAAATTCAGTCCTGCATTAGTATCAGAGCTTATTATCCATGAAATTAAGTTTCATTGGGGGCCCAATGAGTCTTGTAAAATAGCTTGTATTTGGACTCTTAGCTCTGGCAAATGGAGGAGTTATGTTGTAATCCTCCCTATCTTTCTGCAGTCATTCTCAGTTAAATGAAAGCCAAAATGTTTTTGGCAATTCACCACCTGCTGCACTGGCAGCTTAATGTACCATATAGATATATAGATATATATAGTACAGAGATTTATCATATCTGGACAAAGTCTTTCTCAAGTACCACACCTAAAACCAAACCCTCTTTCAATTAAAATAGAAAAGATTTGATACTCATTTTTGTGCTCCATTTACTGCACAACCCCCCCCCCCCGTAACTTGAAAGCAGAATATACAACATACAATCAATCAAATCTGGAACTGCTGTTGAGTGATAAAAGACTTTCACTAAAATGATGAGCCAATTTGATTTAGCCCACCACTTCCCCGTTTAAATCTGTTAACCAGTCTTACGCTAGAAAGAATTAGCTATGTTGACATAAAAGTGAAGAAAGTCAGAGGACATCAGTCTCATTTGATTTAGTCCCATGATTTTATTCTGCTGATGTAAAATGGGGGACTAGAGATGCCATGATAATAAGTGCCAGTCCAAAATCCTAAGAATGATGGACTTTCTCTTTTCAAACATGTATTCATGCTAGTGAAATTTTATGCAGAGGACTATATGTTGCAAGTATTTGCACACAGGTGTGTGGGTGTGTTCTCATGAGTCATTAATGCCAGAAGCATTCACTTGACCTTTGTGGTTTAGGAATCATTCAGTTCAGAAGCAGAAATAAAAGTTCCAGAAGGTCAGCCATGTTAGTCTGTATAGAGGAAAAACAACACAAGTCCCGTGGCACCTTAAAGACCAACAAATTTCTTCAGTCATAAGTTTTCATGGGCTGCAACCTACTTCATCAGATGCATTTGACGAAGTGGGTTTTAGCCCACAAAAACTTATGCCTGAAGAACTAAAAGTTCTTGTTGCTGGTAACCAATTATATAACAGGAAGAATGAATAACAAATAGCAGCTCCTCACGGTAATAGTCATGGCACATAGTCCTCTGTAAGTTCATTGGCCTTTGACAGTCAGCCAGCTTCAAATGACAAGAAGATGGATGAGATGTTTGCTATGAATAATGTACTCTGGTTTTCAGCCAATGAGAGAGAACTCCAAGATCCAATAGCTTTTTCCTGACAAAGACAAAAAATCCTTTTGTGATCTTTTTCTCAAGGAAAATATTAGTTTGCTTGAAGTGCATATACCTACAGCCTTGCGCAGATGCAAATATGTGGATCTATATCTGATCTGCATCTGCAAGAAATGGTCCGCAGATATCCGTGTTGTATCTGCGGATGTGGATATAATGTGGATATACGTGGATATCTGCATATTTGCAGGGCTCTAGTTCTGTGAAGATAAAAATATGTGGACCTGTATCCGATCTGCATCTGCAAGAAATGGTCCACGGATATCCGTGTTGTATCAGTGGATGCGGATATAATGCGGATATCTGCATATTTGCAGGGCTTTATATATACCTGATAGGGCAAGGGCTTGAGGCAATAGGTTTGACTCACTGCCCCACCTCTGACAAACCCAGCTTTCTACCCCTCTCTCCCAAAGAAGGCTAGCAGTGCTATAAGACTCCACCCTGGTTTCACAGGCATACAAGGTTGGCCAGCTCCTTGTAATCTCTATACTTCCATTCATGGCTATCACTGCATAGAGAACCCAGACTGTGCTTTTAAGGAGAATCATAGGGGCAGCATAGTATTCTGCTGAAGGCAGTGGTGCTTCCTGTAGACACAATGGTTGGCTCTCGTGATTTCTTTTTCAAAACTGGGGCCTGCATGTAAGGTTACCTTATTGATCAGCTGGGCAAAGAATGCATGAGAGCTGTGTTACAGAAACCATCTTAATCAAGTCCTGAGGAATTGACTCAGTTTCTACTCAGTTACTCAAGCAAACTGATGTCAATTCTACCACCAGCTCTCTAGATAAGATGGGGAAATGTTTTCTCTCTCTTTCACACATTTTGTACCAATATTAAGCTACATTGTGAGAAGAAATGGTCTAGTGGTTCTGAAAATTTGTCAGTTCACCAGTGCACTGGACTGGGTGGCTCAAGGGACTCATCATTCGGTGTGGAGACTTTTGCTACTATTTTTGTTTGTTTTGTTTTTGTGACACCCAGCTGAGACCATGTCTTCATTGGGCTGAGGCACCACATAGATCCATGTAGCGCAAGAGACAGTTCCCTGACCCCAAGAGCTTAATGTCTAAAGAGACAAGTTTAAAAGGGATAGCCGTGTTAGTCTAGTCCAGTGAAAAAACAACAAGGAGTTGTGTGGCACTTTAAGACTAACAGATTTATTTTTTGCATGAGCTTTCGTGGGAGAAGATCCCACTTCCTCAGATGCTTCGAAGATGGGTGAACTTACAGAAAGGAATGAAACTAAATGCAAGGGGGTGTAAAACATAGGATCAAGTCATAAAGTAACAGCAAATCAGAGCAGTTTACAGGCTCAAACCATGGGAAGCCTGAAGTCAAATTACCCTTTGTAATGGGAAGAGAATAAAGAGACAAGGCCAGCAAAGGTAGGTGGAAATGGGAGTATTGCCTCCATTCTGCTGATGGAGAACCAAGCATAGAGACTAGTTCACGGACTCAGGAGCTCTGTGGCTAGGCTAGGCATTGCATCCAGGCTGAGGTTCAGCCTAATGCCTTAACCTCAGAACCATCCTTCCTTTGGGGAACAGCAATTAAAACATGCAGCCCATGTCAGTGATGAATGAATGTTTGTACTGGCTGCAGTGTGCTGGACCTGTGAAATGATTTGAATAATCTCTGCCTAGTTCCTAGTGATTTGTTGTCTGGATCCTGTCACTATCTGGGGAGTGCTAATAAAGAAAAGGGCAGTTTGCATCCCAGCTACCTGTGAGATACATGGTCACCATCAACTAATCAAAGAGAATGTCGTTCTCTAGGACAACCCAGTGCATTTCATAAAAGGTAATAACTTTTGAATAAATGAAATGAATCACTAATGTAGTTGTTTCTACTACTAGTGACTCAACAATTCTCTCTATATTGATTGAGCTGCTTATACCATTACCAAATTTTCAGGGGCTGCCTGAGAGGAATTTATTATTTGTATCATAGAAGCAAATAAAGGCCTCAGATGGAATCAGGACCCCAGTATGCCAGCCATGGAACATATACATAGTCAGAAAGCACCTGCCTTACTGCCTGTACTTTAAATAAACAAGACAATCAAAGAAAGAGTTAATGTTATCCCCATTCTACAGATGAGGACTTGAGTCCAGAGATTATGCTTTGCCAGAGGTCACATGGAGGGTATGTGAATATGAACACAATGGTGCTTTTTGCAGTTAATTCAGTTGAAATCCACCCCGTCACAATTTGGGTAGATGCAGTTTAATATCTCTTACTTGGCTGCTTTGTAGTAGAGAGCTTACATTTCATTATGACATTTCTTTTGCTGTCTGCTTTTAATTTGCTTTCCATACAAAGGCTCACACCTCCCTTTCTCTTCTCTGTTGGCACTTTTAAAGGATCTACCTCATCAGATGTCAGCTCCCAACACTAACCTATAAGGCCCTGTGTAATCTTGTCATCACCCACATCTGTCAATTCCTCTTCTTCCCTCTCCTGCCTATAACTTCACTCAATCCTTCCTGCAAACTTTTAATAATTCTTTCTGCTCTGACTGATGCTAAGGGTGAGCATGGAGTAGCACCACCAAAGCCAAAGAAATTACACCAATATAAATGAGATCAGAACAAAGATTCTTTCCCACATGGAGCTGGTTGTGAAATTTCTGATTAACAATTTTTTTCTTAACTTTTAGCAGGAAAGAGCAATTTGTTGTAACAAACTTCTAGATCTTTTACCTATCAAAACATCCCACTTCAGTGTTTTCTTAAATAAAGGATTTGGGTTTTGGTTTGAAATTACTTTACATTTTGAAATGTAGCTAATTTATAGGTCTAAAAATAAGTCAAAATTGAACCAAAATGATTGATTTGATCTGAATGGAAATTTGTTTGGATTATCAGTTTATAACTTTTTTTTTTTTTTTTACAGTTTAGACTTTCTGTCACAATTTGTCATGAGAAATTGTTTCTGAAATTTGAAAAATTCTTGCACAATGAGAAAAACATTTCTTGCCCCGCTTTATTCCCATTCTTGGCTTCATTCATTCTAATAACCTCTCTCTTATGTCTGCATTAGTCTCCATGACCACATCCACCAAAAAGCCTTTCTGTTCTCCTTCAAATCATTCCTTTAAATTCTGCTACCTCAAGTAGCATCTCCTAACCAGCCTCATAACCTCCTCCCAAATGGTGCTCCTAGATCTTGTCACATGTTTATTTGCCCCATCTTAGTTGGATAGAGGGCTCAAAAGGGAAGCACAGAATAATAAATCACATTTTTTCTCTACAATATGAACTACTAAACACTTCCCCCACTTCTACTAACAACCCTTTGTTCTATCTCATCCTTCCCTGACAAGATAAACCACACTCAAAATATTTTTCTCTACCACAGTGTAAATAGAGATGAAAGAATCTTCCTAATTTTCCCTCACCCGATCCTCCAGGGTTGTACCTTTCCAGGGGTTTCTCCTTGGATGCCTGCATGAGCTGCTTTTCCCTAGTGAACTGTAGTCAGCTGATCACATGGGTGACAATCAGCCCATAAAAACATGTCCCAGTGAGCGGAATGTGCCCTTTTGACTTTCAACTTACACTGTCACCCTGCCTGCTGTGACATACATCTTATTTTTGCCAAGCAAACAGAGTTTGCACTTAAGGTGAAAACAAGTGAAATTGCAATGGCAGACAGCCAAAACTAGTTGTTTCTTTTGTTCCTGAAATAATATGGCACATGATTTTGTTCTGGGGTCTGAGAAAAGTGATGAGAACAATAGGCAACTTTATCCAGGAAGAAGTACGTCTTGCTGAGTGAGAGACCAAAGATGAGGAGGAAATCATTTATGTAAAACTTATCATAAAACCATTAAGACAGGTGCATTATAATTACATGGTTGCAAAGGTGGATAGTCATTGAAAGTGTGAAGCACATAGAGATCTAGGAATGAAAAGAGCTATGTAAATGTGGTATGATTATTATAAAAATGGATTGCACAGATGAGTGACAAATGTCATAAAGAGTACAGTTAGACTGTCTAGTGCAGGTTAGTAAATAGTATTTAGACTGCCTTGTCACTGATGAATATATTAGTTAATGCATTCGTTAACATTTTTGAAGGCCATGTTGCTCTTTGTAAACAGAGCAAGTGGTGGCTTAGAAAAAGTTACACAGTCATGGCCACAGGTAGATTTAAAACCCCAAAAGTCATGTGGGCACTTTTACATTGTTCTCAGCTTCTCCAAAAACTTGTTTTACGTGCCAAGGTTTAACTGAATCCAAAGGGGTAGCTGTGTTAGTCTAGTTCAGTAAAACAAATAAGCAAGGAGTCCTGTGGCACTAAAAGGCTAACAAATTTATTTTTTGCATGAGCTTTATTGGGAGAAAATCTCACTTTGTCAGATACTTTGAAGATGAGGAAACTTACAGAATGGTAAGTTCCCCCATCTTCAAAGCATCTGATGAAGTGGGATTTTCTCCCACAAAAGCTCATGCAAAAAATAAATTTGTTAGCTTTTAGGTGCCACAGGACGCCTTGTTTGTAAATTTTAACTGATGTCTCTTTTGTCTCCACCTCCCCTATTTACAGATTTGAACTATTTTACCAGTCAGACAGATCTCTCAATGCAAATATCTGTGGCAAATTCTGCTCTCACACATACTTAATACATCTTCATTGAGGCCAGCGTGTTCCTACAGGCAGAATTTGGCCTATGGATAAAATTTCAAAAATGCCCAAGACCCAATGAGAAGTGGGACTGCAGCAGCTTATCACTAGTTAGCTGGCATAACAGCAGTAGTGAACCCATGTCCATCTAGACAGGAGCATAGGCTGTAGACTGTAGAAGCTTGCTCAGGACCCTAGCTGTGTAGGCTAGTCTAGTGGCTAGTGAGTGCAGTCACCTGTGCTCCACAGCTTCACTTCTCAGATAGCACAGGCGTGGCTTTACAAGCTGCAGTTATCCCTTTGAGTGTCATGTAGGCATACCCTTAGGCCCCTAAATCTTTCAGGTGTTTTGAAAAGTTATCCTTGGCTTTCACCAGGGAGTAATTCCCCCCGCCGAGAGCTGGACACATTGTAGCTGAAAATTCTATTGACTAGAATATATGCTGGGTACCAGTAGGTCAGCATTTACTTACGGTGACCCCTCCAGAGACATGTGAGATGGTTCTTCCTTATTCTCAATATTGTGGTGGCTCAGAGGCTATTGTGTGGTCACTTTGTAATGCCCCTGTAATGGCAATCACTATAAAATACCGGTGGGCCTGATCTTATACCCAAGGTCTAGGCTTTTGCAGAGAGCTGCAGCTCTGTACCCTTTTCAACAGATGACTTTGACTTGCTCTTGGTGTGGACACTTGTGCTCTTTATTTACAATGTGCAAATGCCTTTCCCATACATAGCTCAGCACCTCTTGCTCTGGGTTCCTAGCCCTTGCTGGCTCTGATGCAAACTGGCTAAAAAGTTCCAGCCCTTATCGCTGGTCACACCCTCCCTGCTCTTCTTCCCTAGCCAGCTTATAAATCCCAGTCTCTGGGGAAGCAGCTGATCTTAACTGGACATTTTCTATCTCCTCAGTCTGACTCTATTCAGCCACCACATCTGTCAGACCCTGCTGACTTGCTGCTTTCCCAGCTCAAGCTCTGCTCCTTTCTGCTGCAAATGCACTGAGGTGGCTTTCCTTGTGTGACTCCCCCACCATCAGTGTGGCAACCTGATCATCATCAGCATTTCTTCTGTCCAGGAACCAAGGATCTTGGCTGGGTTGCCCAGGGCTCTAGTGGATCATCGACCACAAACTCTTTGTCCTGGACTTATAGTTGTGATGAAATAATTAAGTGAGGAGAAGGTCCCCCTTCTTGTGATCAGCCCCCTGTTATATTTTTAAAATCTCTTCTTCCGCTCTTCCCCATCATTTTCATTCCCCTTCAGACCCAATGTGCCACTGATATTTTGTAAGGGTTTTATTTATTTGTTTAATTTAAATTTTATTTTATAAAGAGAAGGATAAATAGGGAAGAGATTCTGCAGAGATGAAAAAAAGTAAGATCAAATAAAAAATTATTGATGTGAGAATCTTAAAATGTGCAGAGATTGGTGGATAAGGTCCAAATAATGCCATTTCCACCAGATAGGCACAGCCCCACTCAGGAAAATGAGTGGGGGGAAACCCTTCATCCCTATTTTATATGGTCTTTTAAACTGTTGTTATTACTAGAACATGGTTTTGGTTATAAGCTTTGACCTAGCCTCCTGTACTCTGTCCTATTAATTGATCTCCACCAAGGTTATGTCTAACGTTTGAAATGTACCTGAGAAACTTGCAGAAAGCCACCATTTTGAAAAATCAACATGTTGGAGAAATGGCTCCTCCTTTCCCATCAAATTGTCCTGGCCTGAGGCCTAAGACAGAAAGTGTTCAGCCCCAATCTAGTGACAGCTTAAAATACAGAGTCTCATGATGTGTGAGAATTAGAAAAGGAAACCACTAGATAGGCTATATCAGGGTTCTGCAACCTGTGGCTCCAGAGCTGCATGTGGCACTCTGGCTGCTTCCTTGCTGCTCTGGGCTCTGGGGCCTACTGCCACCAGGGGATCTTGCAGGTAGCCCACACCAGGTTCTGGGCTCCCCACCACCACCAAGGGAACCTGTGGGGGGGGGCATTCCTGGTTCCAAGTTCCTCCCTCCTTGCCTGCCAGGGGGCCCTGCAGCAGGTGCCCTGGGCCAGTTCCTAGCTCCTTCCACCCCCTACCTGGAAGCTACACCCATTGTAGCTCTCAAAACACTAGGTTATTGAAGGAATGTCAAAAAATGGCTCTTATTTTTTGAGATGCTCACCCCTGGGCTGCATGTATATCTACGTATGTATGTGCAAACAAGTGACTATGCAAACAGAGATAAATACAATAACTTCGTTCACCACTGGAATATATCAGTGAGCTGAATTTCCCTGGTTCTAGTATAAAAGCTTCCCTTCCTCTATCCAGAACCCTTTTAAATAGTGCTTCTGGCTTAGAAAAATTTCTTAACGAATTGTAAGTGTCAGCTGGAGAGTTGTCACAGGTCAGATAAAGATATTAATCTAATACTCCCAGGTCTTCTTTTAGACATGAGTTTCCTTTCTTCATTGTGAACTTAAGGTGGACACTACAAAGAGAAGGAGAAATAATCTTAAGTGTTTAACTTAAGTTCTGGGGAGAGCATATTACTCATGAACATCAGCAAATCAAAATTTCCTTGATTTTCTGCAATGACAAACCTCAAGCACCATCCATGGGTTTTCCAGAGATTCATTGTAATGACTCTTCGCCAATCTACCTTTCATCAGCTTTCTGATCTAAAGGGTTTGCTCAGAAAAATGATTCTTTGTGGCCTCCAGCAACTTCATGTGTTGATTTGTTTTCTCGAGTTTGCCTTCTAGCTTATTTCACTTTTGAAGTGATACCTTTCATTTTTTTGTTCTCTAGGGAACTGATTCTTATGTGTGATCACATTCGTATAGCTGAGAATTTCAGACATTTCCTGTATGGAATTTCTCCTCTCAGTGGCAAAAAGGGAGCTGCAGAAATGCTTACACTTCTTTTTTCCAGGAAAAATGTCTTTCTTCCTGGGTCGGTTATTCGACTTGAGCACCCTATGGCTTATTTCAGGCTACCCCACTCCGTGCATCATTACCATTGTTGCTCTGAAGGATGTTTTGCCACCACAGGTGTGGCAAAGGGCACTGAATTTTCCATCAGCGTCAGCTTTGTTGAGGGCTCATGTCTTTTAAGCTACTCTCTGACTGTTTGTCTTTTGATAGTTTCAGCTGGGTTCCAGGCCATTTGTGCTAAGGACTGTACCTGAGATGAAACAAAACAACAGCTCATGCCTCAAATAGTTTACAGATTAAGTAGAAGATGAGGGACAACAGCTGGACAGAACAGAGGCCGAGGTAACTGTGACATGACGATTAGCATAAAAAGCACCAGCTATGGTGGGCCCAGTCATTGTTAAGTATTTTGATGTCATAGATTGTGTTAAATGACATATTGGTGATATATTGTGCAGTTAGGGCTTGATGCAATTTTTACTGACATCAACAGAAGACTCCCACCGAATTCACTAGGCTGAGTGAAGCTTGTGCCTTTAGTTTTAAAAATCCAGACATGTAGCCAAAGCTCCCAGGCAAAGCACTACGGCCCCTCAAATCCAATCCCTTAATTTGACTACATCAGAATGGTGTGTTCCAGATACTGGGCAGGCTTTGTCATCTTTCATACGCTTTTGCTTGTTGTGAGATCTATTGTTTCTGAGCAGAGGCTCCTGTGGATCCCTGGGTGATGGGAGCTTCAGCTTCAGTTCCATTCTGCAAAAGCCCCTTGGTAGATACTTGTAGGTTTGTGTGAAGCAGGGTCAAACACAAGCAAGGACCAGCTCAGGAATGGCTGATTTCTGCCTGCCCTCCCCTCCCCCCCAGCCCTTGTTGACATCACAATACAAGTTGTTGCGGGCAGCATCTGTGGCAATTTTTGAGGGGCCCTCCTCCCTTTTGGGGCCCTCTCCACACACCTATGTCATTCTAACATCGCACCTGCTAACTGGCAGCAGGATTCTGGGTCATGGTGGCTGCATACTGACAAAGCATCTCTGGGTGAAACCCAATCACCTCTCGGGAAGTGCTCGAGGTTTATGTAAATGTCAGGGAGTCACAGATTTTGGTGTGCATGCTCCCTGGAAGCATTAGGAATAACTTGGAGAATTCTGCTAAAAACTCAAATTAAAAGATGAAGGTAATCAAGATGTGCAACTGATTTTGTGTGACAATGCATGGACTACTAGACCTGCATGTGGGCTTGGAATGTGTGCAACTCTTGTTGTGGAGTTTGAAGCATTGAGTTTGCTTCTCCCCATGCAGGAAATTTGAATCCTGAATCCATTGGATCCCTCAGATCACTTTGTGTTTTTGGTACTGCATCATGTCCCTTGCCTGTAAAGGGTTTTCCAAACAGCAGCAGAGTCCCATTAGCTGCATGTACTCCTGTGTACGTCCCCCATAGAGCAAGGAGGGGGGCAAGATCACTGTCCTCACCCACTCACAGATCTCCAGCCATAATGAGGTCATGTGCAAAGCTAAAGAAAGGAGGTACAGTCACAGAAAGAGTTGGCTAACACAGTGAGGGAGCCATGCTTGAAGGATTCCCTGTGCATGAAGAGTCTCAGGGGAGAGAGTGACATCAAGTTATTTCAATTTTGAAGGTGATGAGTGATTGGACTGACGAAGGTGCAGTTGATTGGAATGTTCTTATAGCCTTGTTGGTCCCAGGGTATGAGCCGGGCAAGGTGGATGAGATGATATCTTTTATTGGACCGTTGCCTGATGGTGGAATAGAAAAGCTCTCAAGCTTCATAGAACTTGTCTTCAGATCTGGGAAGATAACCAAGGTGTCTATGCTAAATACAAAGAGAGACAGTTTGCTAAGCATAAGGGTTTCACACATGCTGTAGGAGACTTCATTTAAAATTAAGTGGGCAAGTAAAGGCTAGCAAGCAGTACCATGTATTAGAAATAGTCCTAATTTGTAATGAGTGTTTCTGTTAAATCCATGACTTCTAGCATCTAGCAGAGTTGTGAACTGAAGCTCCCAGGCTTCTCTTTTGAAGGGGTGTGGCTTTCCTTTGAGCATGAGGATGGAGAAGTGAAATATAAAATCACTGTTGTATGAAAAGGGTGAGTACCTGAGTGAGATAGTGTTTTTGTTTACCATTAATGCATAGTTGCATTAAGGGAATATAGAAAATATCTGAAAACACAGAACATCTCTATTTCTGCACTCCTTAAAAAAAAGAAAAAAGAAAAATCAACTAATCCAATTTATACCAACTTCAATTAAAAAAAATTGCTTGAGTACATATGCCAAATTTTAACCCCAAGTCAATATTGACTGCCAAGTTGTATTGAAAATAAGTTTTTATAATAAAAATACTGGTATACTCCCTTAAATATAATTGCTGCTATGGTGTGGCTTGAAGAATTAATTTGTATGGAATAGCTTGTGTTAATTGCTCTTAAACCTGTTAGTATGTTATGCCTAGCAAAATGTTTGGAATTCAGCTTTCTGCAATAGAGAAATGGTGTTTTAGCTTTTTGTTGGGGGATGGGTTTATAAAAACAAAAAGAGAAAAGATTAGACAGTATAATGATTTCATGGTTTAAAATCTCTCTGCTTGAAACAACCCAATTAAATTCCTGACATCATCAGTTTTGTTAGTAAATAGTAACCATGGAAGCAGAAGAGTCTTGCATCTCATTACATCCAGCATAGGATTTCAGTGCAAGAGCCATTTTCACTGGTGTGGAAGTCTAAAAACAAAGGAAAAAGTATGGAACACAAACTTATTCCCCCACAGAGCCCGCACATGATCCTGTAAGAATATCTATAATTAATTAGCAGGACTTTAGTATAGGGCAGCAAGTATTGTTTACTGATTTTAGTAAATGGTAGCATAGTACACAGGAGAAATGTAACCAGAAAAAGGAGAGAAAATATATAAATATTAGCATAGGGCTCCACAAAATATACTATTATACATGGTATCTAAAACCAAATGTGTGTTTAAAATGTAGTCTGATTTATGAACCTGTAAATTACATAAAAATTTGCAGGAACAGTGCAGTCCAGTTGTTTAAATCATACGCTATACCTGTTTCAAACAGTAAGAATAAAAATAATCCTTGATTTACTTGGGTTTTGTTCAGGCCACTGATAAATTGTAATCAATCGCATCTCCATGAGTTCTTTTATAGTGACATAAAAATGAAAATCCACCAATTCTTGGGAGTGGAAGGAAATTAAACTTCAGTAATTGAATCAAACAAAAATGTTGGGTCATATCATGGCAGCAGTTTCAATGGGGAGTTCTTCTGTAAAATCAATAGCCTGCTCAGGATCAGCGTCCTTATACCATTACTTATAATGCTCTGTTCTTTTTTGAGCGTTGCTCAGATGCATTCAGTAATAGGTGTCTCCGTGCCGGAGTGCCGGATTCGTCGGAAAAAACTTGTCCTAGCCTGTCAGGAGAGTGTAGGCGGCCTCCTCACCTTGCACCACCCTGTGGATATATATACGGCCACCTCCCAACCCCTCCTCAGTTTCATTTCTCTCGCCTTGCGCGTCGGATTTGGAACATCCACTCCTTGCGAACCGCAAGCAGCCTGTCCTTTTCTACAGCTTACTGTCCGGCTGGGAGCATCTCTTCGTGGATTTAATTCCACCACAAGAGTCCCCCACCGTCAGGCTGGAACATCTCGCGACCATGCCAGGGTTCAAACCCTGCGCTGACTGCGGCAAGGCCTTCCCCCAGGACCACCCCTACAAGAAGTGCCTTAGGTGCCTGGGCAAAGACCACATGGTCTCGGCCTGTTCCATCTGTCTCTCCTTCAAACCTAGAACGATGAAGGAGAGGGAAAAGTGGCGCCGCACCCTAGCCTCTGAGGAGGCCCGGCACCCTTCACCCAAGGCTTCGTGTTCTTGCCTGGCACCGAGACCCAGCTTGGCACCAGACCCTATGCGGCACCACACCACCGGTAGCCGCCGCCGCCGCACAACCTCGGTGCCGTCTCCAGCACCCCAGTGCCTGCCCCGGCACCTCGGCACCACTCGAGGTCACCCTCAGGTAGTCTGGCACCACCGGTACCGGGATTGCCCTGGTGCCGCTCCACATCATCTCCAGCACCAATGGCTCGGTACGGTCTGGCCTCACTAGTGCTGAGCTAACCCCGGCACTGGCCAGTTTCACCCTCGGCACCGCAGGCTTGCCATAGCCCGGTGCCGCAAGAATGGGAGTCCTCCCGCCAAGGCAGTCCTCCCTCCCCGGGTGAGGACTTGCCACAGAGCCAAATGGAGTCACTCCTTGTGCTGTCCACCCTGGAAGCGGTAGAGGCTGCATACCCCTCCTGTTACTCCTGACACCCCCTGCCCCACTCCCAAGCAGAAGGGGCAAACCAGCCTTCATATTGAAGGCCTGGATCCACACAGGGCATTCGCCCTCACCACACAGCCCCCCGTCTTCCACTCCAGTGGGGGCTGATACTACCCCGTCGTCACTAGTACCACCCCAGGAGTCTCGGTCCCCTTCCCGTGCTTCTAGCCCGGAGGATGGACCTTCCAGGGGCTCCAAACAGCCTGGGCACTGTACATTGGCCTCATCGCCCTTCCGTTTCAGGCCACAGGAATGGTCCCCTCAAGGAACTCCCTCCCCACTTCAGCAAGCTCCCGGTACCGCTCTCTCACCAGCACCGGGGTCTCACACAGGAAACTTGTCAGCGCATTTTGATTTGTTGCACTGGGCTACAGCCCATTTAGGCATGGAGGTGCAGCCCTTGAGCCTCTCCCCCAATACCCTCTTTGGGCCAGCCTTTGCCTCAATGGAACCCTTAGCAGTTCCACCCCACCCGAGCACATGGGACCTCTCATGCTTCTGGTGGCAGAGCCCTAGTTCTATTCCCCCGGTCTCGGACACGGCGAGCGTTAAAGATTAGGTGTCCAAGTCAGATTTTCCCTCTCTTGTTGGCCACCCGCTTCCCCTGAGGGACGTGGTCCAGATGGCGATGGGCCCCGGGGAGCCCCCCAGTAACCCCCTCCCATCCTCCAGGGAAGCCAGGAAACTGGACCTATTGGGCTGTAAGGTCTACTCCTCATCGGCCTTCCAACTGCGAGGGGCAAACAGCCAAGCTATAACCAGCAGATACTTGCTGGATGTGTGGGAGTTGCTCGCAAAATTTAGAAGCTTGCGCCCACTTGAGGCCAGGGAGGAGTACGATGCCTTTCTGGGGGAAGGCAACATAATCTCCCAAGATCTCCTCCTTTCGGCACGTGATGCGATGGACACAGCCGCTTGCACCGTGGCCTCGGCGGTAACAATCCACAGGGTGGCATGGCTTAGGGAGGCTAGAGCACCCCCTAATGCACAGCAGGCAGTCCTCGACCTGCCCTTCAAGGGGGATGCTTTGTTTCCTCCTGAAACCCTATCGGTGGTGGGCACCACTCGAGAGCCCTGGGGAGAGGCCAAATACTTTGGCCTGCTCCCCCACGGACCCACCCCTCCGACTCAGTTTCCTCCCCACCAAATTCCCACCCATTTTCTCCCACAGTGGGACCACAGAGGAACTTCCTTCCGCCACATCATCCACTGCAAAGGCTGGGTCCTTGCCTCCTTCTCCCACAGCGAGGGGCTCGCCCAACTCGCCGCCACCCCACTTTCAAACCTTGGGGATAGAGGTATCAGGATGTCATCACTGTAGACAGTTGACACACCCTTCTCCCCTTGAAAAGGGAACGGGATTCAGTGGGAACCATCTTCCCCCTCTCCCCCTTTTTCCCTCTTCCTATTTGCTACTGCATCAGCAGACCTCTGATCTAGGGCAATATGACCCCGACAACATAAAGACGCCCCTGCCTGCACCAACAGTACCCGGGTACCGTGGTCCAACCCCACACTCCTTAAGCAGTGACTCCTTCAAACGTGCCTGGAGAACTGTCCCTTTTCCCCTCTCCCCTCCTCTCCCTTCCCAGACTTCCCTCTAACCCCACGTCTTCCATGCCAACACTCTTGCCTGGGATGAGAGGCGCGTCTCGTAGTAGCCCCAGCACCGCTGCAGAGGCTCTGAGACGTGCATATTTGATGCCTACCTGGACACAAGACTGCGCCTGTGACCCTGATGCCTCCTTCAGGTAGGCCTTCCCGAATCCAGGTCAAGGGGAGGGGGATACCTCAGGTCGCATACCGTCGGCTCAACGCACACCAGCCTTTGTGACCCCAACCCCCAATTCAACGAGAACTACCTCTTACTCGTCGAGGGGGACACATCCGCTTAGCCAGGGTGGATCTTAGCCTTTGAGGGAGGGCCAAGGTGAACGGCCCACACCAACCCACTTCCCTCCCTCATGGGAGCTACAGCTCCACACACCCTTATCTCTTGGTGATCTCAGTGGTGACCAGGCTTCCTACCCTAAGAAACCCCGTGTCCTAAGCCCACTTCACAAACGCGGTGGTCAGTTCTCCTTATGCCCCTCGCTCGTGAAGCAGGGGTTGGGTGTACCTTACTCGAACCCCCAGATAGAGAACCTAGGAGAGGACACCTAGTCACATCTCCACATAAAGGGAACAGTGATGGGACATTCTATCAGGCCTTCTCTCATCAGCACCCTCTTCCACATCACCAGCACGTCATAACTGGGCAGGAAACCACATGTAGGCAGACGAGATCCTTCCCAAGTGACTTGTAGCTGCCTTTTCTGCCTCTTGGTCATGTACCCTAGCAGGGCGCCCCCCCCCGCCCTTTGTTTCTTGGAGCCTTCCAACTACATCTGCTTGCAGACCTATAACTCTACCGCTGGGCTACCCCCATGTGCATCGGTGGCACCCAATAGTACTGCAGTTCCTCCTCAATTCTTGAGGAACCATTGACATACACTGCCCGTCCACTGGTGTGATAGACAGAGGGAATCAAGCTGGAGCCTATTTCCTGCAATATCCAGGAATTTAGGGATTGTACTCCCCCAAATCGCCTTCCAACTTTCCACCTGGGGACAATAATTCATTTAGTCCTCTAACCCCAGAGTACCCTTGAAATACTGCAGTTGTCACCCTGTCGTGGGTTCACTTCCTAGCTGGTAGGAAATGAACCTTCCCTGGCATCCATGTTTTCGGGATATCCCTACTTTCAGGAGTTCTCCCTGGTGCCCACACTGGTGCGGCAGAGCGGTAGTGCTATCCCTCCTGGAAATACTACAGGTGCTTGAGACCGTGACCTTACATGGCACTCCTACGAACTTGTTGGCCCGCATTGGGGTGACCAAGTGATAGCTGGCGCTATGCCTGATCCTTCTTCTCCCTTCCTCACGCACTCATGAGGGCCCTTGCAATGCGAAAACCTGCGAGATTATAGGTCCCTTCCCATGAGCTCTCATCCTATCGCGGGCCTTACAAGGACCAACTCAGTAGCACTACCTCAGGCCACCTTGCCTCTCTGTGGCTCTTATGTCCCGGAGCCTCTCTCCTGCGAGAACCCAGTCCTTGGTACCTGATTCGGCTGAAAACGTGCACTTGTGCACTACCCAGTTTTATAGCTAGCAAACCGTAGGCCCTCCGTTTTTCTCAGCTTGGCCCTCTATATGCTGCTGTTAAGCGTCTTGTGAGCCCTTCTCGGTCATTCTCTGGGCCCTACCGTACAACCCTGTATCTTCAGCCTCACTCGCATCAACCAGACTCTGCTATGTCTGGTCGTGGCCTGGCCAAGGGCTAAGGTTATTCTCCTACAGCTACCTGCATCCCCAGTAGCCACCCAGATCAGTTCATAACTGTGGTTCCAGATAAGGCCTTGGGGTGATCAGTTCAGGGAGTAATCTCCACCCTTTCTTTGTTCTCATGCGGGACATGGCTATTATGGCTAAATTCGCACTTGTTGGCATCCAGTGTTCTCGCACGAGACCATGCTGCAAGGCCCATGGCCAGACACTATATTCTGTCTGTCATACTTCACATTTCCACCTATGTGAAACATCTAACGCAACCCTCTACCTTCACATTGTGTCCTTTACTCCGGTTATGATGACCGTGTTCCGACCTGATTTTGTTCATATGTTTCGGCAGGTTCGGTCCTGCCCCTATCCTGGGTTGCCCCTCAGTTCTTGACTCTTCTGGGTCATGTCAAGGCCTGTTCACCTCTTGACTTCGGCTAGGATCTTGTTGCTGGGCTTCTCCCATATGGGGCATGTTGCTGTGCTGAAGGTGGAAGACCCAACTCCAATTGCCATCCATCAGCATGGCTAGTAGTCACCTATTACTGAATGCATCTGAGCAGCACTCAAAGAAGGATGGTGGGTTACTCACCAGTAACCGTCCTTCTTCAAGATGGGCTACTCGGATCCATTCAGGTCCCTCCCCTCCATCCCCGCATCTGGAGTTGGCGACTCTAAGGAACTGAGGAGGGGTCGGGAGGCAGCCGTATATATAGCCACGGGGTAGCGCGAGGGGTAGAGGCCACCTACCCTCTCCTGACAGGCTAGGACAATTTTTTTTTCTGACCAATCCAGCGCTCTGGCATGGAGACACCTATTACTGAATGGATCCGAGCAGCCCATCTCGAAGAAGGATGGCTACTGGTGAGTAATCCACCGTTAGTTGCATAATAATAGAGCCCCTAGGCCTAGGGTAAGGAGATATAGCTCACAGTCCCCAACAAAATCTAACAAATTTCAGTCAGTGCTGAGGAAGGAAATCCTTGCACAGAGAGGGTATGTCTACACTAGGGGCTTAAGTCAACTTAAGCAACTCCCTGGGCACATTTGGATTTCATTATATCAACTTAAGCACTTGCTTAAGTCGACTTAATAACTCCTGCCCTTAAAGTTGACTTTAAGAGTTAAGTCGAGTATATTAAGTTGACTTAGTGCAATGTACCCATTAAAGTCAACTTAATATAGTTGACTTCATGCAATAGAGCCTTTGAAATGTACTTTATAAAGTCAACTTCAACAAATGAGGCCTCACTAAGTTGACTTAGTAATGCTGACTTTAAGTAGACCTAATTAAGTTGACATAACAAACGCCTGTACTGTAGACACTGCCAGAGGGAGGTAAAATTAAGTCATTTTCTGATAAAGTGGCTATATCGCAATGCTTTTCTTTAAATTATATGAACCTAATCCAAAGCCCACGGAAGGTAGGGGAAAGATCCCCATGGTTTTCAATGGACTTTGGATCACAGGCTATATTAGGAATTCTTTATTATACAGTGCCATGGTTTTCAGAAGACTTAAATTCAGGCTTTTGCCATGGGGCCCATAGATCCACTGGGCCCACAGATCAGTGGAAATATGTGAATACAGTATTACTTATTGTGAGTGCAAGCATTGAAGTCTAGCCCTTATAATTTAGACAGCATTTTAAAAAGCAATTATCCCTGTTGTTAACGCTGCATGCAAAGAAAAAGGCAAACAAAGAAAACCCCTTAATGTAATAGTGAAATAAGTCAGGGAATAAAGGAGTCTGAATTTGAAGCTGCTATGAATCAGAGGGTACCTAGAAGATGCTACTGCTCTGGAGACCTCTAAAATATGCGGTTCTGTTGTGCAGTAAATCTGCTGCTGCTACATGGTCATTCCTTTGTTGTATGTGTTAAGGAAGGAGAGATTTCATTGCATATACCATTTTATATATATACTTTCCAGCTGTTATATATTCAACACCATAAACATCAGCATAGTTTAATCACCAGTACAATTATTTCTTTGGGTTTATTTTTCTTTTTAAAGCACTTTTTCATGTTCATTTATGAAATGTTCAAGATATAATGAAAGGTTTATGAAAAATGATGTTTAGTAATTGTTTTCCCCTGACTGATTTATTTCTATATCAAGTATTTATTTAGTCAGTCTTGTTAGTATCCAGGAAAGGGTTATGGTTAGATGTTTTGGAGAAATTGTTATTGTACTGTCAACATCAACCATGTGTTTTTATTTATTTTTTTAAAAAAGAACCTTCAGACGATTTTCATAATAACTGATTACTTGGGAAAACTGCATTTTTAACAGAGAAAATGCTATCTGGTTTCTAGAACCATAGCTAAACTCTATCAACACTCATTTAATAAAAGATGTGAAATAACACCTTCAGACACAGTGGGTCTTTCTAATACATCATCGTCAGTTCATTAATTACAGTTGTGCCTCCATTTGGAGGCAAGCATTTTTTGAAAATAAAACTTCTATTTACTATTTACTCCCATCTACCAATCCCAATCACCTGCAGCAATAGTAATATTTGGGGTGGACAATAAAGAGATTCTTTGAATAAAGATTGCTTAAAAACATGCAGATGATGTTCCACGAGGAAAGTGCTTTTCTACCTTTTTTATCTATGGACTTCTGAAAAATTTAGAATGCATGGTACAGACAGACTCCTTTGGAAATATTACATAATTTGCTGCTCAGGGTCCCCCTCCCCCACCAGGAGTCCACAGACCACAAGTTGAAAATCACTTTTCTATAGTTAGGACAACCTTTCATGGATCCCTAGACATACTCTATAGATCACCAACGAGCTGCAGTCTATAGGCTGAAAACCACTACACTGGAACAGAGTCATTCACTGTTCTAAAATATTTAGGCTCTGCTGTGTAAATGTTTGCCAGCAGATTCTATTCTCAGTTACGCCAGCAAAAGTTTATTTGCACAATTTCCCAGAAAGGCAGGTTATGTCTTCCTTACATTGTCAGTGCCTGTATAGTAAGGTGGTGATTGCCCACAGTGTTGAGAAAAATCCTACCTCTGCTATGGAAAGCCATTTAAGAAGAAGGACTGTGTGAGAGAGGCTCAGTAGCACCGGTTGTTCCCATCCATGTTTTCAAGGAGAGGTTTTTCCAAAGAGAATTTTCTGGACTGAAGTTTATGGTGTTGGTCTTCTGTTCTGCCTCACTCCCTTCCCCTATCCTCCACCATTCACTGCTCCATTAGTTCTGGAGGAAAGAAGCATCAATCACACTAAAAAAGCAAATGCTCTGTTGTTGACGTCTACCTAATAGGAACAGAGTAAGCCAGAGGAAGTACCCTTCTGACCACATAACTGATACAGAATCTAAGCATCCAAGGGAAAACAAAGGATTTGTCAAGCTGTCATTTTTCCAACCGAGTGTTAGCAGATAGGTGTTCTATAGTGCAGCCACAAGTCCATTAAGTATAGCATTTCTCAACCACTGTATTGTGACACGAATGGGTTGTGGAACAGTGGCTGAGTGTCTCACGTGAAATCAGCCTGCTGCCAACAGCCCAAGGAGAGCTGTGGAAGCAGACTGATTTTACACTGCTGGCCCTTCAAGAGCTGAAGCAGCAGGGGCTCTCTGCCATGGAATCAGCTGTTTCATGGTGGCAGGGGCTGCCGATCAAGTCTCTCAATGTCAAAAAGTCCTTCAGAGGGACATTCCTTCAGTGGCCGAGGGTTACTGTGGATTGAACAGCTGCCCTCCCAGATGTGTCATGATGGTGAAGGGGTTGAGAACCTTTGCATTAAGAAGTGGTTTCCTTTGGGGCAAATTCCTGGTCCCAGGTTGTTTTGTGATGCTACTGCCTAGAGTTCTTTAACCTGCCACCACACTGGTTGCACATTCATCCCTCCACAGGCCGCTATTCAGAGTTTGTTGACAGAGGCACAGCAGGAGTTCCCTGAAAAATTCCTGCTGCAGGAGCCTGACATGCCATGAACGTCACTCCCTCCTAAACGATAACACCCACCTAAATATTAGTAGTAGTCAGGGCAATAGAATAAGCAAGAATAGCTCTCCTGCACTTGTGGCTTGCTGCTCAGAGCATGCTGTAGAGGCAGTTCTCTAACCTACCCCCATGCAGTAGCTCCTGGGTAGTGCAGGGTCACCAGGCACATCCCTCTCGCTCCAGCAGCCCACTTCCAGAGCTCCCTAGTTGCTATGGATTGGCACTGTCCTGCCACAGCACTTTTGAGGCTTAACTGCCTCCACTTGAAAGGGCAGGCATTTCCCTTTGTGCGGCCTGTCCCATGCACAGCAGGACCACTAAAGTTCTCCTTTTGCTATGCACAGAGCAGGGACAGCATGTGACCCAGAGAAAGAACTCTGAGCTTACTGAGGTATGCACTCTATGTGGCACAGGTAGATTATCCAAAATGTTGGCCTAAGGAAGAAGAAAGAGCAGATTTCTGCATTCAGGAGGAAATTAAATGCATCAGCGTGTATGAGACATGCTCTTTTTAGTACATCAGCTTTCTTTCTTGCAGAAAGCATACTCATACCATTTCTTCTCTCTTCATGAAGTAAAGATATGTTCATAAACCTGGGAAGACAAGAACCATAACATACCAGACTGAATAGGCTAGTGATAGTGGTGTTTTCTCCAAACTTGCAACAGCTACTCGAAAGTCAAATCTGGCTGCACGCTTGCATGGCTCCCGTCACTGTCATATCTCATCACTCCAGAAATATAGTTGAATTTATCCCTGTAGCATCCCCCCATGGGAGGGATGTTGTACTATTGCTGTTTTACAGCTAGAGAAGCTAAGCCACAGATATTAAAGTCACCGTTTTCAAAAAGAGCACTTACAACTGATGCCATGTTTTGCAAAGTGCCCAGTTCCCATTGAGAACAGTGCAACGCTCCCATTAGAAGAAGTGGGATGCTCTAGGTTTCCCTCTGTAAAGTTTACTGGGGGTGGATAGGAATTAAAGTCTATATACACAGTGCAAAGACTATTTCCATAAGTGGAGGCACCTTGCTTTGTTTAATCTAACAGAAGATTTCTCCTGCTGGAGCTACCAGCAGACCTGTTTATAGTCTGAAGACCATTATCCAAAGGTTAGTTATGGCACCTTTTGCTCATTGATTCTCAATGGAAGCTAGGCTCCTAGTGACCCTTTGTGTCTCTGGAAATCTCCCCCAAAAGTTTCCACCTCCATTCCAAGTTACAGCTGCACCAGATTTATTGCTGTCCTGCAAAAGGCAAGTTACAACAGACACGTGTCTATACTACCCATCCTTGCCTATTTCCAAGAATGCCATGGTTTGACTAGAATAGTTTGCTTTTTGTTGATGCATCAATAAAGCTTCTGGGTTTTGGAGTTTATTAATTTCATTTTCCAGGGTTTATTTAAGCAATTTCTTAGTTCTGTGTGGATGTACAAAAACCCAGGGTTTTCCAAGCTGCTTCTTTGTATATAGAAACAGTGCTGTTAAAACAGCACTACATCAATCCTCACTTGGGAACCTTTAATTCCCCCACCAGGGTCTACAGAGCACAAACAGTGTGCAACACATTGCTGCCCGTTAGAAATCACATTGCTGTTGTCCACATTACTGCTGCATGTAGACAAGCCCTTAGGTACAAGCCAGGGAGTGGAGGCATTGTTTATATAAAGCAACAGTATCAGGAAAGTGGTGAAGTCAACATGAACTGAGTACCTTTTTTTTCCCCCTTTTCTATTGGGGTATGCTTGTATCCACTGAAACTTAAAATTAGTATGTGCCAAATATCCCCATCTGGAAGGTAATGTTACAGGAGAACAATTAATGAGTTGTGTGTGCGTGTGTGTGTGTGTGTGAGAGAGAGAGAGAGAGAGAGAGAGAGAGATTTAACTGATCTTATATATATGTATAAAAAATAAAAATCAGTTGAATATATATATTCCATATCCTTGTTGGCATAAACTAAGTGTATCATGCCTGGTTATAGGAGATCGATATATGATCTTAGGCATCTTTTAGCCGCTGCACATATCCAAGTATAAAATCTGGCACACAGGGACATTAGATGGATTTGTATTGCTTTCTGAAGGTCTTTGGCTCCATAAACCAGTTAATGGATTACACAGAGACATAGCATTTCTGTTTCTTACAGCTATAGGATAATAGTTTGCATTTAATAACTAACATCAAATTCTGCAACTCTAAGTGCAAAATGTTGCAATTCTGGTCAGGTAGATGGTAATACTGGGCTACATATTATTTGTGATTTTGATGAGAGAAAATTTAGCATCAAATTTACTGTTGATGTGGATATTGACTAATGCTTAGGGCCAGCAATTTCTAACAAAAGATTATTTATTCCTCAAGCAATCTTTGCCTAAAGCTTGAATTCTGATACCCTTACTGAATCCCTTACTGAAGTCAGTGGGATTATTTCTGTAGCATAATGTTGTTCAGTATCAGCATGTGACTTGAAGTCTGACCTTCAATTACTATTCTGTTCTTTGCATGAGCAATAAAGAAGTGGCTGGATTGGAGAACTAGAACAAAGGCTGGTCCCAGGCATCTGCAGCCATTGTAGATGTTTAGCTGAGGACCATCTGTGAAAGCCCCATAGCTTTGTCATGGGCCCCAGTTTGATGTGGTAAAGTCCTGTCTTTAACCACATTTAAGCACACAGGGCCTGATTCAAAGTCCAAGTCTTTCCATTGGCTTCAATAGGATTTAGATCAGGCCCATAGTAGACAGCTCCCACAGAATTTCAATTCTCCTGTGTAGGGAAGAATGGAGAGAGAGATTCCTTGTGTATGGTGGAACAGCATCATTTAGTGCGTCCATAGCCTCCATTTTAGAAGAAAAGCCTAAATTTTGTGTAGTAATTGTACTATTGCCATTGCAATGATTTGTACTTGAAAGTAAAACAAATCTGTGTTGCTGGTGAAGTTTCCTCTCAGATTTGTCACTCTCCATTCTCTCTAAAATATCTTGCAAGTTAACAGGAAGAAGAGAGGGTATCTGATCTGCTCATAGCTTTATTGGCCCATTGTCTTGCAGGGAGCATTGTAAATCTCAACCATGTCTCCCACATGCTTGACTTGTGCCATAGATGCTCTGATTTACCTGAAAGATGTGTATAAAAACTCACTTTCCCACACAGCTTCCTACTGCCATCATAGATGGAGAAGGCTCATGTCAGTGTTAATTTATGCTTGCTGAGAGCCCACCGACATTTTTCTTATGATGTCAAAGAAGAGAGTGTACTTGCATATACTGGAAAAATTCTATGCTGGGTAGTAAGCCCTGTGCCTGTGGGGAATGCTGAACTGAAGAGTAAGCTGTGCAAGGAGTTAGAGAGGATTGCAGGAGGAAGGAGGGATTATACTATTTCTCACTTCTTCGTGGTCATAGTTGTATCACGGAACCCCAGAGAAAGATAGAAGCAGCTCAGGCGCCTGTTCTAATAAGTTCACAATTTAAAGCCCTGATCCTTTGCCAAGATTCACGAGCATGGATTCCTGAAATAGTGCAAAGTCTCATTTAAGTTAGTAGGACTCCTGGAGAGTCTGTGGTAAGGTAGTTCCAAAGGAGTAGCCATGTAAGTCTAGTTCAGCAATATAAGCAAGGAGTCCTGTGGCGCTTAAAGACTAACAAATTTATTTATTGCATGAGCTTTCCCTCATCTTCACAGTGTCTAACAAAATGGGATTTTTCTCTCACAGAAGCTCATGAAATAAATGAATTTGCTAGTCTTTAAGTGCCATAGGACTCCTTGCGTATTCTGGTAAGACAAATTCCAAAGGGGTAGTTGTGTTAGTCTAGTTCAGAAAAAAAACCACACCACAACGAGGAGTCTGGTGGCAGTTGTAACAACTAAAAAAATTTATTCATCAGTTTTTGTGGGAGAAAATCCAACTTCGTCAGATGCTGAAGATGGGGAATTAACTAAACAGGAACAAAAGAAATGTAGGGGAGTGTAAGTCATAGGATCAGGTCAGACTGTTACAGCAAATCAAAGCAGTTGTTTGGATTCAAACAGTGACGTACAGCAATTGGAGGTGGTGAAAGAAAAGCAAAATTACTTGTTGCAATGGGACTATGGTTTTGCTTTTTTTTCTCATTATAATAGGTACTTTTGCTTTTCTCCCCCGTCCCTACCTCTCTGCTAATTGCTGTACTTCACTGTTTGAATCCAAACACCTGCTTTGATTTACTGTAACAGTCTGACCAGATCCTATGACTTATACTCCCTTACATTTATTTTGCTCCCATTCTGTAAGTTCCTCATTTCCAAGTGTCTGACAAAGTGGGATTTTCTCCCACAAAAGCTCAAGTGATAAATAAAATTTTAGTCTTTATAACTGCCACCAGACTCCTTGTTTGTTTTTTTGTGATAAGATAGTGGATCCCAGTGAAAAATTGGGACTTAGGATCGAATCTTGTTTACTGTAGTCCTGTGAAGAAACCCAATGACACCTCTACTATTAATATGTTTTGAGCAACCCCAGTAGGAAAACTTAGGTTGAGTACTTAGGTTTAACAAAATCATGGGACTTGCAGTTCAGTTTGGGTCACATTTTGAAAATTCAGAATTTTTTATGGGGCCTATAACAATATTTTATGCTGTCTGTTTTAGATATTGTGGCAGGCAAGAAAGCAGAAGATGATGGTTAGCGGAAGGTTATCCAGAAGAATTAAGTTGTGAAGTGCAATTCTTCTCAATACAGATGGTATCATGAGATTGCATGTGCACAGTTTCTCACAGATTTCCGGATCACATTTGCTTAGGTTGCCAGTTGATAGGGGTTATTTTGAGCTGGCAGCCCTGGAAAATTCACTCCAGGACTCTGATAGTCATGCTGGAATGTTCCATCTTGTGCATCTTAACCAATAGTAAATTCTGCAGGTCGAATTAGGGCCTAAAACTCACACTTTCAGGTGTGTGTGCACAGTGTTGCCTGTTTTAATTCTACTGTCTTCAGGTTATGCTTTCAGTGAAACCTGTGCAAGTTCATTTAGTTCATTTGAGGCTAATGAGTTTAGTGGAGGACTGACTGGAGAAAAATGTGAAATTATACTATTATGACCATTTGGTTTTTAATTTTTCTTCACCCAGAGAAAATAGAAGTGTTCGTTGGTTTCCCTAAAGGTGCAGATTTCTCCCTCAATTTTGCAAATGTCACGTTTTAGCTGCAGCAGTATTTTGTTTAAAATCAACAAATCTGAATACTAATTAGAACAAACTCTTCCGAACATGTGTATTTTATGAGGAATGTATTTTCAATTTCTATGTTAAAATTCAACCAGTAAATTTCCTGGGCTTTTTTCAGTAATTTATTTGTGCCCATCCTGATATGAGCACTCCTCTCTTCAGGCCATCAACCTGTCACTGTCCTTCATTATGTAATTAACTATGAGTATCATGAAACAAACAGCTTGACATTTGATCAACTTGGTGAAGCACTGCATGTTTCACATATGAATCAATATATTTCATTTTTTCAGCAGATTGTAGCCAGTAAATGCTGGTCTAAACTAAAACCAGTATTCTTTATTGAAATGCAATCCCCTATTCCAAAAGAATAAATCTACAGGCCAAGTTCTTGAGTCTTCCTGCATTAAGCTGAGGTGCTTTGCACAGGTGATCTCTGTGGAGTTGGGATTGAAACAGAATCATCCCCTACCCACAGGGCACAAGCAAAGGTAGTACTCAATCATACGGGCTTTAAGAAAAAAGCTGGCACCATGATCCTTATGTAGTGCTTTTGGTGAGTGACTGCATCTACTAGTCATGTCACCTCTGCTCATCCCTTTCTGCTTCCTGCTGCTGCAGAGAGAGCTGAAGTATAGCTTTGCTTCATGGCATGCACAGTGTGTAAAATACCCCTGTGAAGCCTCTTTGTTTTGATTACCTTCCCTTGCACAATGGAATGCATATGGGCAGGATTTGACCGCTGGAAATTGGAATAGTGTAGAGTTTATGGGATAGGTTAATCTAAAGGCATGTCCTCATGCCAAAAAGTATAATCACTTAAGCAGATGTAAAGTATTTCAATGTACTGACTTGAGACCCCAGCAATCCTAGTAAGCTGGTTTTAAATCCTTTCCAGATGGATGGAGAAAAGAAACCTAGTAAGGACAGCAAAGTCACACTCTCTATTGCTCAGACATTGATGTGGGCTTGCTGGAGGGACTCTGCCACTGCATACAAGAGTGCAACTGGGCACTAACCTAACAATGTTATGTTATTTATATTCCCCCCACTCCCACCGTCACCCTCTCATGGTTGGATTACATGTGCTAATAGATCTACTACTACTGTTGGCAGGGAGAAATCTACTTCATATACTTAGACTTTAAGGTCAAAGGAGACCAATACGATCATCTAGTCTGACCTCCTGCACAACGCAGGCCACAGAACCTCACCCACCCTGTCCTGCAATAAATGTCTAAATGAAGACTAAATGATTAAAGTCCTCAAATCATAATTTAAAGACTTTAAGGTACAGAGAATCCACCAGCAATTGAGTCATGCCCATGCTACAGAGGAAGGTGAAAAAGCTCCAGATCCTTTGCCAGTCTGTCCCGGGGGAAAAAGTTTTTCTAATATGCCAATTAGTTAACCCCTGAGCATGTGGGCATGACTTATCAGTCAGACACCTAAGAAAGAATTCCCTGTAATAACTCAGAACCCACCCCGTCAACCATCCCATCAGCATGTCTACCACCAGGAGCTAAAGATCAGTCAATTGCCAAAGTTGGCTGTCCCATTTTACCACCACCTCCATGAATTGATTGAGCTCAAGTCAAGACTTTAGCCCAAATCATATGCTAATGTTGATGCACAGCGCACTGTCATTTATTAGGTAGATTAATTGGGAACTGTGGAAAAACGCCATTTTGCTAAGAATCCAAATGAGAGGTAAACCAATATTTAGAAGGCAGAAAGTTGGTTTCCAGGATGAGCAGGAATGGGAAATTTCAAGTTTGTTATTTATCTCCACAACCTAGTTATCTCCTAGGCAGAGTTTTCATCTGGTTTTGATCCTAACTACAAACACCTGCAGTACTGATGACCTTCTGTGTAATGTAACAAGCTTGAGGACAGATACACAACACAAACAATACAATGAAGGCAAAAACTGAAGTCAGCATGAGGGAGACCAACATTATGTAAACCCATTTCATAGTAATAGAGCTATTTGAAAATTCAGGGGCATCACTTACAGTACAGTGAGCAATTAGTTTTAATTAACTTCAGATTCTGACACATTGTTAAAAATCCTCTTTTCTGTGTGCCCAGCTAGACAAATGAAAGTTAGAGCACTTTGTTCTGCCAGAAAAAGCTATTACAAATATTATGAAGCTATTTGCACTTGTATTGTGTTATCCAATCTTTTAAACTATACGAGTTATTTACATAGTAAATTTCCTTCATGCAATAGGCACCCTGTTTCAAAGCAATATTTTCTTAGAAAAATTGGTTGACTTTAGATGTTTCACTATTTCACAAACAATTTCTAAGAAATCCCAGTGTGTTGTACTTTGCCTGTAATAAGAACCAATTATTTTACTATTTTAAGGGGGGGGGGAGCAAAAGGCAGTTAATTTTCCAGACAGATTTTTAACATTTACATCTAGACTTAAATTGTCCTGTGGTTAAAAATGACTTCAATCTGGTACTGTATAAGTCAGTATGTGTGGAAGACTGCTCCTGAGATCAGTGAATGACAAATACACATTTCCTTTTACATTTTTTAGTTCAGTTCAGTATTGAATTTGGTGCTCCTGAAAAGTGATTCCATCAAGAACTTGGTCTTGGAGGAGGTTGCACTAATACAGTTCTTGCTATTAATACACTAGTTTGCAACAGCTATAATAGCATTCTCAGCAGTGCTGTCTTTAGGAGGGGGAATTTCTGGAAGAATTGTGGTGGAATAGTGATTTACATTCATATGAGGCTTGTTCCTGCTTCCCTTATTCATCTGATTAGTCCCACCAAAGTAATTGAAAATAAACATGGACCAGATTCAGCTCTCTTTACTCAACTTGTCACCAGGTGTAGGATGAGGCTAATGGCTGTAGGAATGCTTATAGGTGTTTGGATACCACATTACCAAGGGCAGAATAGGAACCTGAATAGATCCAACAAGTAACATTTGCCATTGAACTCCTAGCTATCTACCTGCACTGCAGCTCAGCTCTGACCTGAGAGCTCTGGGAGGGTGGCACAGTCTCCATGCCCGGTCAGTCCCTGGCATCTCTGGTAAGATCCCCAGAGTACCAAGTGGGATGGGGTTTTTGTGACACGAGCACTCTACTGTTGGTGACTAGACTCAGATCCAAAACTTGTTTCACACAAATCGAGCACCTGTCAGTCTCTGATGCCTAACAACCTGGGGGAGAATTAAAGTGGAAACTGAGAGCTGAGAGGCTATTTTATACATACATTCTCTTTGTCTGTCTCACCTGTGCTTGTTTGCAATCTGGAAAATACATCTTCACTGGCTGCAACAAACTTGGTGAAGATTGCATAGGCATGTATGCAGGATGATAAATTACCATCATGCTTATGTGAACTTCCCTCTGCCACATGGGGAAATCAAGTGCCTTGCTTTTCCCAAGGCACTCCAGCCTAAAGCAGTTCACACTGGTCCACAGGGCTGGCCTTACCATAAGACAAACTGAGACGGCAGCCCCAGGTGCCAGACCGGAGGGGGGTCACTAGGACACAGAGTGTAAAAAAAATGGTGTCTGCTGCTGGTGTATATATATTCTCTCTGCTCTAGAAGCACAGAGATGGTGGAGCGCTGTGCTGGAGGAGGGAAGGCACAAGAGACATTACAGGTAGGCAGGAGAGAAGGTGAGAGGGAATAACAGAAAGCACCAGGAGCTGCAGGGAGAAAGAGGAGGAGGAAGAGCCTCTTATGTCCCTCTCTAGCACCCCCAGGAGCCTGGACTGATAAACATCAGCTTCTCAGAGGGCTTCCTGTTTCCTGCTGCTTCCCTCTACCCACTTGAGGAGAACAGGCAGTCAACTGAAGTAGTAGGAACCACTTAGGCCCTTAGGACTCTGATATTTTCCCTCATTCAGGCCCTGCTACCAGCATGCTTATTTGCTCCTTCAATTGAGTGTTGAGAGCCACTATAGCTGGCACAGAACAGCAGTCATGTGTGAAAGAAGAAAACGCCTCTCTGGGGCAGCATTCAGAAAACAAAATAAAGCAAGGGAAATTTTTCTATCTAAGCAGGAAGGAGCTCTCCTGAGACACATAGACACAAATGTTTATGGTGAGTCTTCTGGCACCAGCGAGGATGTGAGTGGTGAGGAGATGCCTGAACTTGCAGTTAATCAGAGTGCAGTTGACTGGCAGCTACTGCACCATCCATATCTCCATCTCAAATGGATGTAACCATGCACATTCCTGAAGAAAAGTGTAGATCAGAGAAGAGTGTGTTGGAGGTGCAAGAAATAGCTGCTGCTGAAGTTAGTTCCTTAAGTCTAGATGATCCAGGACTGTGGACCCACTTAAGCAATAGCCTGAGCGACTTCCTTATAGTGCATGGGCCACAGCAAGTGAAAAATGTCATGTTCCCCAAAGACAATGAAAATAGAAGTTTCCATCCAGCTTATTACTGGCAGGAAATCCTCAATGGTGACAAAGTGGAGAGGCCATGGCTTATGTACTCAAAAACCCAGAATGCTGCATACTGTTTTTATTGCAATCTCTTCCAGTCTAATGTTGCAGCCACATTGAGTTCTACAAGAACACAGGACTGGAAAAATCGCTAGAAATCTGGTGTGCCATGAGAAGGCAGCAAATCACGAGAGAGTATCCCATAGGTGGAAAGAGCTTGAGATGGGAATAAGGTCAAAGGCCACCACAGATGATCAGCATCAAAAGAAGACTGCATCAGAGTTTCTTTACTGGCAAAATGTTCTGAAAAGGCTCATTGGCGTTGTGAGAATGCTTGCCACCAAAACCTAGCACTGCATGGCACTTCAGATCAGCTGTATGTGCTAAACAATGGAAACTTCCTTAAAATTCTGGAGCTGATGGCTGAGTTTGATGCTGTACTCCAAGAGGATCTAAGAAGAGTCACCAACCAAGAAATCTACATGCACCACTTCCTTGGACAAACCATTGAAAATGAGATCATACAGTTACTGGCAACAAAAGTCAAACAGAAGATTGTGGCAGATCTAAAGTCAGCAAGATATTACTCTGTTATTCCGGACTGCACACCTGACTTCAGCTATACGGAATAAGTGATTGTGCATTTTGTAACAACAACAGAGCCTAGTGAAAATGTTCCTGCAATGGTGACTGTCAGAGAGCATTTTCTAGAATTTATGGAAGATAACGGGAATTGTGATAGCTGACATGAGAGGTCAGGGCTACAATAATGATGCCAACGTGAGAAGAAAGAACAGAGAAGTGCAGACATGGATCCGAGCATTAAATCCTTGAGCTTTTTGTGTCCCATTCATTGAACTTCAGTTCTCATTCATTGAACTTCATGGTCAGTGATGCAGCCTCATCTTCTAGTGAGGCTGCTGAAATTTTTAATATAATTCAAAGCATGTATGTATTTTTCTCTGCATCAACTCTTAAATGGCAAATTTTGAAGCAACATCTGGGGACATCGTCTCTGACGCTGAAACAACTGAGTGCCACACAAGGGGAACGTCGAATAGAAGCAATAAAGCCTATCAAAAAGCAAATTAGGAAGATAGATGATGCCATAGTTTCCATTATGCAGGATAATGCTATGACAGGAACTGTACATGGGAGAACAGTGGCAGAGGGAAATGGAATCACCAGAAACATACATAATTTCAAATTTCTGTGTGGCTTAGTGTTGTGGCATGATATGCTGTTTGAAATAAATATTGTAAGCAAGAGACTTCAAGGTATTGAGCTTGCTATATCTGGAGCAATGGAACAACTAGGCAAAGCAAAGTCATACCTCCAGTCTTACTGGTCAGATGAGCGATTTCAAAATGTTCTGAAGAATGCACAGAACTTGGCAGAGGAACTTCACACTGAAGCTATTTTCCCACTCATTCAAGAATACAAGACTCACCAAAGAAGAAGGCCTTTTGATAACAAGGCACAGGATAATCCCATAAGAGACCCCAAACAACAATTCAAAGTTGAATCCTTTAACCAGGTGCTAGATGGCAGGAATTAAAGTACATCAGAACACGGTGGAATGCCATTCTGGGGCCTGTTATTTTTAGGCAACCAGCATTCTGGGGCCCCCCCGAATTAGAAAATGGAGCCAGAACGCTGCATTCTAGGGCCCATCATTTAAAAACAGTGGGCCCTAGAACACTGCATTCTGGCTCCATCTTCTATTTTTAGGGGCCTGAACGCTGAGCCCCTAAAAATAGCAAGCCCTGGAACAGCATTCCACTGCATTCTGGCAGGGCAAGGAATTTTTAAAACTCCATCCCCCCCAGCCTGCTCTCACTGAGCATGCTCAGAGGTTCTGAGCATGCTCAGTGAGAGTAGGCTTTAGGCCAGAGCCTGGTCTCACTGAGCATGCTTAGAGGTTCTGAGCTTTCTCAATGAATCCAGACTCTAGGCTGAAACCTCAGCCCAGACCGGGGCTGCTCCCCATGGCAGCCAGATTAGGGGACCCTGGGGGGGCTGGTTTTTGGGGACAGGCAAACTGGCCTGGCAGGGAAGGGATGCAGGGGAGAGGTTGGCCTGGGGCAGTGGGGGAAGGCAGCACAGTGGGGGGGTTGGGGAAGGGTTGGGGGACCACAAGGCCCATCAGTGACATGTTGGGTTCAGGAGGGGGTTGAAGAAGGGTTCAGGGGACCAGCAACAAGACAGGAACTGGGGGCAGTAGCTAGAGTGGGGGGTAGGCATGTGGGGGACAGTAGTTGGGATGGGGGTAGGTGTGGAGGGCAGTAGCTGGGGTGGCTGAGGGGGCTCCCCAACCTGCATGAGGGGTGCCTGTCCTGGTGTGAAGGGGGCCACCAATTCAGGAAGGTTTTGGGGCCCACCAAATTATACTTTAACCCTTGCTAGATTGTGGAATACAGTCATATGAAGAACTTTTCATGCAGGAACACAGGAAGTGTATTTGGGATGTTGTGTGATATCATGATATTTGGAATGTTGTATGATCAAGGAACACAAAAGTGTATTTGGGATGTTGTATGATATTCCAAAACTCCTCACTATATCTGAAGAAGACTTACACCAGCAATGCAGGGCACTAGAGACAGTGTCAACACATGATGACATGTGCGTATTGATGTGAGTGATTTGGATGATGAATTGAAAGCCCTTTCAAGATGCATTTCAGCAGGATCAACTCCAAAGGCTGTTCTGGAATATATGTGCACAAATTAAGATGACCACTCTCTTTCCAAATGTTTTTGTTGCTCTGCACATATTTATAACACTTCCTGTAACACTTGCCAGTGGAGAACTCAGCATCTGCAATCTGAAAGTTAATAAAAACACATCTGCATTCCAAAATGACACAGGAGAGGCTGGTTGGCCTTGCAACTACCTTGATAGACCATGAGCTGGCCCAGACTGTGGACCTTCAGGAAGCAGTTCAAATCTTTGCAACTAAGAAGGCCCAGAAAGCACCACTTTGATTATTCACACAGATAAAAATGCCAGTGTTTACTATGAAGTGAAGAAAAGTTACATTTGTTGCTTGGGTGTTTGAAAGTTTCTTAAAATTTTTGAACAAGGCGTTTTAAGTTGTTAGTTTTCCTTTATTGGGATAGGTAGCAGAGCAGTACCATGAGAGGAGTAGAAAAGGAAAAAGGCAGAATTGAGACCCTTCAAAATTTTGGCCCAGGCAAGGAGGCATGGGGGCATCATTTGAGCTCCCTGCCACAGGTGCCAAAATGTTGTGGGCCAGCTCTGCTGGTCCAGGAGAAGTCCTGTTCTCTTCTTGCTTTGTAGCCCCTCCTTCTTTGTCAGCTTCTGCTACCCCCCTCACTGCACCACACTGATTGCTTGGCACTGTTGGACAAGGAGAGAAGAAATTCTGGCAGTTAGCAGGGGAATTTGGCACAGAGAAGCTGGGCCTTCGCGTTCACCTTTGAGGATGTATAAGTGTGCGCAGGACCACAGGAGCAGATAAGTGTTTGGGACCAACTGGGGCCCCGTGCGATGCCATCCTTAGCATGTGCCTTTAGCCTACTCTGCTGAGAGAAAATTTTGCTGTTAATTCAAAGCACAAGCCTAGGCTTTCAGCCTTAAGCATAAGAGAGTGTCCTGCCTCTTGCTGTGTTTTTGTACTGTTAGCATTTCTTTCATGGGTTTTTGGTGGTGGTTGTCTGGATAGAAAGTATGAGCCTTACCAAACAGCTAACAGCTGAGCCTTTCAGGTTCTGATTTCTCTTCTCTTAACCTCAGAAAGGTGTAAGTGCAAAAGGTCCTTTTTATGCAGGTGTTTGAACAGGTTGGTCTGGTAATGCTCAGTAAAGAGAAAATATCCACTAAATAATAAGAGACCAGAGTAATACTAAATAGTGATGATCACAAGAACTGCGAACACTTTTCCATGTGGAATTCATATAGCACAGGAAACAAGTCATGTTATGGAAACACTTATTTTCATTAGGCTCACAGAAATTCTGAAGGTAAATGAGAAGAGAAGGTAATGGAATCTTTAGCCAAAATAGCATGTCAGTTTTTCTGTTCTGTTCAAATTTCATGATGTTCATCATTTTTGACAGGATAGGAAATGTCCCCCAGAATTACCAGAAACAACATTTGAGCAGTGCTTGTTAGTCCTGATATAGTTAAGAGATATTTTATGGATGAGTGAGTGCTTTTAATATTGAAGAGTCCATATTTAGATGTTGAGAAGTCAGTTTTAAAATTTACCCTGAACTGAAATGTGCCATGCTGATTCAGCTCCTGAAAATATATGTAATTTTTGGTTATTCCTCTAACAATCCTTGCTGACTGTAACTCACTGATCCCCAAACTTTCACCAGCAGATGGCACAATGCTCATAGGTTTCAATAGCAACTGCCTTTCAGAAGTAGATTGCAACCTCCTGGTTGGGGACCACTACTGTAAATGATAGAAATGGAGAAAGAAAAATGTCTTCAGTTTACTGTTTATCAACAAAAGATTTTGCAAAAGTTAATAAGGGCTACGTTATTCAGTTTTATAGACTTGCTAAGCATACTGTGGACTTGATACTATGACCAAATCAGCATGGACAGACTCGTGCCCCGTCAGACCACATTCCACTGAAGAGTGAGGGGTCCACCACTATTTGATCCAGTTTCAGGACTGAAACTGTGGCAGGGTTACCAGTTTGCAATCTGGACTGTGGAACTGCTGTGCCCTCTGAACCCACCAGCCTGGGCTATCCTAGCGTGATGCTAATGTCAAGCTTCAAGCCTCTGACAGACACTTCATTGGCAGGGAACACCCAAGTGGGTTACATGAATGATCTCCCAGCCACCCACAATCAATCAATAGACAGGCTTCAGTCAATTCCCCCAGCTCTCCAGGCTTATAGCCCAAAAATGTTCTGTCTTGCACTGCTCAGTGTTCCCATGGGGAGTGCAAACTTATTTAAGATTCTCTTCTTTATAGGAAAGTGGGCATGAACAAACGTTTGTCATCTGAGCTGAGATTCCCCAAGCTCTTCAACCAAAACCAGATTGTTTTAGGTAAAATATAAAGCAGATTTATTAACTACAGAAAGATAAATGGTAAGTGATTATAAGTAGCAGGCATAGAAATCAAAGTTGGTTGCCTAAGAAATAAAAATTGTTGTCAGTCAGGTGGGCATACTGACGCGAGGTCCTATGCCATCTCAGCTTCTGCAGCTCACTGAGTTGCTAGACCTCATTAGCTCTGTCCATGAATAACCAGACTCAGTTAAGTGGCAAAGGTGCTCAGCCAGGTTAACTGTGAGCAAAGCATGGTTCTAGTATACCTGTAGTTCCTATGGAGCACTATGACATGTATGCTTGTTACTATGGACCAGCTCAGTTAATGGCAGAAGTTTCTGTTATCCCCTAGGCCAGATAAAGATTCACCTATGAGGGTCCTTTTCTTATCCAGCTTTCACAATGGGTCTTTGTGTTGACCATTGTTCCATACCTTACCTCCAAATCAAGCATAATATCTTCACCCATCCCCCATCTTTATTTTAAGGTTAGGGTATCTCCGTACTGCCTTTCATGATTGTGTTTGTCTGCTGTTGCATATTGGTGGTGAGCTTGTACTGCCTTCATGTTTTGCATTGCTGTTTGGTGACTATTTGGCCTGACTCCCAGGATTATATTTCTGCAGTTTACCATGCATTGGGGGAGTTATGCTTTAACACTACTGTGTTTCTGCTGCTGCCGCTTTTAGGAATGGCGGTGCATTACTAATGCTGTGTTTCTGCCAACTTCTTGCACCAGTCAATAAGCTTGTAAGCAGGCAAGCAGTTGTTTTCTAAAGCCTTATTTTGGTTCAGGTCTCAGATCTTGCATCTAGGCCTGTTCTACTAGGCCTCAGGCTCTCACTTTCTTCTAAAATAATTTATAATTTGCAATCTAAATTTTAGATTAAGCAAGATTTGAAAATCAAACTATTTTCTACCCAAAGAGATGGTACAAACAGCTTACAATTCCTCAGTACACAGACAGAACTTTCTTCCAGCCTAGGAACAAACTTCCTAGTTCAAAACGATTGTTATCCAGGTGTTGAGACAAGGAAGGCAAGAAGAGTGGGGAGAGGCCAAGTGATGATGTCACTATCTCTTTTTATACCTGCTTCCAGCTGCTAGAAAGATCTTTCCTGTGATGTGGGTGTAAGGAAGTCCTCATTGGTCCAGCAGTCTCCACTGATGAGGTGCCTTGTCTGAGGAACCTCTGTGATGGTGGATTATTTTTTTGATGGGCTGTCAATGCCAGTCTGGCTAGTGATGTGTACTCCTTTGTCCTTAATGAAAGCCTGGCTGTGGGCATCTCCCAACCTCAAAACATATTTCAATAGCCCATATAGCACTATTACATAACTTCACATGCAATGATAGTACATACAATTCAGCTTGATATTAATGTTCATCAAGACTTTTAAAATTGTGCCACACAAAGCATACACTTATCCCAAACATATCATACTCACATCACAGTGGTGAATATGGAGATTCCAGGGTGCTACTTTGAGATACAGAATGTCACAGAGGGTCTGCCTTCAATTTTTTAATTTATGGAAACTGACCCTTCTTCCACTAAAATCATTGACAGAACTCCCAGTGCAGTCAACAGGAGTATAATTGAGTCAAGGGACATGAAGAACTAAAATTCTCGGTGAGATCATTTTAGATACTCAGGCAATGCAGGTTCTGGGCCATAGTGGATGGTTTATATATATTCATGTTGCTGTTCTTTGTAGTGAGGGTTGATGTGATACTCTACAGTTCACTTAGTAATTATGCATGTATGCATGCACACCCCAACCATCAATACCCATTGATAAGATGGATTGTGGTAGTTCCAAGCAAACAGCTGTAGAGTAATAGAATGTTGTATAAATGCTTGGTTAAGCATCACTACTTCTGTGCTCAAAATTGGGCATGGGCTTAAGTGCTTTACTGGATCACAGCCTAAGATATCTGGGCTACATCCTGAAACATCTGAAGTGGTGTGCATCCACAATTTACCTGGGAGTCAGTGAGTATTGAGGTTCTTCAGCGTCTCACAGGAGTGATTTGCACAAGGCAGAGGCAAATCCATGATTTGTAGGGCACCAATCACTTCACTATTTAAGCAGCAACATGATAGATTACTGTAAACATTCACTTAGAATTAATTTTAGACCATCAGCAAAATAATATTACATGGAGCATATAAGTTCAGTGGCTTTAAAGTAGCACTGCATCAGTGTAAATGAGAGCAAATTCTGACTATATATCAATTCTTATCATATGATGATTTTATTAATACTCATGATTATTACTACCTACCAGTATGTACATATACTAACATTATATACTTGCTTTTAGTTTGTCAAAATACATATTTTTATATCCTCAGGCAGTTAACCAAATGGTAGTCTATGTGGTCTAAATAGTGTTTAGGAAATGAGATCTACCATAAAACTCACCCTACAGTTAGGCCTTCTTATTGTTTAACGTTACAATTTAAGTCATGGCAAAAGCGGCATTCATATAAGGTATATAGACTCTTTTCAAAGAAAAGAAATTCTGACATAAAACTTATATTCAAATGGACCATCTTTAATTCACCTTCTCCTGCTTAGTTATCACAAAGCTTTCAGAAACATGAATGCTTTTTCATAATTTACTTACTATAACAACTTGGACAACATATAGTTGTAACTCCAGCTTCTGATTTTCTTTGTGTGTAATTCAGGCCCTTGTGGATTAATAGTAATATGTTAGGATGGGATGGCTTTATTACAACAAAATGAGAACCCATTTAGAAAATATACATTTAGATCAAAGTATTGGACACACCCATAAAAAGATAAACAAAAACCCAGTCTCATCATATGAATATGCTGCATCTTGATTAACAGTCACATTAGAAAAAGTGTAACCACTGACCTCGTTGACCCCCTTTGGAGACAATGGCAAACATTCCAGAGAATTAGATGCCTCAGGCCCATAAACAGAACTGATCAGAAGCTATTCATAGAGTAATATATATGGCAAATAATGCTGTTATTTATCAAGTAAATTATTGGATAGATCCATCATCCTGTCATTTTTTTTTCCTGGCAGAACTCCCACTGAAATGAATGTGAACTGTCCCTGAATTGGGCTTAAAGTTAAACAAAATTCAACTGTGGCTAACTTCTTGTATTTTCTTGGGGCACGTAAAACCACATACTTGGGAATAACCATGCAGCTGGGGTACTTGCTTTTATCTTAGTTTGCTAATAATCATTCCACTGTTATTTCCTGCTCCTCTTTGTGTATGTATGTGTTTTATTAATAGCCATCTGTTGTCTCTGCTCTTGTATCTAGGACCCAATCTTGCAAGCAAGAGAGTAATTCTATTGGAGGTAATGGAACTATGCCCATGTTAAAATTAAGTATTTGCATATGTGTTTACAGTATCGGGTTACACTGCAAATTCGTTTCATTATATGAGGTGCTGGTCCTCAACTAGGGCCTATTAGAGCTACTGCAATTCAAATAAATAATAAATGGTGCTTGGATCTGCAGAGTGACCCATGCTTTTCTAAAGTGGCTTTGGCTTTTTGGTAGAAAATCCATTTAAGTGCTTGAACTATACTTTTTTTTTTTACTTGATTTTAGTTTGTGTGATAAGTGTTTTGAATCAAATTGGATTTGACTTTACAAAAGTGGTAAGAATTAATCTAGACCTGCCTTAATGGAAAAAAGTTAATAAAGGCAAAAAACACAGAGGCTCTGCACTCTTTACTTTTGAAATATAACAAAGGACAACTGATCTACACTAGTATTAAGCTGCCCAGTCTTTCATTGCCACCTCTGGGAATTTATAAAGGTTAAATTAGCAACAGGTGGGCTCCCCTCTTGTTCCTTCAGAATATTAAAAGCATATTAAGAATTGCAAATGTTTAAAAAAAAACAAACAAAAGCAATGGCCTCAAACAAAGCTAGTTCTCTTAGTTCATAACATGCTTTGCACCTATGGTGCCATACAATTAACTAAATTTACTTGGTTTTGATACTTTGGGAATCCCTAAACATTTTCCAGAGTGTAGAACACCTTTGTATGCTGCAGATTGCACTAATTGCTTTGATGCACCAGGGCAAATCCTGCAATTTGAGCAAAGGCTTGTGGATCCAGGATGACTTTAATGGGAGTGGAGCTGGCTCCTGTGTGCTAGGTTCCAGTCACAGAGAAGTCTTGTATCAAAATTTACAGTCCTAATATTCCCAAGTGGTCATAGGGTCCACAGGGGAGCAGGGGAAAGTTCCCCAGCTCAGGAGCAGCTTAGGGGTAATATAGGATCTATGTTGAAGCTGCTTACAAAATCAAAGCTACGGGGTGAAAAGGGGAGTAGCTATAATACTCGGCTGGGGCTTCTCTGACCTAGGCTAGGTGTCCTTTCATACAACAGTCACCTCTCCCTGCCTTGGCTGCATTTTCTGTACTGCAGCTCTCAGGAAATGAGGCACAGAATTTTCCCCAACATATCTGGTGACTGGCAAGTTACTTACACACAGAAGCCAGATTCCAGTCTTAATTACTCCACGTTTATAATGAGGAAATTCCACTGAAGTCAGTCATTACTCTGGATTCACACAACTGTAACTGAGATCAAACTCTGTCTCATAGAATCAGTCCTTTATTTAATACAGAGGCAAAATTTCCACAGGGAAGGGAAGTTTATGCCCATGTGCGTAATATGGGAGCAGGCCTCCAAAGAGGAGAATAACTTATTTTGGAAACACTATCAGTGTGTAAACTCTCTGTTATAAAGAACTTATAAAGGGATGCATACCTTTAGTGGCAGAACCCTTCCTGATACTGGATACAGTTGCAGGCAGGTTTCTTGGCTTCCATGTATTTAATGCCCCCAGAAATCAAAGCACCAAATGGTTTCTCAGTGGAATCTGTGTTGTATTATTTGAAAAATTATGCAAGTACAACAGAATTTAACTGCAACTGAGTTACTGCAAAAATTTACTATTAGCAGTAGACAGAAATGTATGGATTGCAAGGGTGTGAAATTAAAGGCACTCCAGTTCATAACACTGTCTCTAAACTGTCTGCTAAGGACTCCCTTTTGGCAATCAATGTTCTCTACATGGATTTTTGGTATATAAAGTGAAGAAACCTGCCAGGATTTTCCAGCCAACTGTGTTTAGTTATTGTTTGTTTTTCAAACCTAGTGCTGTCGAACACCATGTACTACTCCATCTCTAAACCTATCTTTCCTGGGAACCAGGGGTTGCTTTCCCCTGAGGAGCTTGTTTCTTTTACTATGGACCCCCCCATCCTTCTGTAAATTGATCCTTCCCAAATTCCTCTGAGACCTGCATGCTATAGATGGTGTTCTAAAAACCACAGGGGACTGTCAAATGTTACTGCACAAATCACTTTGTAAAACTTATTTTAAACTTCCAGAGACTCTGCAGACCGGAAAGTACCCTCCCCCACCCTTGTGTATTTGAGTGCAATGCATTTTCTTGGGGTCCTGCACAACCAGAGCTGGCCCCAGGGTTTTGGGCATCCTAAGCACCTGTAATTTTGGTGCTTCCCATGGTGGAGGGCCCTCCACATCTCCTAGGCTCATCCCCCCAGCCTCCCAGCCTGGCTGAGCTGCAGGCCAGCCAAGGGGTGCGGGTGCAGGTGCAGTGGTGTGGGCCGGCCAAGGTGCATTGGGTATAGGCCATTGGGCCTGTAGCCATCCTTCCTCTCACTCTTCCTCGCCCCCCCCCCCCCAGCCTGGCTAAGCACAAGCTGGCTGAGGGGCATGGGCTGGGCTGGGCTGAGTGGGGGGCTGGCTGAAGGGTGTTGGATGCATGGCTGGGATGACCGCATGGGGCTGAGCTCAGTGGGGGACTGGCAGAGCACAGGCTAGCTGATGGGTGGGACCATGGGGGGGGCTGACAGAGCACAGGCTAGCTGGTGAGTTAGGATGGGACAAGTGGCAGGCTCTGTGGGGCTGGGCCACATGAGTGGCTGGTCAAGCAGCCTGTGCACACCCTCCGTCCCACTCCCCCTAGCCCTGTCCCTCCTAGCCCAACACTAACCTTTGTTGGAACGGGGAGCAGAGGATTTCTCGCCTTGCTCCGCCCTGGGCTACGTGCTTGAATGCAGCAGGGCAGGCAATTTAAAAGAGCCTTGCTGGCCCCAGCCTGGTGGCCCTGGTGCCCCTTAATGTTTGGTGCCCTTGGCAACTGTCTACATGGCCTCTCTGGTGGGACCAGCCCTGAGCACAACCCATACATAAATAATACTAAATGCTTTGTTCTTTCAATGTTCCTGAGGATCTCAAAGTGCTTGGCACACATTGCATTTCAAGCAGATGTGGTAATTGCCTCTGCTACAGCAAGAGAAGCTGAGCTAGAGGGCAGTGAAGTGGCTGGCTCAGGGTCACCCAGAAATTCAGTGGCAGAGCCAGGATCACAGGTGGGCTCCCTTTTCCTGCTTCAAGGGCCACAACTTAGCTGCTGGAGCAGGTTGTCTTGTTAAGCACTCCCGATTGCTGTGGTAGCAAAGACCTTCCCCCGTCCAGCCTGAGTGTTTCCTTGCTCTGGTGCCTTCCTACAGCCCCCGGCCAGACCCAGCAAGGGAAACCAAGGGGCTGGGAATCTCTCTGGGCTTTCAGTGGGGCAGGCAGGCAGGAGCTCCGCTCTAGGTTGTCTTTCCCCACGCCTGGCTGCGGACGCTGCTAGAGGGGTCATCTGGCTTTCCCGCAGACCTGAGCCGGCAGGGCGTGGCGCTCAGCCTTGCCCGGCGGCTCATTATGCACGCTCAGCTCGGGGCTCCCCGCGGTGGTTAACGCAGCCAGCGGCCTGGGACGGCAGCGAGCTCGCTTGCTGGCTGCGGAGCTGGTCGGTGCGGCTGTAAAGGAGACTTCCTCCAGATTCTTTTTTTTTTTTTTAAGTCTAATTGTAGCACAAGCCAATGAGCAGATCGGCGGCTCCCCCTCCAGACCCAGCCTAGCGAGGGGGGCTAGGCTGCAGCTAGAGAGCCCGGCGCAGTCCCGCAAGGCAGCGCGGGGTGCGGGGTTCGGAGGCTCAGCTGGTGCCAGCGTTCGGAGATTCCCGCCAGCCCAGCTGGTCGCTGCGTTCGAAGGCTCAGCTGGTGCCAAGGTTCGGAAGCTCCCCCCAGCCCAGCTGGTCGCCGCGTTCCGAGGCTCCGGGTCGTGGAGCCAGCCCCGCTCTCCCGCAGCCCGCAACTTCCTCCGGGCGCCGGTTAGCGGCGAGCGCGCAGCGCTGCCCGGCTCGGCTCTGTCCTGTCCCCGGGGGGCATGTGGAAATGGCCGGTGACAGGAGCCCTGGGGTCCTGTGCCGGCGGCGTTTCGGGCTCTTGCTGCTGGCAGCGGCTGCGGGGCTGTGCGGCGGCGTCTCTGCGGTCAAGTCGCCCAGCTGCTACGAAGTGAGGACGGCCTTTCAGATCCGGCAGATCGGCTCTCTCAAGTTGGTTCCCGATGTGCCCATTGCTGGTCAGTACAGCCCTTAACTCTTCCTCCTCTTCTCCCCCCAGTCCTCAGCGCGGGGCTCCTCGGGTAGTCAGGGGCTCTGAAGTTTTCCCGCGTGGGCACGCTTGCAGACCTAAAGGAAACTACTTTGGAAATCTGGACAGAGGCTAAGCCGCATCGAGGCAAGGGGGAGACAGAGGGTGGAAGGATGCAGAGGGGTGTAAATGGATGCCGACAGCAGCTTTCCTGCAATAGTTCAGTGAGACATGAGCGCACCGGGGATAGTGGCCCCTTAAACTTTCCTCTTAGTCAGCCTGGCACAGGGTAGAGGGTAAAGCTGGTCAGATGGTGCCAGCGCTGTGTGTTTTCTGAGAGGAGGAAAGACACGTCGCTGACTAACGGGGGGGGGGGTAGCAGAAGCTAAAACATAAATGTAGCTATACTTCGCTGCAAACTTGACCCATTTTCACTGCGGAGAGCTCTTTCCCCAGCCCCCGCAGAAAGTTCCCTTCAGAACAGCAGCTCTGAGTGTTAACTGTTGGCATCACGTGGCTTTTAAATACAAAACCCAAACACAAACTTTTTTGGATGCTTGAGAAAATTGAAGAAATGTTTTCAAAATTCAATTATAGCTAATGATACTAGATACACCCTCTTTTACCCTTAACAGCTCCTAGTGCTCTGCTCTTTCCAGTTGGCTTTTACACTGCTGTGTTTGTTTTCCAAGAAGTAATTGCAGTAAATCTCAGAACTAAGTAAATCACCCGGGCTCTCTGGATCTAAAAAGACTTTCATAGTCTCTTGGGCACCTGCCACAGAAGAGGGGATACTGGAGGGCTAGGAGCAGTTTAGGTTGGCAGCCAAATTGTCTCCTGACCTAACTTCACTGGAGAATTTGACCCATACAGTTTTGCTACTACACCCCAGCAAGGTATGTTGTGTAGCACCCGTTTTTAACTAGATCATTTCACAGGTGGAACAAAATTCAATATACTGGACACATTAAAATCAAAGCAAACTTAATTACAAGTGGCAGCTGCACTTTTTCTAGTCTTTTTTAATAAAAGAAGGGTGCTACCTGGTTTCACTAAAGTATTCACAAACAAGCTTTGAGAGTTGACTATTCTTTGACATGTTTTTTAACTTAAAACTCTGATGTCTGCAAAAGACTTAAGATGGGAATGTTTTTTCATAATTCCTTATGTGGAAGATGGCTTAATGAGTCAATTGGAAGCTCTTATAAACTATCAATTATAGTTTGATTGTTTTCTGGACTGTAATTTTCTATTTCTATTTTCAGGGACAAGGTGAGTTAGGAAAAGGGCCAAAGGGGTAGCTGTGTTAGTCTAGTTCAGCAAAATAAACAAGGAGTCCTGTGACACCCTTAAAGACTAACAAATTTATTTATCGCATGAGGTTTTGTGGGAGAGAAATCATATTTTTGTCAGACGCTTTGAAGATGGGGGAACTTACAAAAGCTCATGCGATAAATAAATTTGTTAATCTGTAAAAGTGCCACAGGACTCCTTAGTTTTTTTGGGGAAAGGGGTTGCAGTGCTCTGTTTAGAGAGATGAATGAGAGGCAACATGGAGGTATAGAATAGTAAAGAGAACCAAGCTTTTATGTAGCTAATATTGTATCTATAAAATTTATTATATCATTCTAAATTAATGAATGGTATGGAAAATACTGTCTATTTCAATTTTTTTTTTTTTTTTTTTACAAAATTCAAGATCAAAGCATCAACCAGTGTAATGAAAAACCAACACTAGTAAAAGATCTTTTTTTTAAAACCAACTATATAATTAACCTGTGGAACTCATTATCACAGGATGTTGCAAAGGCAAAAAGTTTCATGGTGTTCAGTCATTAAACACTTACATGAATTACTGTCTCTCTAGCCAGATACTTATATCTCATAGTATGCCTGAGTTTTAAGAATATAATGCAAAGAAATGGGATCAAAAGGCAGAAGGACTAGTAATCCTCATATTTCAGGTTATAAATCAACTATTAACTGCTGTGGTTAAGTGATTAAGGTTACAGACATGCAATTGAATAAATGTCCTTTTAAGTGGTGTGAGCTTTATTATTATTATTTATTTTATTTATTACTCCTTTTCCTTAAAAAAAAAAAAAAATGGGGCCTGCTCTAAAGCCCATTGAAGTGGAAAGATTCCCATAATCTTAACTGGATTAAGCCCCTCGTGCTGACCGTTATGAAGAGGATACTGAACTAGATGGATTATTCTGTTATAGTAACTCCTGTGTTTGTAGCCCATTGTGTGGATTCAGCGCAGTTGACCATTGCCTTCTCCTTTATGATGTGCTTTGAGATTTGTGGATAAAGTTGTGTGTGAGAATTAGGTATTATTGTGTGACACAAAGAAATTCATAGGAGCAGTGTTTTGAAAACCTGAGCTATTTAATGGTCTCTTGTGCTAATAAAATAGTAGACAGCATGAGGAGCTAAGTGTTACATAAGGGCCTGAGGGATAAGTATGTAAGCGGGGGGATGGACCCGCTCTTGTGGGGAACTTCCCAGACTTTGTATACCACCCCGGTGAAGGTGGGTAGCAAAAGGATCTGAGTCCCTGCTCCCACTTCCTTTACCCCAAGGCCTGCCTGACCTCAAAGGCTCACCTCCTAATCTCCTGTTTGGAGGAGTCTCTGTAACCCCGACAAGGCTGGGCCCCAGGATTCCTGGGGGCTCGACCCCCACTCTTATCGGGGTCTCTCAGGATAGGCCTAGGGTGTCCCCACTCCGGGGTGCTGACCACACTGACCACTCTTCTGGCCCACCAGTTACTATATACACTATGTACAATTTATTTAAGCATACAGAAATAAAAAGAATAACCCAATAAGAAAATAGAAAAAAAGTGGAAAAAGATGAACAATAAACCCCCAGCACCGCTGCCTGGTGTGGGAGCACTACAAACAGAGTCTCTGGGGCCTGAAGAACAGTCTCACAGTCTGTCCTCCATGTTGTAAGCCCTCTGCCCAGGCCTGGCTGCGACTGGATGGGCCAGATGCAGGCTCCAGCTGTAGCCACACGTCCCCAAGCTCCAGGGGCAGGGCCCTTCTTCCCAGCGTCAGCCCCCCTTCACTGCTCCCCAGCTGCTCACCACACCCAGCTCCAGATGGCTGCAACTCCGGCTCCCAGCTGCTGCTCTGGTTCAGTGGGGCTCCTCTGGCCCTCCTGCTGTGGGGCTGCACAGATGAGCTCAGCACCTTGGGCTCCTTCTCTGGCCTCCTGCCCCAGCTTCAGGCACCTCTGGCTCTGTCACTGCCTCCAGCTCTGCTCTGCTCAGCTCCCCTTGGCTCTCTGCTGGTCCAGCTGCTGTGGGTCTGCTCTGCCCAAATCAGCTCAGCCTGGCCTCCCTTCCTGGGCCCTCTGGATCCCAGCTGCTGGCTGCTTAGTGCTTCCTCCTTAGCTCGGCCCCACACACACTCACACTGGCTTGCCCAGGCGTGTCCAGCCTGCAGTTTCAGCTCAGGGGCGGGGGAGCACTTTCAATCAATCAGGCCATCCTGGGACACTGGCCTCTCCCACTGGCCCTGGGGCTGTCTGTTTCAGAGTCCTGCTTCCAGGCGGGAGTGGCCAATCAAAAGGCCCATTCACTCTCAGTAAGGGGCTATCAGTCCCCTTACAAGTAGGAAAGTCAATGAAATGTGTGATGAGGCTTGTCTGGACACAGCATGGTTTCTTGTTTCCTAAAATATTTCATTTTATCTCTTCAAAAGAAGAATTTCTTCCATCTCTGTTTAAGCTCTTGATAGGTTTTTGACCACCAGGGTGGTTCACATCTGCACCATCCCAGAAGCAGAGCAACCAATGAATTGTGACTTGAAACACTCCAATTCTTCCCTTCTTACCTGTGTTCTCTAGAGAGGGAAATAAGTTGCTTCACCTCCTTTCGTGGAGAAGCTTCTTTTTCCCTGCATGACTAGGAGCAAGCTACTCTTTGGCTGGCATGGACCGAGTCAGGGCTCCTTGTACTCCCTCTGTTTTTCTGCCCCCTCCCCAACCATTTGTCTATAATGGGGAGTAGTAGGCAAGTGAGACCTATTCTTCATGGCACAGCCAGAGTCATAGCATAAAAAGGGTCAGAAAAGTAAGGAGCGGGGATGTCTTAGTTCTATGCATGGCTGAGACTATTTAACTAACCCTTAATTATTGCATAACATTTACAAGTGGTGGGAGACTCTCTGTGGATGCAAATAAAAAGAGCACTTTCTGAAAGAAAGTTTTCAGACTTAATTGAAAGAGTGCCTATTTGTCTTCCATTCTCTAGAGAGCCTCCTTGTACCAGAGGCAAAACATGGGTGAAAGGATATGTGTTTAGCAGGAAGAAATGGCCTGTTCCTTTGCGTTTGTACCGTACACTTAGATTTCTCAGCATAATGTCAAGGAGCAATCTATTGTGATGTTTTTTCAGAGGAGAGGTAGCTGTGTTAGAGTTCTGGATCCACACAGAATGCTCCTATTGACTAGCAGACTCTCAAAAATAAGTGACATGCAGAAGAGAATCGCTACAGATGTTGAAAAGTTAATGTGCTTTTAAACTTTGGCTGACATGGAGGTTTCTCTTTAATTAAGTGGGAGAAGGGAAGAACTGCACAAAGGGCAATATTGATCTTTCCTGTGCATTAAGTATTTCCCAACTCCACCAGCAGTCAAACTCTGAACCTCTTAACAATATCTGTTGTCAGGCTATACTGCCTTCTATCTTGTGTCCTCTTAACTAAGTATTAAACTGTTTCCCAGTACATCAGTTCTTCATTTGGTTACCATTATGTTTGGGGTGGGGAGGTTCTTCCTCAGGAGGGAACCACAAATTATTTTACAGTGACCAACTCTTTGTTTGGTTATTTGTCATTCATATTGTGGCAACAATTAAAGCCTCAGTCAGAGTTGGAGGCCTTATTGTATTAGGAACTGTACAAACACACAGGATGACCAGGTCACTGCTGCAAAGAATCTGCCATCTAATTAAAGACTACACCACAGAGGATAACACAGGATAGGAGAGAAAGGGGTGAGGTGAGAGGAAGAAAAAGATCATTTGGTTATAGAGGTTTGCTGAGAGCCCAATCTAGCACCTAGTGAATCCAATGGGAGGACTCGCCACTGACTTTACAGCTTTGAATCATGAAGTACGTGCGCAGCAGGGTAGTTTTGAATTATCTGAATCATTTTTTTATTTGGTTTTGGTTAGGGTTTTATAATAAAATATTGGCTCTTCTTGACTTGACCAGCTATACTTGGCTGATTTCTTGTAGGCCAGACAGCAGAGGTGTGGTGCAATGGATGATACAGTGCAGTTCAGTTCAAGTCTGTTCTCTTAGTAAGAGCCAACTGCATCATTTTTACTGGTACATAACATGTTTTCTGTGAAAAATGTAAAGTGATGTAAAACGCAGGTCCAGTCCTGCCATATTTGGGTTGTCAAACTCCCTCTACCAGTAGAGGGAGAAGCCCACCTGCCCACAGAAGTGTGGTGTCCTTTTTCCCCCCAGACCCCTCCAATCATAGTAAAACAATTTACTGTAAACACAGTTTACTCTCTGGGAGAAAGGTGAGATAAGGAATAAAATCAAAGAGACAGATGTTAGTCATGCTGCTTAATGAACTACCGGAGGGTGCTCTGATACTACAGGACAGAAGGCAGTATCAGAACCTGTACAGAACCTTTGTGTATCTGGCTGAGAGAGGCTGTGGGATGCCTACAGGGAGTTATTTTCCATTTGCAGGTGGTACTTACTCAACTAATAACAAAAGTAATTTTTTATATCCTAAAGCATTTTCCAGACCATGGGCCAGATACTCATGTGATTATAAATATATGTAGCTCACTAGAAGTCACTGACTGTAGCCCCTCTGAAAAACGTCAGTGGAGCAATACAGACTTGCACCAGCTGAGGATCTGGCTTTAGCCAATATGTGCAGTACGCGCACAAGTCACTTCCTGACTGAAATTTAGTTGCAGGTGACTGGAGGAAAGGAGCCTTCATGCTACACAATAGTGCAGAGAAGGGAATTTTATGGTCAAAGACACCTGAGCAAATCACAATCTTATGAAAAACAGCTTGAGATTTTTAAGGGCCAGAGAGGGCTTCGATTTTTGACGATGTCATCTGACAGACTCACTCGCAGTAACTTCTATGCTAGTTGTGTTCTAAAGGGAGCTGTTGGTGATTTTTTGGGAACCGCTTATTCAAATTACTCCAAACTGAGGGGAAGATGGGATGCTTTCCCTGTTCCTAGTGGAATCTGCCCACTTTGTGCTTCTAAAATTATGAATGAAGAACCTAGGATTCTGGGGAATCTAGATTTATTTCAAACCTGATACTTAGACCCCACAAGATACCCACAGCCGCCACTTCTGGGGCTGATAGGAAGTGATTTATACTATAAGTAGAAATTTATTTTAAAATTCTATTTGCACCTATGTTTTAAATTCTCATGTTTATAATCTTTTCTGAGGAGCTAAGCATCATTCTAGCTGAATGTCACTGGACCACTAATAGTTTTAGTCTCACAGTACACTGATTTTACAGGTGGGAAAACTGAGCAAAAGCTAAGCAACATGCCTGCTTTCACACAATGAGATGGTGGCTGGCATAGCCAGAAACAGAAGTCAGCTCTTCTGATGTCCAGTCCAGTCCCTTAACCACAAGAACATCTTTATCTCTCAGTGCTCACTTCTGTATCCTTTAAGATCATTGACTAGCACCTTAGCACTGAAATTGTCCTATTGATTTCATTATGGGTGATTCCCAGGAAAAAAATAGGGCCTAAGTGTATAGCCAGTTTCTGAAAAGTACCAGTGGAGAGAGAGATGCTACAGTAACTTGTTACCTCTCAAATGACTGTGTTGATGTGCTTTGTGAAGAAATATCCAAATATCTTCTATGTCAAGCTTACTCTTATTTCTCTAGTAGCTGTAACACACACAGGTAGCAGACTGTGCTCAGTGACTCAAAGCTTTGTCCTAATTACAACTTTTCTGTGCTTCTGAGCTTCATCTTGCACCTTAACTTGGTAAATTAGTCTACTGTCCAGGGATATAGACTGTATATCCAATAGCAAGATCAGCCACAAGCTAACAATTTACTTTATGCATTAATGTGAAATCTGATTCACTTTCTGGACAGCTATAAGAAATACATAGATTCCTATCAAGAACCACTTGCTACTATGGTGTACACTTTGGGCTGGATCTGCTCCAAGTGAAATCTGTGACAAAGCTTCTATTGAGTTAATAAAGAGCACGAGCTGACTGAACTTTAACATTAAACTTACCTTTTTTTTATTATAAAGTAGGTCATGTACTACTTTATTTTCCTTTCTTTTATTACTGCTTAGCTCTCTGTTTCTCTCATCTTAATGAGAATTGTGTAATTCCTGCCGTTAAAGGTGTGGTGCTGAAACGGATTTTGCTCACAGCAGCATTCTGTCAGTCAATCCTAATTCTGGTGTGCGCCATGTACAAAATGTGCTTATTTCATTGGCCCTTGAAAGCTTTTACTGCTTCAGAATGAGTGACTGAAATTATCTGTTCTGAATTGTAATTTATATTCAGGTTTACTTTTAGCTCTGATATTTAATCTTGTGGGACCAAGTTCATCAATGACGTGGTGCCACTGAAATCAATAGCATTGAGCTAGGTATGTATCTGAGGCATTGTGGGGGATCCTGAACCCTGACTACATTAACGATGCACAAGTTTGAGGTGAATTTTATAAATCTTTCCTTTCCTTTTACTTATTTGATTACATGATCTCATGGTTTTTAGCAGTTTCAGCAGGCTAGCCAGACCACCTGAAAGGTGCTTGGTTATACTGTGTGTCACCTTTTCTAGAACATCACATGTACAATAAACACACACTTGCCATCTTCCTAGTGGTTTGAGGCACAGGTTGTGGGCCAGACTCGGGACATAGTTGGTAAAGCTCTGAATATGATCTCAGTAGAGTTGGCTTCTATTCTCGGCTCTGCTGCTGGTCTCCTGGATGATCTCAAGTAAATCGCTGTGCTTCAGTGTTCCCAACTGTAAAATGGGGCTAATCATACTTTGATGAAGTGCTTTGAACTCTGCAGGGGAAAAGCAGATATAAAAGAGTAAAATACCCTGCCTTACTGTTAACCTCTCTCTCTTGTAGTCTCTTTATTCCTTCAGCAAATTCCTCCTTTGTGCCTTTATTTGAATGACAGCATGCGATTAGACTATGTCCTTGCTGAATGGGAAGATGAAATTGAAGTTTCTTCTGTCCATCAACTTCCCTACTCTGAGAACAGACAGCTCAAGTAAGGCAGCGGTTATTCCAGAGGCCTGGGCAGTCAGCTTCAAACTGTTGCTGCTGCACCCATTTCTCTTCTGCTTCAGAATTGCCATCCTTCGGCAGCCTGCAGCTCATAGATTGAGTGACACTCCTGCCATTATTCTTCTCAGCTCTCATTTTAGAGGCCTTCAGGTTCAAACATTCCACCCTTTGTGTTAACCACACTATAGTTGTTGTAGAAACAGGAACTGGCAGGAGTCCTGTCTCTATTTTCCTTTCTCCTCCTCCTACTTCCTCCACTGCTTAATAAATCTATAGTTGACATGAGACCAGCTGCCCATTCTGTAATGCCCTTCCCATTTCCAACCACCCACCCCCTCACCACAATCCATAAGCAGAGAATCTCTTTAAATCTGATAGATGGAAGTTTCTGCACTACAGCCAGATGGAAATCTCTGGCCTTCTATCCCTAATCTTCAGAAAGTCAGCAATCCCCTCTGATTTGTGTGAACATTTGGCTTAGGTGAGCAAACAGTGATTCTTTGGTGACTCAGATCAGACTCGCCTTTAAATCTAATAAGGAAAGAAATCAGTGTAACAAGAAGAGGATTGAGGTCATACCTTTATGTTCTGGTTCATCATCATCGGAAGCTGAGGCATTTGATAGCTCCCCAGTGCTACACAAAAGGAAAGCAAGTAGTTCTGTAGGTCAAATTCATAATCCAGAAGTTAGGAAAATTCCTCAGAAAAACTCTGTACAAGGAAATAATTAGGCTTTATTTATTAATTTATTTTCTTTCAGTGGAGTTGGGGGCCTAGCAAGGATATTGATTAGTTGGAGTGGGTTCAGAGAAGAGCTATGCAAATAATTAGAAAACCTGCCTAATGATATCAGGGAGCTCACTCTTTTTAGTTTAGCACAAAGAGGGTTAAGGAGTGACTTGATTACAGTCTGTAAGCATCTACATGGAAACAAATAGTTTAAAAATAATCTCTAGCAAAGAAAGATACAGTATGATCCAGTGGCTGGAGATTGAAGCTAGACAAATTCAGGCTGCAAATAAGTCTAGTTTTTTAACAGTGAGGGTAATTAACCTCTGGAACAATTTAGCAAGTGTCATGGTGGATTCCCTGTCACTGAAATTTTAAAATCAAGAGTTCTAAAAAGTCAGCTCAAGGCATTATTCTGGCAAAGGTCAGTGGGCTGCTTTATACAAGAGGCTAGACTAGATGATCACAATGGTCTGTTCTGGCCTTGGGATCTACTAACTTTCTTAAATTGCTTGGAAATTCCCTGTCAAAACCAATAGGGAAACGGTTCCCTTATTCTCTAGTGGGCCTACTTTGCATTCTAAGAAAGGAGTACTTTCTGAATTTCAGCTTGGCTGTTCAGAGGAGATCTGTAGCATCCATCCATAACCTCATTAATATTTGGAGTTTGTGATTAAAAATAGACCACCAACATGTGGGAAATTCAGCCCGAGCAGGAGCAACTGGAAGAAAAAGGGGTAAGAAAACTGAAGAAGGCAACTGAATGACTAGATAGTATTTCTCTTCAAGTTTTGAAAAGGAGCTTTGCATCCCTTGATAGTCGACACTTCAGGCAGACCTGAAAGCTGTGCGAGATTGAGTAAGTCAGTAGGGAAACCCAGAGGTTCTAGTCAGTGCAGGAAAGCTAATCAAAGTATCTCTGTTCCTTTTATTAACCAAGGGGGACAGATGGGATTGGGAGGTGCAGTGCTCACCTCTCTAATGAAAGATCCAGTAGACCTCTCTGGGGGACATTTTTAGTCAAGCAGCCTAGGGATGTGACTATACGCTTCTTAAAGTCAGAATGTATAAGAACACTGTAGCATATTGCTCTTGCACCATCAATATGCATCATAAGCCATTTTATAATGTAAAAATAAACTTTCAGTTAATACAGATGATCCACATCCATTCTGCAGAAAATATCACTGTGCTCCTGTTTCTGATATTTCTTGATTTCTCTAGTTTGCGGCTGGATTTTTTGGCTTAGATTTAAGTCATGGAAGACTGACTCTCAAGCCAGGCAGTTAATGACTACACTTAACTATTCCGGCGGAAGGCCTCTGCTTAAGGCAGTTATTGAAATGGTGGAAAAAGAAGAGTCCCCACACTCCTTCAAAAGATCAAAAAAGAAATGAAGCTGGTTCTGTAGGAAAAGTTTGTCCTGTTGGGTACACCAGTTTATGGATGTCTCAGCATCTTCAGATGATGAGTGGACATATCTAGATTTCACATCCTTGATTATATGGGACTTCTCTGTCAGATCCAACCCCTTCACCAGACACAGTTACAGCAGATGATGTCAAATCCATCCTGTCCAAGAATATGTCCATAGGCACTGGACTGCAGTCCTTTGCTATGAATGTAAAGCAAGTGCTTTTAAAACAGGGATTTACTGAAATTATTCAGAAATTGGAAGAATTCTCGCTGGACAAGTTCCAAAGTCACGAAGAACAACTTGATAGGATCAGCTCAACTTGTGAGGAAAGCTATTTATCATCTATTGGAGATAAAAACCACAGAGGTGCTATTTCTGTTGAGAAGATTATATTGAACTTATTTATTCTGATTCTCCTAAGATGTAGTGGTCCCAATACTGTACTGTATCTCAGACTCAGACCAAGTTTACTGAAAACCAAGGTTGTACAGCTAGTCCTCACTTAGTGACCTACTCGTTTAGTGACCCCTCAGAGTTATGACCGGCTCTCTGATGAGTTGGTATTATGGCGATGTACGAGAACTCGCATCAACTCTCTCAGATTACCTATATTTACAGTACACTATGCAAACTAAGTTCAGTACATTAGAGCTTAAAACATTTAAAATATATATTAAAAATGTTATAAATGATGCAAAGGTGACATTAAAACTATCTACCGAGGGTTGAAAAACCCACTACCAGTAAAGTACATTATGCTTGAAATACCGGTAAGGGCTGCTCCTCGTTTAGTGACCAATTCGTTTATCAACCAGGTTTCAGGAACGGAACCCGGTCACTAAGTGAGGACTACCTGTACTACATTGTTCTTTCAAGTGCTGCTGGCTACCTAGGTATCTCTCTACATTAGCATTCCCACAGTTGAAGTTGAACCAGTGGTAAGAATGGAAGAAACGTTTGGCAGGGTTGGACAGGGGAATCTTCTATTAATCTACAAACAGTACAGTAAGACTTTAGCCCTCTTTCTACTTATAGTAATACTTGTCTACAAAAGGGCAGAGCTAATGAAAAGGGATTAACATGATAAATGGTAACAAAGCTGCCATGGCAATAGGTGCTATATAAATCAATAAAATCAAAATTAGTAAAAGCTTTTATAAGAATTAATCATGTAAGCTGACATGAAGCTGAGGATCATAAAAATGCAAAGATGTATGTAAAACGTACCCTGGATGGTATAGCAGATTTTTCTCTTGTTTGTAAAAATGTTTGTGTTAAAGAAAGAGGGGGAAAAAAAAAAGGCAAAGTTCAGTATATTGCAGTGGCTTTGTAATTAGATCCCCATTACATGAAAACATAAAATGACACCATAAAAAGGCTTATGCTTAATAATACTTCATTAGGTACTCATCACTTATCAGTTTAGAACACAGCTTCTGCTTCTGTGGGAAATGTGTTTCGATGGATCAGAGTTAATTTCCTAACAGCAGCCAAGTCTGTGACACAATGAGAACTTGTGCCCAGTCTTTCAGCCTTGTCAATCAGTTTGATTAGGTATCCCTGTTTAATGTGACTGGATCATCCTGGTTTACATACTATATGTTCTCTAAAGACCTGTAAAGGTGTAACATGTTTAATTCATATTATATGGCATATGTTTGTAGGAGGGAGCACCTCTAGATGAAATAATATACATGCCTGACCAAAGCTACAATGTTATCTGGATAAAGACAACTGGAAACATCAGATTGTCACTACTTCTCACTGACACTTGTGGCCACATGATGTTTCAGGAGTGGAGGAAATGCTTAAAAGAAAACTGCACATTTCTGCACAATACTTTACATTTGGATTTTTTAAAAGCAGCAATAGCACTGGAAAAAGCCCTCAATCCAGAAGTTTAGCTAATTCAGGCATAAGCATGGTGAAGCTTCACTGATTGTGTGCCTTTAATGAACACTGGTCTGCTGCAGCTCTAGCAATAGATGGGTGTTTTGTAGTTCAGCATTTAGAAACATGCGATCGCTTTACATCAAACTGCTATGTCCACTATGGGCTGGATATAAATGCTTTTTGTAATGATAATCATAACTGGATTAGTACTGTTATGTGCTCTACATGTTTAGCAAAGATTAGTCTTTAAAACACCAAAGAAAGACAGGTAAGGAAAATGTTGTTCTCATTTTACAGAGGAGGAAGTAGAGCCAGGGAGGTTGGTTGAAGCCGCACAGTGAGTCACAATCAGTTTGCCTATCCATTACACCATAGGGCTATACATTATAGAGTTCAGATGTACAATATGTGGGACCCTACTGCACTGCAGTAATGGAGGTTTCAGCAGTTTGTTGCAAATGTGTTTCTCATGTGGGAGGCTTGTTGTCCTCATGCTTTTTGGCCATGGAAGGTCGAAGAGCATGCTTCATGATGCACCTGGCGAAGTAGGTTGGAGCCCACGAAAGGTTATGCGTGAAGAAATCTGTTAGTCTATAACAGGGGTGGCCAAACTTAGGGAACTCAAGAGCCACACAAGTTAATTATTAGACCTTCAAGAGCTGCACTGAGGCATATAGCTATACCTTTGCCTACTCCAAAATTACTAAGTTTATAATTCATTGCTCTTTAATTTTATTGTAAAAAGAGGGCAAATATTAATGCTACTAATGTCAGATTCTAATCATTACTTAAGATTACCATGAAAACTAGGCCTATAAAAAAAACCCCTATTTTACTAAGTCATGCATTAGAATACAAGAAAACAATGGAGATAGATAACAGATATACAGCAAACTAGCAAATGAGCTAGGGTTCAGGGCTAATATACAAAAATTTCCAGCACATGCACAAAAACAAACTATGTATTGCACTGAAACAATTCCTATGCTTTTGATGTGCTGTACTGCAGGGTATGCTATTAACAGCAATGATATATCTGAGCTGTAAACAGTATTTTTTTCTTTCTGCTGAAAACTTTACTGAAACCTGTGAATTGAAACCTACTGAAATTGAATAGTTTGTCTCCCCCACGCTCAGACCATGATACTTATTTCAGTTTTTCCCCAGCTAGAGGACTAAAAGCATACTAGAAAATATAAGGGCACACGAGAATAGCATGTTGCAGTGTTGTAGGTCAGGTGCCCATGTGGACCTCTGTTTGCCTTGAGGACCACCTCGCCTACTTTTGCTGACTAGAGACTACTTCCTCTCTCACTGTGATTTTGGAATTTCCCTATGTCAGCTACATAATACAACTGTGACTTTCTAAAACGCTTCAGAATTACAAAGGGGTTGCTGTGTTAGTCTAGTTCAGCAAAAGAAGCAAGGAGTCTTGTGGCACTTAAAGACTAACAGATTTATTTATCACATGAGCTTTTGTGGGAGAAAATCCCACTTCATCAGATTTTCTCCCATGAAAGCTCATGCGATAAATAAATCTGTAATCTTTAAGTGCCTCAGGACTTTTTTCTTTCCTGATTTAGGGAAATCCTTGTGTGATTTTGGTCAATGATCCCAGGAAAAGCACAGGTCTTTCTATCAGAGGTGGCTTATTTAATTATCAGTACTGTGCTGAAAAGATAGGCTGAAGTCTAGAAAGAAGTTCTTTAGTTACACTGTTGCAGATTGATTTAAAAACAAAACAACACACAACCAATGGAAGTTGCTAATGTAATGAAGATCTCTCTCTCTCACACACACACACCCCCACCCACCCCCGTCCTGGGCACTTGCCTCTCTGCTCCAGTCAGACTGAGCCGTTCTCCCTCCTAAAAACACCCCCCTCCCTTCCCCTCTCTGCTCTGGCCAGACAGCTGTCCTGTCTCCCTCCTGCAAAAACACCCCGTCCCGCTTCCCCAGCACTCCCTGGCTTCTGCCTCTGCTCCAGCCCGGCCCCAGCCCCATTCCTTCTCCCTCCCTCCAGCAACACCCCAGCCCCCGCTGCCTACTCCCCCAGTGCGGCCACCTGAACCTCTTCCCCTTACCTGACCAGCCAGCCTATCCTATGCCTGCGTGACCTTCTGCTCCTCCACCCTGAGCAGTCAGGGTCCAGCGATATAAACAGTCCCCCCAGCCTGGTGCCCGGAGGAATGTTTCCGGGGCCAGGTAGGGCCTGCAGCAGCGAGCCGCACTTCTCTCACTGAAGAGCCGCATGCGGCTCGCGAGCTGCAGTTTGGCCACGTCTGGCCTATAAGGTGCCACAGGACTCTCATAATTTTTGCTGTACATGGACTAACACAGCTACCCCTCTGGATATTTCTCCATGGCACTGTTATTCAACATCGTAACATACCCAAAGTTCCAACTCATGTGGCTGGAGACACCATTGTGTTAGGTGCGATACAAATGAATAAGAAGACATGGTCGCTTACCCAGAGATCTTGCTCATGGTCTGGCGAGCAACACTGAAAATACTTGGGACAAGAAGTGTTTTTATTTCTTGTGTTGCACAGCACTAAGCGCATTATCAGTTTTTCAAAATAGTAATACAAAATGCTGCAAATTGATGTTGCATTTTGGGTAAGTGTTGTCCATGTAATTTGCTCATTTTAGAAAATCAGTTTTAAAAGATGCTGCCGACGTAACTACACTTTCAGTTTACTTGTCCATGTATGCATAACTGATAGATAGAGAAGCTTCTCATTTGAAATTGTAGAGGATTGGCTTGAAGACTATACAAAGCACTCAGTATTGGATGAATTCTTAATCTCCACAGGTTGACACTAGTAAATGAATTCACTGGTTGATGGTATCCGAATCCTTAAAGAAATATCATTAATATCTATAATGTCCCTGTGTGCTATGCTTTTGCATTTTGATCTCTAATTTAGCTTACATATGTAGTCAAGCAGTTCTGTAGTGACTCCCCAGTTACAGCAGAGATTTCCAGTCAGTCTTCATTAGCTAGCAGTCACACATTACTGCTTGACCTACTATTTCCTGACGCTACAGCTTGACTTTTATTTGGTCTTTTAATATTTTTACTGGGCTTTCACTGAAGTCAATTGAAGTTGTATATATGCATCTGTGGACTGAATCTGGCCTTTGTTAATGTTGTATGTTTCTAATTATTCCGCATGCCATTTTTGGTCAGGTCACTGTGCTTTCCTAGGGTTCTTCCAGCAAGCCATTCTGGAGATCCACTCTTTTGACTCATTTTGGTATAGAGACAGTTGTTCTGTCCTTAACAAAATAAACAAAAGACAAATTTCAGAGATCCACCTTCAGAATCTCACAATATCAGATGGGTCACAGTAGCTTTGTAGTCTAGTTCAACACCTTAAACATAAATGGTTATGTGCTCTTGTATTCTTTATATCAACAAGGACCCTATTCATGAACAGTCAAGTTTTTGCTCATTATGCATGCATAATTCGTATTAATGTTGCTAGGGGTTAAATGTGCATAGTGAGAAGGGGGGTAAAGCTTATGTCAACATAAACTTTGTTATGATTGTATAGTTATGTTTACAACATCCATATTTGCCATTAGAAAAGAGGGTTTTTGTCCTATATACAAGAAATGAATCAAATTGTCACACATTTCCTAACTTCTGTGATCCTTTTCTGTTTAGGAACGTAGTGGTTTATCATGAGTGCAGAATGACATCCAGAGAATCAGTAGATGTAAATATTACCATGAGGATGTTATAAGAAATCTATGCAGGAGTTATTGGGTGTCCATCACTTTGGAAATTCAGGTCACTTATTTCAATACCAAAATAAGGACCCAGGAACCTAAGTTTAGGCAACCATTTTTGCAAGATCTTGGCTCTTTTTTATAAGGGTACAGTCTATTGAGGTTTCTGGCTTCTATCCATTAGGGATATTTCCATATGAAAAGCTTGCACACACCTATGTATTAAGATTCCTCACTCTTAAGTGCACATCAAAGTAACATAAAGAAATTAGACATTGTTTAAGAGAACCTTTCAGGTCCCAGCAAGTGTTTGAACTCCTAAGGATTTTCAAGTTCTCTAATCTCTGAAATGGGGGATGTGCAAGGCCAGCATTCTTTGTTCTGTTGCAAAACATCCATACACACAGTTCTGGGGGATCCTAACAAAGTCATTTTCCTTTTTTAAAAGGCTGCTTTTATATCTACATTTTTTTATTACTGCTTTGTTCAAGTTTAAGTAGCAGCACACTGGCACAGTCTTTCCTTTATTCTCTGGGGTTAAATGAGCAAGCTTTCTGTTATGAAACAAAAAAGCTACACCCAAGGAAGTTTGAGCCAGATGGTCAATAGACAGGTTTCATTGGAGCTACACTGCTGTACGTCTCCAGAACTGTTTGCCATGTACCTTCATGGTGGTAATTTGGTAAATTTCTTCATGCATTTTAACATTGTTGATGAGGTACATAACTGTATACAAAAATGATATGCTAGATTTACAAAAGCAAAGTAAACCTTCTCAAACTACTTAAATTCACCATTTGTGGTATAAGAAAGGAGAAGAGGAAGAATACGTTGGAAAAGCTATTTACAAAGGGCCAAAAGCAGACATGTCCCATTTGCACTGATGCTAGTGGGAAGGGCAGGGCCAGTAACATGGAACTGGTGTGCTACAGGGGCATGAAGTGGCTTGAGATGTGGTTTGCATAAGGCAGAATGTGGCAGCACTGCAGTGGAGAAAACTTAACAAAAGCTCTACTTACTGCTGGCCTACAAGATGTTGGATATGCTCCTCCCTGTGTTTTGGCACCTGATACTATCCTGTTCCATCTCAGGTCCGCATCACCATAGTGTGTGAACACCACTTGATTCTTCCAGTATCCACATGAAGCAGAGAGAGAGATGTATCCTGATTTCACAGATAGTCTTGGTGTGCTACAGTTCTTTAGTGCCTCAACCCCATAGAGCAATCTTTCCATGCTAGCAAAAGCAAAAGCTCAGTTGGATGTGTTGCCTCAGGTACATGAGTGCTGCCAGCTGATTCTTTCCTCAGTGCTTAGCAAATGATCTGTGGAATTTTGTGTGGCTGAGTTAAGGCTTAGCAGTATGGGTGTCCTCACCCCACCATGTACCTGTGTAGGATAAGGCAAGATGTATCCTGAGTGGAGCCTTTTTACATAAAGGCTCACAGCCACCAGGGTGATGTGTGGTCTTAAAGGCACATTACATTTATATGGGCAAGCTAGAAAAACTATGTACAAGTCTAAAGGTAAGATGATAAAGGGAAGAAATGGATCAGAGCTAAGGAAAGGAGAATTGTTGTTACCCTTGAATGAACTAATCAAAGGAAAACAAACACTCCTGTGGCACTTTTAAAGACTGACTAACAAATGCTAATGTGATAAATTTGTTAGTCTTTAAAAGTGCCACAGGACTCCCTATTTGTTTTACTGAACTAGACTAACACAGCTACCCTTTTGGAACCAAAGGAGTGTCTTCAACATCTAGCACACATGAGAACATTAATTTGGAGCTGTAAAAGCTCTTAGTTTTCTCAAAATCTAAGATAATATATTTCAGGTCAAGTCAAGTCATAGGGCTGGAAGGGACCTCATGAGATCATCGAGTCCAACCCCCTGGGAATTGAACCCAGGCCCTTCTGCATGTTAAGCAGAGGTGCTAGTCACTACACTATTTGCAGGGCATTCAGAGTAGTTCAGAGTTTAGTAGGTTAAAATGTTGCCTCTGCAGTTTCAGGCTTTATGGATTCAAGCTTCAGTAAATCAAATTTTCCTTTTCTAAACTGGGTTGCCCCGGATAAGTCAGGAAACATAAAACTGTCTTTCCAAACCTGTGACTTGACTGTACCTATTTGTGAGTTTAAAGCTTTTGGTATAGTCTTCAGTTACTGAACACTGACTTACCATTCTGTGCCGCTCTTTTACAGAAAGAGCACCTCTGGGGGAAAAAATAGTTTAAATGGTAATGTCTTGTCTTCTTAAAGGGCTGTTGATTTATACAAGAATCCAACAAATGTATCCTGGGGTTGTTATTACAAATGCTGATATCTTAGATCAATAGCAAGGGAGGAGTTTGGTCAGTTTGTCAGTTTGGTATACTTTTCTGGAGGCTGCGATCTTGTATTCAGCTGGCATTTCAAACACAACTCTCTAGTCTTGATGACTGTGAATATACCACCCAAATGGGAATACAGTGTAACCAGTACATCATTCTCTGCCTGAATCTATATTCAGCTTGAAACAAGAGCACTGAGAGGTTTCCATCCACCTCCGTGGTGCATGAAATCTGAAGAATTGGCACAATAATGTAAATGTCAATGCTGTTGGCTAGTTCATGGAGACCAAAGCAGGTGAGAAAGGAGACATGATGATCCAAAATGCATTGTGAGTGGTGCCTTGTTTTGGTGTCTCAGGTGGGAGAAGCATGATTTGTTGTAATAAATTTATGTATATGATTCCTCAGGGCCCCCTTGTGTTGGGTGGCATGCAGACATATGCAATAACGGACAGGTCAAGATCTGGATTCATGGTAATTATTTAGTCAAAACAGATACAGTATAGGGGAGAGGAAATATTATCTTCATTTTATTGATGGAGAACTGATGCACAGAGAAATTGTGACTTGTCTGAGGGTTACGTGATCTTTTCCCTCAGCCCACCTGGAAGTGCTTCACAGGCTTTCATGTTGAAGTTCACATTTTCAAATCTGTAGTCACAGTGTGAAGACTTTTGGAACTGTCCTAAAGAACCCTTCATGTTTCCAATTCTTGGGGTGAGAACTTCTGTTTTAGAATCCATTTTCTTAAGACATCTCAGCAGATGCTTATGCTCTGGAAACTGAGCCTTCTGCTAAACTCACCCTTAGAGACAAGAAAGCTACAGTAGATTAACTGTGATGGTCCCAGATGGGCTATCCTAGCCCTGATCATGGAACATGGACTAAAGACCTCTTCTGATGTGATTTTTACTGTGAACTTTCTCTTACCCAGTGAATAATTTCTCTATTCTCATTGCAACAGTCTTGAAGAAAATGCCTTTTTGTGTCCAGAAAAATCAAATCATTATCCACAGTCAAGGTGAATAGAAGAAAGAAAAGTTTGGAAGTGAAAGGGCAAAGACCTCCTTCCCCTGCTGAGGTTACACATTCAAAGAGAACTGCTATTGAAAGTGGAAGTGCTGTCACTTAGGCCTGATCACATTGTGGGAGAATTTCAGCAGCCGTTGAAGGGAGATATACAAATCATTTAAAATAACTTGCGTATCTCCTTTCAACTGCCTAACACCTACTCACAGGTGTGTCTTCAGTGTACTGAGCCAATGAAAAATGGCCGCCTATCAACTCAGTACTGTGCTACTTGCTGGTGTGGTCTTCAGGGGTCAACTTCCTGATTTGAGTGAATGGGTCTTCACAGACCCACTCAGTCAATTGGGAAGATTGGTCTGACAGCAATGAATTTGCTGCCATCAGTGAAGACAAGACCTTAATCTTCACTTCCTGGGTAATACAGTCTTCTAATGAAACCATGCTGTTTTTTAGGCAACTTGAAATGAAAACTTTCCTTTGCCCATCAACAGTAATCATTAACCACAAAGCCTACAAATTTGCATGGGGCCTTAGTCTTACTGAGGATACTAAAAGAGCTTGACTTGTTTAGCCAAACCAAGTAAAGGGCTGAGATGGGATGTGATTGTTCTTGGCAAATACCTCAGGGGGGATAAACACCAGGGAGGGAGAATAGCTATTTAAACTAAAGGAAAACTCTGGCACAAGAACATATGGGTATAAGCTTGCCCTGAATAAATATAGGCTGGAAATCAAAAGAAGGTTTCTAAGCATCAGAGGATCTGGAACAGCCTTTCAATAGGGTGTGGTGGGTAAATAATCTAGTTATTTTTAAAACATAGCTTGATAAATTTATGAACAGGGTTGCATAAACAGGATTCCCTGGGATAGTGAAGGACTGGATTTGTCCCAGAAGATCTCCGCTAGTTGTATGTCTGTTATGTGACAACCTGCTGACTGTAATGGGTTTCATATAGCTGATCCAGGTACCTCTCTGGAAGCCTGTGGGTGACTCTTGCATTGTATTAGCAAAGTGACCAAAGAGAGACAGAATCATTATTCTTACCATTTCTCTTAACAGCCATTTGGATTCTGTATGTCCATGGCCTGTCCCATCAGTACTCAAAGCTCTGATCCTCAAAAACAGCCTGGTCCATTTTCCTCAAAGTCAAGGCCTTAGTGATCTGAAGTTTCCTCTTCCCTATGGCTCTACATCTCAGAATTAGATACAGCTAGCGGCAGAATTATGGATCCAATATAATGATGAAGGAATATTGAAGTCGATGAGACTTTTCATTGACTTCACCACATGTTGGGTTAAGACCTGTGCTTCCAAAACCTCAGAAATGAGGAATACCTTCCTTCTTAGTTCCATCCTTTGTGTGACATACGGCTCAGATGATTTGATATGGCACAGAGGCAATGGAGCAGGAGTTGAAAGATCTTTGATGGTGGTAGAAACTCTCAAAAGCAGGGCGACAAGTCTCTTGTAAGTGATTAGCGAGGCTGTTAGATAGTGTTTCCAGGCACTGGTCATGATAGTTGTAGTCAACTTTGTAATTCTGCTTACACGATAGTATCTTGCCAGCCCCTTTCAACATAGCACAACCAAGAGGAAGGCACTCTATTTTGTTATCTGTACTCTTCATTTACCAACACTCTACTCTGATGTGTAGATTAAGGTGTCATGCCAAATTACTGAGCTATTCTCACCTATTTGTGTATTGTGTAGCCATTTTGCATCATTATTAATCTCTAATGAACTCCTCTCAGACCTGGTCTGCACTAGAGTATTTTCTTGATGAAAGTCAGCTGTCTACAAAACAGTGCTAGGGTACACACTGCAATAGTCCTCCACACCGTGTGCTGATGAGACTGTCTTGTTTTCTTTTTGACAAAATAAAGCCACCTCAATGAGAGGTGCAGGGTTTGTCAGCAGAGGTAGGATGATGCAATGTCAGTGTAGACACTGCATCGCCTTACAACCGTGGCGGCATTCGGTTATTCTTGTCAATGTCACTGCTCCACTGCAAACCCAGGGTAGCAGGTTCTTGGCTTTTGGCTGTGAGCTGGGACCAGGCATGTCAAAGGCTGTTGCAGGACTGACTTACGACTGTGAGGTAAGGAGGAAGAAGCCTCTGTGTTGCTGCAGCCCAGTTCCCAGAGGGGCCTGGAGGGTGGTGGAGAAGGTTAACCCACAGGGAGAGAGACGGGTCTCTCAACTCCCCACACTGTCCCTTAGGTTGGTAGAAGAGCTCCTGGTGAGGACACAGTCCGTCTGTCCACCCACCCAAGGAAAGCAGTGTAGACATCAACCACCACTCTAATTACAGTGTTTGTTGGGCTGAAAGTCGACATATCATATGTCAACAAATTTTTCTAGGGTAGACAAGACCTTGCACTGTAGATGCTTTGCAGCAGGGACCATCTTTTCATTCTGTTCATAAAACACACAGCCCTGTCTACAACTGGGGCTATTAAGAACCGTGATGATATGAATGATGTGTAAACTTATCGATAATGAATAAACAGTATGCACCTCTCATTTGTTCACTCCTTTTGCCTGCTGTGAGTTTGTTACCTTAGATACAATAGCCCCAATTCACCACTGCCTTGCTCTATTTTTATGTCAGTCGTTCCGTCTGATCTCAATGAAATTACACTGGCACAAACTGGAGTAACATAATACTAAACAAAGCCCAGAGAGTTGGCTACATTGGGCCATTGCTACTTGCTGTTGTAAGTAGTTATAGTGGCGTGATCAATACTTTTTCAGAATCTACCATGTACAGAGAGAATCCTTGAAACTTGTTTATAATGATCTGTGGATTTTTAGTTCAGTGCTGTGGATTGCTAACATTGTTGGTGGAGAAAATGAGTAGTAGGTCACTGGAAATCCATGGAAGTTTCCCAAGATTTTGTGAATTTTCCCCTCCTTCTGTGCTTCCAAAGAAATTAACCAATCAAAGAAAGGATCCTTGGCATTTGATGAACACTTTTGGAAAATCTGGATTTTTTTTAAGTACATTCATGCAAAATATTGATGAAAATACTAATACATTGATTTAACTGTTCAATACATTGTAAGTATTTTTGGTGACTAGCTTCAAATAACAAATGACCAAGATTGTCAAAAGGGGTTAGTGATTTGGGGTGTCACATTTTAAAAGGGCCTTGTTTTCCAAAAGCAGATGCACAGCCTTTTCTGAATAGTATGCCCCTCTAAGATTTCACCAAAAAAAGTAGGCACCCAAGATTGCTATCTAATTTTGAAAAGTGTGCTTAGATTTAACTTCAGTGATCTTTGCCTTTTCTTCCACCACTTCCCTAAAATATTTTTCCCTCTTGAGGACACCTGGTTTCCAAGAGTTTCCAATTCCACCCCAGGGATCTTCCAATTGCTTGAAAATCATCTTCTGTGATCATCTCTCTTTTTAGCCTGGACTCTTCTCATAGACTTCTATGTTGTGGGTCAACAGGAGAAAAAAAAAAAACATATATGATAGGATGTTAACTTACGTGTATCTTGGAAATTGTTCCCACCTTGTGCCCCTCAAATTAGTTCTGCTGCAGTGAGTGACACTATTAGCAGGTAGAGCCTACTGAAGTGATTGTCTGTCAGTGGCAAAGCTTGGCGTTAACATCTGAATTATCATTTGGCTCCGGAGTTGAGATGAATGAGGCAGTTCGCGCCTCTCCAAGCTATTTCATTTTGTCTTCCTGTAGCGCTAGTAAGACAGGCTTGTATTGATTTGCACTTGAGGGCTTTCTTTGTGAGTAGAGGGGCTAGAAATCTACTTCCTTCATTTAAAAATCACAGCTTCAATTCTGCTGTAAACACTAATCCATGGAGAGAGATGTATCTGCACTTCAGTTTAGAATTTCCACTGCACACGGTTCCCGTGGCACTTCCCTTGGGGCACTGTAGCTCAAAGTTCTGTGAGAATGATATGCTTCCCAGGCTGGAAAGGAAATACAATGCCTTTAGTTGACTGTGGTCTTGAAAACCATAGAGAGAGAGATTTATTGTGCAGCTGTAAGAAACAGTATGTCTGCTTTTTAAATAATCAAAAGATAACATTTCTGTCATGCTGCAAACACAGAGGCACATAGAGAATCAACAGTGAAACTAGACTTTTTCAGTTGGTTTGTCACAATTCTGGGAATCTGTCCCATAATAAATGTTATGGAAAGTTAAACTAATGACATCTTAGTGTTAAAATAAGTAACAACATGCTGTTTTTTTTCTGCTCATTTTGCACATGACTTCTGTTGCAACCCTGATTTATGTAGGTCCTGCTCCTCAGTGGGAGTAACTCTATTGAAGCCACATGAGCTCTGGGGTTGTTAAGGACTTCACCATGCCCAGTTTTCTCAAGTATGAGTCACTTGAATTGCTTGGCCTTACAAAAATTTGGCTGGCTGACACCACGGGCCTGGTATGAAGCCATCTCATCTAGCCAGGATTAAGCTATTCACACCAGTCTCTGAGAGGACAAATCTAGAGGTGGACAAGCTCTTTCATTCCCTCACAGGCTCAAATGAAGGGAAAATGCATTTGACTGAAAATCCTTTGACTCTGTTTGTATGTGATCATCTATATTTAATGCTGTCCCACTCTTCCCATTAGAAAATTAGTGCAACTAAGCAATGTTCTCCTGTAATTAATCTGTTGTAATGACTGTTGAGTTCCCTTGCTACTTATGGCACAAATGATTCTCCCAGAAATGACAAGGCTTTTTAAAATGTTTGGAGGCAGACAGTTGGTAGCGTTTGTCTTGGGGGCTTGTCTTCATTGCAGACTTAACTCAGGTTCAGCTATGGGTTTGTCTTTATCATGCTCCATGTTCACACATCCGCACACCTCTGTCCACATGTGACGAGGTAGCTGCCGCTCCTGAGCTATAGCTTACAGGACAGACCTGGAGGTAGCTGTTAACAATGTGGTGCTGCCACAAGACATGTGAAGATGTGGAGTCACACCAATCAAGACCTGATGGTCGTCTTATCCGTTACTATAAGCTCCTGGACTGCAAGTGAACTATAACTAGTTCTTAGAGAGTCAGGCGGCTGACTTGGCCCTGCTCTCACCACAGCAGGCCTGTGAGCAGCAGATAAAGAGGCAGGAATGTTCTTAGAGTTTGATATCATTAGTCTGGAACTTCCCAGATCCTAGTGCCTAGTAAATAAAAGCACCATTTATACCTTAGTGGCCATGCTTGGGTGCAGGGTGGGGATGAGAACAGCAATCCAAGTGGGTCCCCAGTAAGCAGAATGTTACAAGTCAAACCCTTTTGATTCAAAGTGGGGAGGGAATTTAGAGGCAGGAGACAAATGCCATTGAAAGTGGGGAAACACAGGCACAGATGAACATTGCTGTGGCCAGGATCCCAGCTGAAACTGGAGAAACTGAAGCATGACTTAGTGTTTGCTGTGGCTCAGCTCCCAATGGAAAGTGGGGAAACTGGGGCAGGTAAGGAGCACCACTGTGTGTTCTAATTAAATTTTGCACTCTGGGTAGCACCCTCAGGATGTTTGTGTTGCAGTTAGCATTCAGCTGCCTCTTTAGTCATTTCCAGACCCAATTTATTGTTAATGGCAAAGCATGAGATGGAGGAGGTGTTATGTTGGGCAGGCCATGCATCAGCACAGTAAGATTTCCATGAAGAGAGTACTGGACACCAGAGTCAGATCTGAAAATTGATTTGGAGGGGAGCATGGCATGAAAGGTTGCCGCTGTCAAGCCCAGTTATTGGGGTGAATGTGATCCATACCTCGAGCACTGAACAACATACCAGCAGGGGTCCGTCCAGGAAATGACTTTTGCAGGCCTGCAGTATTTCCTCCCACAATTCCCAGAGTGAGTAGCCACGTTGTCCCATGACACCCTGTGAATGCGCACATAAAATGGCACAGTGTGGTGTGGTGCTGTGTATCTTGGGATGAATGCCCAGATGCCTATATTACTTGCCATGGCCAGACACAGCACCAGTGCAGAAATGGGATGTGACAGCACACTAATGTGGTTGCACTACTATGGGTTGGGCCAATAGTTCTCAACCAGAGATACATGTACCCCTGGTGGTATGCCAAGGTTTTCCAAGGGAGTATGTCAACTGATCTAGATTTTTTTGCCAAGTTTTATAGACAGCTATGTGAAAAGTACTGGTGAAGTCAGAATCCAAACTAAAATGTCATACAATGACTTATTTATACTGCTCTGTTATATCAGTGTTTCTCCAACTTAGGGTTAAGGTTTTATAATAATAGGGTGAAAATGAGAGAGAAAGCAATTTCTCAGGAACAGAATGCCATGACACTTCTCTATTTTTTGTCTGATTTTGTAATTTTTACATGCAGTGAAACTTGGAGCATGCAGGACAAATCAGTGTCTTGAACAGAGTACAGTAGCCTGGAAAGGTTGCTAATTGGCTATCCATGATTTTCACCTGTGTTTAGCATGCAATGAAGACAGTTTTGTTGGGGTACAGATTTCTGTCAGTGGGGTTGGTGAGGCCACCATTCTGCTGCTGCTTTCCAGTGTAGGAGGAGAGGCAGAGAAAGTGAAACTGGGTTTCAGAGCTTCCAGACCTGTGATGTGCAAACAAGCCCTGAGCTGCTGACTTGGGAGGGGACCCTGCTTTGTGTTGGGTGGGACTTGTTTCTCTGTGTGTCGGAGACATCTTGTAGGTGGGACTTTAATATGTGTGGTGATTCCTTTGCCCACTTTAACTGCTCTGCAGGTTCCTGTATGGGGGATGGGGGTGTGCTTTCTTTAGCACTGCTGTATTTGTATAGGCTTCTTTCATATAGTAGGCAATCATTTGGGGAACAGTGTTTGGAAACTGTTGCCTTTTTCATCTGAGTTTAAGCTCCTGATCTAGATTGGTTTCTCGTGATTGCCAACCTTTCCTCTAGTTGAGGAAACAACTGCCCTTCATAGATGAGTCCCAAGGAGGATATAGTGCTGGCTGCTGTTGAGCCCTGCCAGATCTGAATGCAAGATATTTAGCTGGCACCTTCCTGTGTTACTAAATCTTAGTCATCCTTGGCGTCTTTGGGGAACTTTGCACAGTATTAAAAGTTAGGCTTTGGATTAGGGTTTTATTTGGATGTACAGTTTGAAAAGCCTGTCAAACTATAGAGAAACAGATTACACTGAGCTGGCTTTTTGATAGATCTTTACACCATGAAAACAATTGGTCCAAGCCTCAGTTTGTGTAAATTGACTTATTTACATTTAAATTGGGAGAGCTAGGTAGGGCCAGATAAGACATGCTGACTCCCTAAACTGTGTAGAACTTCAGAGGCCCCATACCATGAAAAGTACAGAGGAAAAAAGTGTATTACATAACAACAGAAAGGGTAATGAAAAAAAATAAATGATAGAAATTCTTTGCCTATATACATAAGCAAAGATGCAACAAAAATAAACTGTCTTGTTCACATTGTCATTTTCAATTATGACAAATGTCCTTAGTTATCTCTGATGTGTTTAGAGGCCCCTCATAATGTGAGGCCCTAAGCCACTGCTTATGTGACTTGTGCCTAAATCTGGCACTGGAGCTAGGCTATTTTATACCAACTGAGGGCCTGGCTCTTGTCTTGAGAGCATGGCTTTTGCTGTACCCCGAGGGAAGGGAGGGTTATAAATCTTGCAAAGCACTGGCCATTTCTCTCATGCTTCTGTTAGAGACAGTTGTGTAGTCAAACTTTGGACCTCAAGGTGAGTATTTATTGACCTATCAGAGGCGGTGTGTTTTTAATTTAGTTTCATGGGGATTTCATTCCTGAACCCCAGCCTTATTTTAGTATTTGGGGACTTGTGCATATACCTCTAAGTAGTGGTTCTGGTCAGGTCACTGGCAATGCTCTCTCTGACTTCAGTTTGTCTCTGGTCCAAATCCTCAATTAACATAAGTGAGCTCCACTGACTTCAATAAAGCTGAGTTGATTTACACTGCCTGAGGATTAGGCCATAGAGCATTCATCTACTGCTGGGGTGTACTTCACAACAGCAGTCGCACGTTTGTGCATGTTACATAAATTGCAGGATAATGTTCATTAGGAGCCCTTGGTTCCCATGCTCAGAACTGTCCAAATAGTCGAATTTGGGGTTGATAATTATCATAACTGGCCTTTGTCTAACATGATTTTTTCACCTTATAGTTTGAGCAAAATCTTTTGAGCTATGCAAAATATAAATTTGTTAGTCTTTAAGTGCCACGGCACTTCTTGTTTGTATAATTTTTTAGTTCATCAAAAAATGTGAGAAGTGCGTTTACCTTTAAGCTCCCCCCCCCCCCAAACACCCCAATACAATCTAACTTGCCTTTCTTTAAGACTGTATTGTTTTAAACCAGCTGTAGTTTGAAATTTGAAGTGCAATATGTACTTCAGTAGTTCCCAACCTGCTGCCTTGCCACTGCCACATTATCCTCTGCCCCAGCCTCTGGGCCGACCCAGGGCAGAAAAGCTGGCCCAGGGGTGGAGCAGGCCAACCAAGAGGTCGGGCTTCACTCTCCTGCCCTGCCCTTGGGCCAGCTGTTCTGCCCTGGGGACAGGGACAGACAGCCAGAGGTCGGGTGGGAAAGTGGAGCCTGCCCCCTGAAGGCAGAGTGGCCAGCACAGTGAAATGGTGGGAGGCAGGGTGTGGCCTCTGGGCTTGCCTGTCCCTGCCCACGGTCCCATTGGCACTGGGCCCTGCTCCCACCCAGGGACGGCCATAGCTGCAGCCAGTCCCTAGATGCTGGGGACCTTGCTGGAGCTGGGGGTGAGGGGAGCATTGATCTTCCATCTCCCTGATGACAAAAGGTAGCCACTCCCTAGGGATCCAGGTAGAGTGCACAGGGTTATCAAATGTGTGCAATTACCCTGCTGCAGCCAGGGAGACAAGAGATTAGCAAGGAGGCAGCGTCCTCACTAAACTCCTCCCGTCCAGGCACATTGTGGGGTAGGGAGGTGTTGCTGTTGGAGAATAGCGGCTCTTCAGAGTTGTAAAAATAATTTGGGACCCTTGAGATAAAAAGTTGGGTAACACGGATGTCCATGGCACGCTGAGGGTACCACTGACACATGGTACCCCACTGTTCAATTTATAATACAAAATTGGTTTGTTTTTGGAGAGCTCTGAGCTTTTAAAAGGCAACCTGCATATGCACAGAAGAACTGTTCTGCTCCATCAATATGTGCACACCTCAGAAAGTGAGCATTATCACTCATCTGCTGTGTGCATGCTTCCATTTACAGTGCTAACATTAGAGGCTTTCACCCCCCGAGTCTGTTCATAGAGGGGATGAAGAGACAGGAATAGGCATGTGATGGCCTGGCTAGTTCCCATTCAGCAGGCCTGTTTGTGGAGATTGGCAGGGACATGGTCCTTAGTGGGGGCTGTGTGATCTGCTTTAAATGAAACAAGTGTCTGAGTGTTATAAGCAGAGGCAGTGTTTAGGAAACAGTTCCATCAAGCTGGGAATGGTGCATATAAAGTGGTTGTGCATGTTCAGCTCGTAAAATGCTCAATTCCAAAAGTTGATTGCAAGCTACTGAGGTGCTCTGATACCATGGTGATCAGTGACCTTTCAGAAAACTACATTGGTAAGGAGATGAATGGGAATATTCCCATCTCTGGGCCACTCTTATTATCCCGTTTTCAAGTGCAATCTACAAATACCATTCTGAAAATGAACAGATCAAAGACTTGCTGGCTCCTTGGTGCTCTGTTGAATGTCTGTGGAACACTCTGTGGTAGGGCACTGTACAGATGCCAGGCTAGCTCAAACATTTTGTGGAAGGGGACCGCATATGCTCAATGAACGTGGACACACTGAATATCAAAAATAGCTTTGCATAAACATTTTAGGAGAAATATTGTACATGGCTCTACCCTTGCACTGTGATTGACTGAGACTGTTTCAGGATAGCGCACAGGACATTACAAACCATTCAGTGTCTCAGGAGAATTCTTGCTGCAAGTGTAGCATGAGGTATGGTCTATCTTTGTTCCACAATGGTATGGAAGATGGTATGGTCAAGTGAATAAGGGGCAAGTATAGAAAAGCATACATACCACCTAGGGGAAATTTAGTGAATGCTAATCACTTAAATAGTGTTACTGATCAATTTTCTTCTTTCCTTTTACATCTGTAATTTGAAATGAGCATCTTTATCTTAGTGGCTGTTCACAGTGTACTGGGAAGAGATTTTCATAAGGGAAGTTTAGCTATCATCTCAGCTCTAGGAACAGCCAGGTATTTGTGATGTCCGTATCAAACAGAACAGTTCGCTGCATTTAGTAGGTCAACTGCACAACACCTCTGGCAGCTTTCGGTCTGAAATCTGAGATGTACTCTGGAGCCTGTCTCTGCAGTTTTAATGCCATTTGCCAGTCACTCACCACGAGTCAGTGCTTTCATGGACACCCCTATTGCCTTATTAATGGAGACTGTTTTGCATTACGATATGACGGGATAAATTTATCATCTTTCCAGCTTTATTAGAGTCTTCAAGATAGTGCTAATTGTCTCTGATTACATTCCTGGGTGCTGAGATTAGAGTAGGGAAAGCTTATATTAGAGTTCTTTTGGGTAAAAGATTCTCCCTCAAGGCTACTACTAAATAAAAGAACCTTGCCAAGCTTACTATATGATTTAAGTCAGTATTGATAAGTAGCATGAGGCGGCTAACATTCATTATGTTGACCTTTTAATACTTCTATTTCTACATCAATTCTTAATCTTGTGATTTTTTTCCTTTAAAGAATGTCTCTTACAGTTTTTCAGCTCTGAATCAACAGACACAGTTACCAGCCTCCTGCAGTATTCATCCAAGGAGGTTACTGAGTGAGGAATTTCAGAAGAGCAGCTTCCCTTGAGGTTTCCTTCCACTTCCTTAAAGCTTTCTTAAAGGGACAGATTCTTTCAGATACCTGCTTGGATTCAAGTCCTATGGCCCTCTGCATGGGCCTGCAAAGTGCATAACTACAGAATTGCCATGTTCTGTTTTATGGGATGGGCACTGAGCTGGTATAAGGGGTTTTATTTCCAAACTCCATACACTGTGACTGAGCTCTTCAGGGGCTCTCAAAGCAGAGGTTCAGAATGTCTTTGTGTGGAGGGGCTATGGGAGCTAAGGGGAAGTGTCCAGAATCCTGGATAACAAGAGTTTGGGGCTATGGCTATTACATACAATTTTCAGACAAGCCTAAGTCCTATTTTTGAAAGAGAGTCACAAAGAAACCTAAGTCCTTTACTCACATAAGGCTTTCAATGAGTCTTAAGGTGTGTCTATACAACATTTAGTGCGCAATAAATGGGGATATAAATCTATCCCAAACTATCTTGCTCCACCCTAATTGTCTGTATGTACCCTGGCACATGCACTAAAAGTTCTGGAGTGGGTTTTGGTCTACTCCTTTGAAGTGGGAGGAGATTAAAGCCCACTGTTGATTGAACTCATAATGCAGGCTCCATATAGATTCTCAGTGTCTGGCAGCTACTGAGGGGCACATTTATACCCCAGCTTGCTGCAGACTAAGGGCTTGTCTACACTGGGGGTAGGGTTGTAATTTTATCATAGGCTGTTGGATTACAGAAGGCGAAGGCAAGCGATCACACCAAATTGCTTGCTTTGGGTCTTGCATCCCCACTGCTTACATTACTTCTTGAAATGCATTGCACTGTGGGTAGTAGGTGCAGGGGCTTCTGCAGAGGCTGTCATCCCCCACTCACTTTCCCTACCTCTTCTCTTATAGCCTGATCTTTATGATTTGGATTGGGATTGCCAATTGATCTTGCCAGGGAATTTGAGTTTTTACTTGAATCTCACCAGAGAAAATATCTAAACTGAGACCCCCATGAATGTCTAGTAGGAAGTCACACAGATACTTGTATTTAACTTTACAAAATACTTTTTATTGCTGAATGCACAGATCATAAGCACAAAATCAAGAAATAGGTTAGCTTAGTAAACATATCTCTAAGCAAATATGCAAGAAATCTTACACTTGGGTAAGTTTGATGTTAAAACCTATGATGATACTCACACCTTGGTTTTCCAACTTGGTTGAGAGAGACATCTAAAGCCTCAATTTGGCAGGAAGGGTGATCAGGAGGAGTCTAGTAACTTTAGCTAATATATCTAGACTTACAAAAGTAAATTGAAATAACTAGCTAATAGTAGAAATAAAATAAAGTTGGTCTGTGTTCTTCTTGAGAGAAGGCTAGCTAAGGAGCTGAAGGCAAAGAACTAAAGAGCTCAAAAGCCCAAAAGCTCCCCTAGCAACAAGATTTGAGGTTTTATACCCTTCTCAACATAAAGTAAGCTAGATCCGCCTCTGTTACCCAAATATGTGGAGATTACCCCAAAAATTATGGGGGTACATCTATGGCATTGATTAATGGATTTGTGTGTATAATTGGCATGTGTCCACTTTCAGAATGTTTCAGTATTATTTATGGATATCTTTGTGGGTTTTGTGGTGATTTACCAAATGTTAAGGGTCCAAACTACAAAATCTTGGTCTGGTTTTCTGTTTGTTGATCTAGGTATCATGATCAAAAATAGTCTTTTTTGCATCTGTGGATCACTGAACGTGGATGAACAAACAGATCCACCTCCTTAGTTTCAATCTATTATTAACATGAGTTTCCTACTTTTGCCTAGGTCTGTTAGTTGTTCATATAAGCTGTACAATATCTTAAACATGCCTGAATGGTACCTTGCATTTCAGCAATCACTATAAAAGTTATTCCAACTTATGAAATTTTGCTAAGTATGTAAAGGCTCTAATTTTAATAGCAGGATTTCTTTAACCTTTAAAGGATGCATAGATATATAAAAAAATTTCCCCTCTCACCCCTATTGGTGGTATGTGTCTTCCTCAACCTCGGGTCCTCTACCAGAGGCCTGGGAGTTTGAGGGTTCTGCGCAGTATCTTAGCTGTTCCTAGCACTGCACTCTTCTGGACAGAGAGCTCTGATGTTGTTCCTGGGATCTGTTGGAGCCACTCTCCCAGCTCAGGAGTCACAGCCCCGAGTGCTCCTACCACCACTGGGACCACTTTGGCCTTTACCTTCCACATCTGTTCTAGTTCCTCTTTCAGGCCGTGGTACTTCTCCAGCTTCTCATACTCCTTCTTCCAGACGTTGCTGTCACTTGGGGGACTGGATAGCATAGGTGGTTAGGCATGCCACCCTTGATATGGGAGACTGGGGTTCAAATCCCAGTTAGTACCTACCTACCTTTCCAGTAGGGGTCCTTGGGCAAAAGACCCCCTAACTCCTCACTTGCCTGCCTTGAATATGAGAGTGTCATGAACTAGGAAAGTCATGCTGGCTCGGATGTTGCCTGGATTAACAAGGTCCGTGCCAGATGTTGGGGAACCATGACAATTTGATGATAAGTGGGCTACTGGAACAAACCATAGATGGATGATATATACATACATATATGAATATATGCATACAAGCCAAGCATAGATTAAGTCAAGGGCTATACTCTAAAGGGGGCAAAAAAGGCAGGAAAAGCTTTCCTTGCTGTTTCTCTGCTGCAGGCACAACAGAGTGAGACAGTGCTGCATTCATAGAGAGTAATTAATTAAAAACTCCTGGGAACTGCAGGCAGGGGAGGAGCTACATTTGTCATGGTAAACAGGACAGGAAAAACTGGTAGAGCTACTTTCTGGCTACACAGACTTAAATTTGAATTGTAGATTTTGACTTCAATGCTACACCATTTTCAGGGGTGGTGTTAGCAGATCAAATTACAGCTCCATTTTTTTAAAATGTATAGTTGTGGTAGTGGAGACACAGGCAGCAGAAAGTCGAGTTAAGCTGCATTATGTTGAGGTTCACTGTTGATGTAGACCAGCCTTAAGCATTTGACGGATAAACTGTCATTCTCCTAACTAGAGCTAGGCAGGAAACACTTTTCTTGCCCCATGAGAATTTTTGAGATTTTGAAAAATGTTCCTATCCCAAATTAGTCCAAAAACCAAAATCTTAATTAAAAAAAATATTCAAATGGACAAATATTTTGGAGCCACTCAATTGAAATTTTTAATTTCAATAATTTCCAAGCTTTTCATTTCAATTTCAACTTCTAATTTTCTTAATCTTTTAATTTAAACCATCAAATTTAATTTAAACAGAAAAATTTTTTGAAAATGCCACAATGAGTTATTTCAACTTTCAAAACTTTTATTTTCTTGAAATTGAGGGAATCATCAAAACCAGTTCTTTCCTGGAAATGCTTTTGCTTTCAATGAGCCAGCAATTTTGGATGTAAAACACTGGTAAATTCCCAACCAGTTCTACTCCTCTGTCACTTAAATACTTTGGGAAATGTTGCCCATCCATCATTCCTCAAATCCGACTTGCATTTGCCCAAGGGCATGGCTGATTTGCTTGGCATCAATATAAAAAATTGGCCCACCATGCTAAATCAATTGTTTTCCATGAAATATATATAATACATGTGCATCTTATATGTGGGTGGAAAACAGCTGTATTTTCTAAAATGATAGTATTCATTAGATTTTGAATTTTAACTAGCAGCATAAAAATAGGTATTTCTGCAGACATACTTCTGTATAGTACATACTTTAGACTGTTTTTGTTTTCATATTTTTATGTCCATGCAATGGTATGGTGAACTAATTAGTTTGTAAAAGCCAAGTGAATAGAAGCACTAAGTAGTGTTACTGTCACTGGACTTGATTCTCCAAAGAGATTGAGATGCACAGTAGCCCAGTTGAAATCTGTGCAACTGGTCCCCTTGGAGAACTGGGTCATATTTCAAAAAGGGTGTAAATGATTTAGGAGCAAAAGTCTTACTGCCTTTTAATTGAACTTAGCCAGTGATGGGTATGTCTAGAACACAAAGAAAAATTCACAGGCCCTAGTCTCAGAACCCCCATCAGTTGACTCATGCTGGCAGGGTTTAGGCTGTAGGCCTAAAACTGCCAGAGTGAAGCCCTGACTTGAAACCCCGGTGGTGATGGGTGGGTGGGTCCTGGAACCTGGGCTCCAATCTGAGCAGGAACATTTATGTTGTTTTTTGCCTTGCAGCCCAAGCCAGAGTCAGTTGAGCCAGGCTCTGGGACTTATGTCTGGGGTTTTCTTTGCAGTATTGACATGCCCTTAGACACTTTTGCAAATCCAATCAACAGTTTATATTAATTGTAGTTAGTGACATAAATCTTCTTTTTAAATCTTTATTTTCTTATTGTACTTCAAAAATTAAAGCATATTTATATTTCTAAAACCATGTATGTATTGCAAATAATGCAGATGTTCAGGATATCTATCTTAGAGTGGTATTCTGCTGCTAACTGACTTAGTAGCCAAGTGCCTTCTGTCACAATTTCAGGCCAACTGCATCTGAATACCTCCCTCATGGTTCTTTCAGGCCGCTCACTTTAGGTTTCTGGTTCCAGAGGTTTCCTTCCCTTGGGAAAAGTGCATGTGTCACTCCTTTTGGACCCGAGCTGTACACACAGATATCCTCAGCAAGCTAGACTACCTAAATGCTCATTTGCACTTTGCTTTCTTTCCAGAGGTTGTGACTGCTGTGTGGCCCAAGTTATAAGTTAATACAAGCACAGTTATTCTTACGGTGAAAGCATATTAAAAACAATAAAAACCTACATTTATGCTAATAAGGTTACCAGAGACTGCCCATCTCCAGTCGTGGCCTGTGATAAGTGTCAGGCCTTCACAACTTGGAACTGGTTTTGCACCAGCTACAATTTCATGATGGTCTCAAACTCAGAAACAGAATCCAGACTGGAGAATTCAGATATTTCTTTATACAGCTTGACACTTGGATCTACAGGGGAACAGGCAATTCAGTCTTCTTGTGTTGCAGCAAAATTCTGGGTTTTTCCATAACCAAATGTGAAGAATTTGCATTCGTCTCCTGTAAGGTATTCCCCAGGAAATCCATATCAAACGAATCTTTCCCAGTTATCCATTTTTATCTGGAAGCCTTTCAATATGGTCCTTTGAACTTCGAGCCCTCACTTCATGTCTCTCCCCTAGAGAGGCTATATGCAATCCTGGTGCACAATATCACATAAACTTTGCATTTAATACAAATGGAGCACAAAGGTACTTAATCTTAATTCAGTGAAGTCTCTTAAGGATATGCAGGAAATTGCCATATCTATCACACCTTCCAAGTAAAATCAATCACACTAGCCAAGTCCCTAATGGCCTTGATGGAGTCTCTGGCACTTCTCCCTTTGTGGTCCAAACTCTGCTGGGGATAGCTTTTTAAATATTTGTATTAGTGTAATTATTTTTTGCTGGAGGTAAGAATAGAAAGAGGGAGTCAGTGTTGCAATGAGTGTCATTTTTATAATGGAAAGGCTTTTTGTGAAGGAAGATTTTGTGACAGTTCCTAAAGATGATCCTACTCAGGATTCGTCTGATATCCAGAAGTTTTATTTTTACATTATAACAAAATGTTATCCCTTTTTTGTGAACTCCTAAAAGCCACTCAGTTTTTCTTCTAGAAACTTTCTTAACCTTTTGAATTTACTTAAAAATTGAACACTTGAGAAAAGAAGTGCTTCTCTCTTTTTGACGTGTTTTTCTGTGCACTAGAATTCTCTTTCCGTTCAGTTGTTCATCTTTTCTATGTTCTTTTTGGTCGTTTCTTGCTTTTTGTCTGACAAAATATATTTTATGAATCATCAAAGAGACTTTTGTTTATATTCTATAATGATTCCTTCTATTGAACTATATGGCATCTGGTATTGCTATGGAAAAATACAATGCATAACCTGTGAACATCCATCCTGACTGTGTATACTGCAGAGTCCATAAAACTCAACTTGCATAAAAACATGTAAAAGGATAAAATAAAAAAAAAATTCAGACTGATGTCATCCAGAAGAAGCTGTAGTTTTACACAAAAATGAATGAGTCACTTTCTTTGTGGTTGCAAGGCAAATGTAACTTCAGTTCTGTTATGCTGTAAGGCAAGGAGAACTTGGCCCTAAATTTTTAAAGTTACATTTGATTTATATAAAACTCCCTTAAATTATTACTTTATTAGTACAGAGGTTCCTCAATATAAGGCAGGGATTAAAAACAGGTCTTATTATTTGTGTTACAATAGCACTTAGTCCACAAAATTCCTATTCTTGCCAGCAGACACCACATTTCAGATTTCTGGGCAGACACTTTGTGTTTCATGGTTTCTGGTGAAAATGCTGCTTCCTTTAAATGTTGTGTGCTTATAAGAGACACCATGATATCATGTTTTAGCTCTTAGTATTTTAGTTGAGGTGATTTTGTGTCAATTGGTGTTGCTTCTTGTGATTTTTTGTTCTTTAAGTACTTGCTTATGACACTCAGCATTAACAGATGATGGAATGAGTGACAAGCTTTTAACAGTGATATGACACAGAGTGGGAGCACATGATGCTAGGAAGTTATCCAGCTCTAATTAACACTAACATAAAATAGAAAATGTGTGCCCTTAAAGTGCTAACTCAGTTTCAACATTTTATTCCTGATAGATTTTGTCTGTTGTAGGACATCCAGCTTAGTAGTTAATTTGACTGTAAGAAAAAAAGTTTCTTGGCTTGTACAGTATTTATCTAGAAGGTAGTTTTTTAATTCTTCTGTTTCTGGTTTTGTGCTTTTCCCAAAAGAATCAGATTTGCAGATCTGTCAGCACAGAGCACCGACCTGTTGCACTAAAAAGATGGAAGAAAGCTACCAGGCAGCTGTTCAGAGAGAGAGGACTCAGCACATCCAGGCCTTGAACTTTGAGTTGAAATACATGATAGTTGGTCATATCACAGCTTTTCAAGGTAGGAAATATGTGACACTTATGACCCTACAAAATAAGCATGCTAATGTTGTAGAATGTTATAGATGCTACTACAGTTCCTGACAACTTGGTTTTCTGTCATTTCTGCTAGGCATTGATTCATGGTGTATGCCTCAGCCCTTTAAGGTCTCAATTCAGGAAAACACACTGTTTAGGGGAGCACTTGAGCATCTGTGTTACTTTAAGCACATGCTTAACGTCTCTGTTTACTTAAGAATGGATTAAGCAAATGCCTAAGTATTGAATTGGGGACCTACCTTCTAGCTGTAAAAGCCTCAGAATAGGATTTTCAAAGGCATAAATGGCAGATAGAGCTCTTCTCAGATCTTAGTTCCTCTGGAGCTCAAAAGCTTGTCCCCACCAAGATGTTGGCCCAGTAGAAGATATTACCTCAGCCAACTTGCTTCTCTTATATCCTGGGTCCAATATGACTGCAGCAACCCTGCAGACACTTGTGCCTCTCAGTCAGCACCAAGGAAAGTAGAGGCAGACAGAGTAGACTAAAATGTTTTCCTTCCTTGATGTTCAAGTGGGCAAGATCACTGAACATTTGAGAGAGAGAAATATATTCTGACTAATACCTTAAAATGTTCACAAACTATTGGGTCATTTGAAGCCTCACTCCTTTTGGGAGAGTCCTGACACAGTTAAATATGAATGCATGAAGGAACAGAAGCTTGTAAGATTATCACCAACCTCTGAGGGTAGCGACAGTTACTTGAATGGTAAAAGGTAGGAACTGTTTTTCATCTGGAGATGGCTATAGTTGGGCTGATCACAGTATTACTAAGGAAAATCAAATGTTTGTCTAGGGCCTTATACTGAGAAGTGCTGAGCATTGTGCTGATGATCCAGCAAAGTACTTAGGCACATTCTTAACTTTAAAACAAACAAGGAGTTCTGTGGCACTTAAAGACTAACAAATTTATTTATTATATAAGCTTTTGTGGGAGAAAATCCCATTTTGACAGATGCTTTGAAGATGAGGAAACTTACAGAATGGGAGCAAAATAAATGCAGGGAAGTGTAACTCATGGGGTCAGGTCATACTGTAGCAGCAAATCAAAGAAGTTGTTAAGAGTCAAAAACTGGGAAACAGCACATAGAGGAAGGTGAGGTCAAATTGCTTGATGTAATGGGAAAAGAATCCATAGACACACTGACCTCACCTTCCTCTATGTGCTGTTTCCCAGTTTTTGACTCTTAACAACTTCTTTGATTTGCTGCTACAGTATGACCTGACCCCATGAGTTACACTTCCCTGCATTTATTTTGCTTCCATTCTGTAAGCTTCCTCATCTTCAAAGCATCTGTCAAAGTGGGAGCTTCTCTCATGAAAGCTCATGCGATAAATATATTTTTAGTCTTTAAGTGCCACAGCACTCCTTGCAGAAGTAGACAAACACAGCTACCCCTTTGGAGCTTACCATAACTTTAAACAGGTGTGTGGTCCCATTGGTTTGAATGAAAAATCAATCGTTGCTTAAAGTGCTTAAAAATAAGTCTTTACTTAACTGCTTTGTTGCATAGACACCTGAGTGCTCAGCACTTTGCAGGATGAAACCTGTAGAATAATTTTCAATGTGCTAAAATAGACCAGGATTCATTTGATTAGTAGAATTAGCATCAGTTTGCATTCTGGCTATTCTTAGCAGATTTGTAAATCTTTTGTGTAGATGTTACCTTTGGGGGGAAAAGATTTTAAAATGAATAGAAATTAGTAAGTGGCTTAAAGTCATGGTTTTCAACCTATGGCCTACAAATTCCTGGGCGTCGTCAAACAATTTTTAAAATTTTCTCAGATTTCTAAAGGGGGCCAAACCTCCATTTGAAATTTTTTAGGGATCTGCAAATGAAAAGAAGTTGAAAATCACCAGCTTAATGTATGAGCATAACAAATGCTGAACGTTTAAAAAGGTAGTCAAATTACAAACTAAAAGTTTGCTTTTAGTTTTTGAACATTACAAGCTGGAGGGAGCAGGGGGTAACAGGAGAGGGACAACATGAGAGAAATGGCATTTTGCTTTATTTCACAGTTAGTCTTGGAAAATGCTTCAATATCCCACATGGCTTTAAAATCCAGTAGCAAGGCCCTTCTGAGCAGCACTGTGGTAGAGTGGGAAAATTGGTCGGCATTGTTGAATGCTGGTGAGTGATTCAAGTGATCTTTCAGTATCTTACTGAATAAAGATAAGGTCAGAATAGATTAACCTATCAACCCCTTCGGGCAAGTCAGCAGCTTTATTCCTTGATGCTGAGGAAGGGAAAAGTGTCATTGGTCATTTCAAGTAGCTTAAATTTACAAGTGTTTCCTAGACATGGGCAAATAGCTTGTTTTATGAAAGTTATGGAGTGTCTTCTGTCTCAGTGAGGTGAGAACTTTTGATAATATAACTTTGCTTTGTTACACTGAGAGCTTCATTTATTCTTTGGTTCTATGCAAAGAAAAGCCTCAAGCTCCTTTCTTCATCTGACACTGTATAAACATTCTGTTGCTAAGAGCTATGACATGAGATACTTATACCAAGAGAGATTTTTCGTATTGAATTAGTTCAGTCCTTTTTGTTTAGTTTGCTCTTTAGTTTTGTCCGCTTTTGTTTGTCTTATTATTAATAAGCTAGGGCTGCAAGTATATGAACCAACTTAGCTTCAACAGACTTTGTTTTAGAGGGCCTCGGATCTTCCTTAAGCTTGGCAGCTTTAGGGACAATAGAACATCATTCACAAGTTGCCACTATTAGTGAATATAGAGTTGCTTATTTTTTGATGGTGTCTATTTATTTGTGCAATTTTCTTTGCTTTCTTGAATGTTTTAGAAATATTTCCCCCTTTAGAGGGAAATTTACTAGTAGGCCTTGTTGCCTACTACTAGGGGAAAAAAATGAGCCTTAGATGCTTTCATATACTCTTACAAGCCAAAACTATTGCATTATGCACACTTTGTGAGTATGTGATTCTTAATACTATTATAGGGTCCCAATGCTGGCCTAAGTAATACCTAACTAGTACACAGATATTGAAAATATTCTGCAGTAAATGCTGAAATAGTACTATTTTTAACAGTTTGTCAGAGTAGTGCAAAAATTACTAGCGCATAAGAGTCCATTACATCTGTGGACAGACTTATGTTAATCATTAGTACCTGTTTCCTACCCATGGGTAGCTTTAGCACTCCTGCTGAATCCTTTTTGTTTTTCTTTTAATTTTTATATTATTAGTGAACCAGTGCAAGTGCAAACACTTAATAAATCAAATATTCACATTCTGCAAATGCCTTACTGTGAGGTCCTACTTCTTGAGTTACTGCTGTAATACCTTACATGAACAGCAAAAGGGACCACTTGGCCTTGGCTATAGGTCTGGCAGACACTTTTCCTGCTAATGTTATGGAAGGATGGATGGATGCATGCTGGTAGGTTAGTGCCTGATGGGTCGGTGGCTCATGAGAGGCACTACCAGCAGTTGGATTCAATAGCGCTAAAGAAACAGACACCATGCCATCAGAATCCAATCCGAAGTATCTATGAAATCATGCAACATCAAAAAGGTATCTCTGTGTATCTGGCATATTGAATATAGTTTATGGATAGTTTTCATGGGCAAATTGCTAAATTTATTATTGATTATTTTAACATCTTTATATTATGGAAAAGTCTAAAAAACCCACCACTGTACAGACATATTGTTAGTGATAGTCGCTAACTTAGTCTAAAAGAGAAGATGGGGAAGGTGTATGGGACAAACAAGTGGGTCAGAGTGGAGAAAAACATCTACACAGAGTGAGTGTTTATAAGTCTTAGCCAGCCAGGTAGAGATCACAACATGCCAACTTCGTAACTCCTATCAGGTTGCATATTACCATAAGCAGTAATGGAAGAGTGAGTTTGTCCTGCCTCACTATCCCCAAACTCGAATGAATCTGACCAACTAATTATTCCTCCCTTTTGAAACTCCACAGAATCTAAAATGCAGTCTTACCACTAATGAAACTTACAATTTTTTCATTCATTTTGCATTTTAATAACAGAATATCCTTCCTTGAACTAAGCAGTACTTTCTGCTTGCATGCCATCAGCTGAGTTGCTGTAGGTTAGAGTTTCATGGATTAATTTGCTTGTGATGATACTACACTTCATTTGACACCTACCTCTTCCTCCCCTCACCATGGGGACAGTGCCAAACAAGACAACTTTGATTCATTGTTAATGGTTAAAAAGTGGCCAATTGACTCTGGAGACTGAAAGATGCTGTCAGCAGAGGTTTCAGTAGTCTGACAAAGCTTTGTTGTGTGCAGACAGCAGAGGGAAACCTGCTCTGCCTCCTCAGTATCCTCCCAATGGAGTGCTAACAGGTGATCTGTATGAGACTGCAAAAGGCTGGCTCTGCCCCTGTCATCTTATGCTGAGGCCAATTTGTGGTAATGAGAATCCAAATACTAGTAATTTATTCATTCGGCTGGTGATCTCTGGGGAAAGGTTGGACAAGGTACTTTGAAACCCATGCCAATTTTCAGTTCCCAGGTTAGCAGGCATTAGATATGCTTTGTTTGAATTTGACTGCTTCTGACAAATTTGGCATTTCGTTGGCGTATTTCTCTCGTATTTTATTTACCTTGCACAATAGGCTATAGGAAATGTACGTTCTTGGGTGATGAATGAAAGAATATTGGCCATACAGCCATATTTGTCTTCTGTTGGTCATAGTTTCAAACCAGAACTACTACTCACCATTTGGTTCCCCCCCAACCCTAGTTTTTGTTTGTTTCCCTTAGGCCTCAATTGTCCTTTCAGACAGAGCTGTGAGGAAGAAGCTGTTTGAGTCAATGACTGCAGTCCCTCCCATGGTGCTCTGATACATGGGAAATTCATAACTGGTGCCATTCCCTTGCCCTACCTCACCTTTACCTCTGAGGTGTCTGGAGGGATTGTGACGATGCCTTGCTCTGGCACAAGACAGGGAAATGCAAGGTTGACCTGCTCTGTTACTACTGTACTGTTAATAGGAGTGCCTGGAGTCCCCCTGAGGCTTTATGCACTATTAAGGGACAGTCCCACTCCCCAAGACCTTGTTACCAAAACAGGCAATAGGTGGGAGGGAAAACAGAGACCTAGACAGGTGGTGCAACCTACCCAAGGTCACTTGGCAGGTCAGTGGCAGTCAGGAACCTCATGAAGGACCTGTGACTCCCAGACCAGCGTTCTGCCCTCCATTACAAATCCACGATCTGGTCTGGTCTTTTCTCAGTGCAGACAATAAGATGAACGTCATTGCAGTACTCAATGGGTGCTGGATCAGAAGCTGTGTGCCTTTTCCTTGAGGTCAATGGAAAGGCTCGTTGCTTTCAGTGGGCACTGGATCAGGTCTCATGTCATTGGCGTCCCTTCCTGCATGATGCCTGGCATCCTAAGAAAGGATTTCTGTAACTAGCCAGCACTGCCAGCCTCCTGGCTGTCTTATGAAATGAGCATTCTGCATGTGTATTTGCTGAGTCACAGTCCTGCTGACACATACATTCTCCTGAACTTGGAAATATCCGCTTGAAATGTGGGCAATGGTTAGCAAAGCTGATGTGCAGTGAAATTTACAGAACAAAGGACTTGGCTGCAGAAATACATTCTGGTTTGTAGTTAATTACTATATGAAATGTGGGCACAGTGTGGCAAATGGAGGGTTTCCAAAATCAATGAGCTATTAAAAAAAAACAACAACAAAAAAAAAAACCCCAACAACATAACATCCTGCCTGTGGTTGCCATTATTTACTGCCAGATGATAGAGAACATGGAGTGTTGTTTTTAAAATAGTTTTTTTGTAATCTCATAATACTTGGTCTTTCATCCGAACAGACTGTTAAACACCCCTTTCCACATGCATGACCTGGCTAAGTAGAGGCCTGCACCCTGCTGACCTAGTGAGCTACAATTTGGCCAGGAACTATAGTTTTGTTTTGGCGTGTTGCATAAAGGGCTCTTTACAGTGAGAGACTGGGGAGAGGCTCCATTAGAGTATTTCCCTTCCCCTTCTGTATGCTCTTCATTTCCATTCTAATGGGCCAAATGATCACTGCCGCAAAAGCTTTCACTTCTTTTGAAAAATATTTAGGTTTAAAAGGAAGACCGAAGTGTCCCTTTTAGCTTTGGCATCTTTTGCGTCCTGTTGGGTTTGTTCTGTGACCAGTTGGGATGGCACTATGTCTTCAGATAGAGGATACGTTGGTTTACATCAAGCTCCAACAGATTGCCCCTACTGTCTATCATTATTATTAATAATGATACCTACCTCTTAATCACACTTTTAATTCATGGATCTCAAAGCACTTGACAAAGATTAGTATCTTTCCCTGTTTCACAAATAGTAAGATAGACAAACTGAGACACAGAGCTGGAGTAACTTGTCCAAGGTCACCTGGTAGGCAAATAGCAGAGCCAAGAATAGACTCCATGTGTCATGAGTCCCAGTCTTGTCCCTCATAAAAGGGAGTGTGGATCATAGATAAGGCGTTGGCTCAGGATTCTGAATGAAGAATTATCTCTATTGAAGTTATTTATCATCCTCATTATGCCACTGCCCTGCCTTCCTACATTTTCTCCATTGGCTCCCTCTCACTCTGTGCATCAGGAAACAGGCCAAGAATACATAAGTGTTATGAATTTCATGTTACTGGTTTACTAACACTTTCAATCTTTAGTCTATGCATGGAGAGTAAAAGTTCAAATTTCTTTCTGCTCAGTGTCCTTTTTCTCAGGAACATATAGAATTATACTTTACCATGTCCAATATTCCCTAAAGTTCTAACCTTTTTATCTTCTGAACATGTAAAATTAAAATACCTTTGAGCTGTGCCAGGGAGCACGAATAAATATTTGCATCGCATTGTGAACAAATTATTACTGAGCTTGCACTGCACTGTGCATCTTGTGCATCCTTGACCTCTAAACTCTTGAAACAAAATGAGGTGTGCGTTTGGCTGCAGAGCGCAAGAGGATTATTTTCTGGAAGCTTATGAAATACAGTACGTTGTCAGAAATTGCACATGGCTCTTTCTGAGGTTTTAAATTCATATTGACATCTTCACATGGAAAAAAAGTGATGCCATCGAAAAAAAGTATAGCTTGTCTAGTTTGCAAAGACAGTTGTCAGTGCAGTAATTTACAACAGACAAATGAATGCAAAAAAAGTTTTAAATATTGCATCCAGGGTACTGAATGCATTTGTTTTATAAATCTTCAAGAAAAAGGTCAACAAAACCATACTCTATATAGAGTAATAACGTGTATTAGGAAGGCTTATATGTAGTCCAAACTAGAAGCATTGAATATTTTGTATGGCCTGAATGGTATTTTTTTAAATTTATTATTTAAAAAAGCGCAAACTAACACTACAAGTTAGCATTTATCCAGTCAGGATGTGTGTTGACGGTCCAGATTCTTCTTCATTTTGAATTTACATCAGTAACCTTTACATCAGGGTGTGGTTTTGGAGCCTCACATTTCAGAAAGTTGTAGCATTTCCAGAGCTCACCTACAGTGCTGGTAGAATTATTGGGTTCTTTGGATAAAAAATATGCCTGAGTTTCCAAAAAGGCAGGCTTCTCACATGGTTTGGCCACTCATTTTCTACATGATTCAGCATCGGACTTCCTACTTATTTTAGCACATGGTAAGGCATTCTCAACTAGCTAGAAAATCACAAATTTGCTGAGGTTCTTCTGATCTTCTTTTGTGACTATGAAATTCAGACAAATTTGGGGAAATCTGTAAGCCTATATGTAAAGGGAGGATAAGGCCAAAGAACCTCAACTGGTGTAAAGTGTTACAGCTCCATTGAATTTATTTACACTAGTTCTGAATTTGGCCCAACAAGCAGGGCAAATCACTATATTAGTCAGCATCTTTCTGCTTTTCTAATTTATTTCCACAGGTTCTCGCCGCTGGAAATAAGGTTCTTTTAGAATTTGTTTTCGTTGACTGCTTTCTAATTTTATGACTGTTTTAAGTGTTGCTGATTCTGATATTAGTGCAAGTTTGAAGACGTTTTTGAGACTCTGATTCATCAATTCTACTTAATTTTAAAATCCTAGAAAACACCAGGAAAGAGTCATCTTTTCTCTAAGATGAGCAATGACAGGTTTCCTAATATTTCATGTTTGAGTGTGATAAATTCTATCCCATCATCCTATTGTCTCGTGCTATGAGAAAAGTTCCTCTTGACTTGACTATAGGCATACAATGGCACTAGATGGCTTGGATCCCAAAATGTGTCAGCTGATTCATTTGTAGAAACAAAACATTATAAGGCTGCATTAAAAGTATAATTTGAGTTAAAGAATATTAATCAAATTCAGTTTTTCCTGTGATGCCTCAAAATCCTCTTTCACAGGAATATTTGCTTAATCCAGTTGGATAATTGTCAGGAGACTTCTGTTTCTGATTCTGCTACTGAGTTGCTGTGTGATCTTAGGCAAGTACCTTTACCCTTCTGCCTCAATTTCCCCATCTGAACAGTGTGAATAATGACACCGCTATACTTTGAGCACAAAGCAAAAGAACAGAACACCATTGGTCATCACCTACAGTCTATTCTACAAGATGATCCCTCGCTCTCTAAAATTTTGGGGGACAGACCTCTCCTTGTTTACAGACAGCTCCCCAACCTTAAGCAAATACTCACCAGCAATTACAGACTAAACAACAGAAACATTAAAGCAGGCACGTGTCCCTGCAACAAACTACACTGTCAACTTTGCCCACATATCTGCACAAAAGACACCATCACAAGACCCAATCAAGCCAGCTACTCCCTCAAAGACTCATTCACCTGCTCATCCACCAGTGTGATTTATGCCATCATGTGCCAGAAATGCACCCTCACTTTAAACATTGGACAAACAGGACAGTCTCAGTACAAAAGAATAAATGGACACAAGTCTAACATCAGAAATTACAACATTAAAAAACCAACAGGGGAACACTTCAATCTTCTTGGTCACTCCCTTGATTAATAGCTGTGCTCAAACAAATGGATAACAAATGAAAGTTTCAAAGAGAAAGTGGAGAACTGGAATTTATATTCAGATTTGATACTGCTGCCTCAGGGCTAAATAGGGACTATGGATTTTTTTCCTCATTACAACGTGATTTGACCTGACCTTCCTCTGTCTGCTATTCCCCAGTGTTTGAATCTTAACAACTGCTTTGATTTGCTGTCATTGCCTGACCTAACCCTATGATTTACACTTTCCTGTATTTATTTTTCTCTCATTCTGTAAGTTTCTCATCTTCAAAGCATCTGATGAAGTGGGACTTTCTCCCACAGAAGCTCATTTGATAAATAAATGTGTTAGGCTTAGAAGTGCCACAGGACTCCTTGTTTATGCTACCTAGGAGTTATAGAATGTAAGTTCAGAAGGAACCGATATGATCATCTAGTGTCTGATCTCCTGCATAATGCAGGCCACAGAACCTCACCTACCCAATCCTGTAATAAACCTCTAACCTGTGACAGTTATTAAAGTCCTCAAATCATGGCTTAAAGACTTTAAGGTACAGAGAATCCATTGGCAAGTGAGCTGTGCCCTATGCTAAAGGTTATCATAAAGATGTCACTTGGTACTTAAAGATCAAGATAGAGCAGGTAAATAAAGATGTGCAATAAGGAGATGACATGCTTTCCATATGGACACGTGGCCATGATCTCAAGCTCACCCCAGCTAAAACAGATTTCTTAAGCATTCTTTCCATGCCATACCTCACTTCCGTTTTGGTCACTTTGGATGCCACCACCTAACCTGGGAGACATCTTTGACTCTGAGCCACTCGCCCCCGGAGGTCCTCAATCCCTATTATTTAAATTTTTTATTCTTTTAGCATAACATATCTAAGATATGACCTTTGTCTATGCGTACAGCTAAAGTTGGCTCTCATCTTGCATCTTGATTACTGCAACATCCCTCTCTCTGCTCATGACAGATGCAGTCTTGCCCGTCTGCTGTCTATTCAGAATGGTACTACAAAGATTGTTTCCCTAGCCTACAGCTTTCACCATGTCACTGTTCCCTCAGAAAAGTGGGAGTAAGAACAAAGATCGTCACATCAGTCATAAGCTGTTTTTCTTCATTTTCATAACCCTTTAAGATCTATTTCCAGCCTAGCTATCATCTCTCATTCTCTATCAAAACATTGACTCCTGTTTCCATTTGGCCATGATGCCACCCTGCATTGCCTACTGGTTAAATTTTCAAAGATGTGCTTTCCTATACTGCCCCTCATACTTGAGAAGAACTCCCCATAAACATCTGCAAAGCTACCTCTTTATCATCCTTTAGATCCCTCTTAAAACTCATCTCATTTGATGTCTCCTAAACACTTTGATAATGGTTATGCTGCAGGTGTGCTGACCTGTGTTTCAGTCATGGTGACCAACTTCATTGTTTCCTTTTGATCCCACTTTTATTGTTTTGAGTTACACTTGGATTGCAAGCTCTTTGGTTCAGGGATCATCTTTTTGTTCAGTGTTTGTATAGTGCCTAGCACAATAGGATCCTGGTCCATGATTGGAACTCCCAGTAGTGATACTGGTGGTAGTATTCTTCTTCCTCATCTGTTGTTAACCTTGATATTTGTCCCCTCAGTTTTGTGGGATTTTCTGGATGTACTAGGAAAGAGCTATTTTTCCCCTTCGGCATTTTGTTATGTTGACTTCATGATTAGGTAGATACTGGGGGCAAAAAAGCTGAAAAAATCAAGAGGGGCTAAGGGAGGAAAAGTAGTATCCTAAAAATTCAGCTGATTTTTCAGATAAATATTCAGAATAGCAGCCTTGGTTGAAAAATTGAACAAAAACCTAATGGGAACACTTAATCCTGACTCTTGATTATAAATCATAGTCTTGCAAACCAGGTCCACTGACATAAATCATGTCCAAAGAAGTCATGACTTGATCACTAAAATGGATAACTGAATGCATTGCAAACATAAGCTGTTTCTTTTTAAATGTAGAGAAGACCCTTGTATTAAGTCTTATAATGAATAACACTGATATGGGATTCTCAGCTAATTGAAGGATAGGGATGCTGTAGCACTACTAGTGAATAATAGCACATTGAGTCCTCTGTTACATGGTTTCATAAATCTGTGTGGAAGTCTCCTTTGCATGATCACTATGTGGTTATTTTTCAATTGTATGATTTGCAGAGCACTGTATTCTTGGTGACTGACAATCATTGTAAAACAGCCAGAGTCCAAGGACTTGAAGAATAATTGCAGTTATTCCTTAAGTGATGTGATTATGCAAATATTTGTCTTCTAATTGGTTACTAGAAATGCACTGCTCTGATTCTTGTATGGAGATGAAATTTTTATCACATCCACTTTGAGTATTGATATGTTTCTTATGAATATTCTAAATGTAAGTATTTAGACAGTATACATTTAGGATCAGGAAAGTTTTGGTGATCTTCTTTTTTGAAATTATATGTCAGAAGAGAAAACCAAATTGCATTAAAGACTACTTAAAAAACAAAACAAATAAGATACAATCAGTTTAGTCTATGCAGTTGTTGGACTTCATTAGTCTGTCAGTCTCTTTGACTCCATGTGTGTGGTCTCATCTGAAACCTAGATTGTTAGCAGTTTGGTGCAGGGACTGTTTCTACTGAGAATGCTAAGTTTGCAGAACAATTTAGTTGGGGATCTATTGATCAGTGTACATGCCAATATTTTAATGTAACTGGCTTTAAATGATTGCAGTGCATTTCAACATTGTGAAAGTGCCTTGGTTGGTCATTGCAGCCCCCCAGTGTATGAATGCACAATGGAAGATTGTCAATAGATAATTGAGGAATAAAGGAGAGCAAAAAGATAAATGAGTAAACTCTTTCAAAAATGTAGAAAAACCTACCAAGAGCAGAGTGAGCAAATAAGATTGAGAGTTTGTCTATCTGGGGAAATGCAATGAATAGCTATTGCAGAGTAAAATATTCTGGAATTATTCCCTGTGTGGGCATTCTATTCTGGAGCATTAGCACACTTTCAAAGCAGTTCAATTATTCTGAAATAAAGTTACTTTTATTCTGGAATGGAGCATCTACACAGGAAGATAGTCTGGTCAGTTTCCCTTTGTAGACAAGCCCTCAATCTCATTGACTTCACTGGGATACTAGCAAGTGCTTTGCTGAATTTGGGCCTTGGCAAACAAACATTGTTTATGAGTATATTTATTATTAATAATAATGTAATCCTGTTTGCAATGGGCCTACTGAAGTTCATACTGATGGTGAAGACCTGAGATTTGGCTGGGGTTTAGTATACTCCAGCTTTGATAATTAATAAAATCTAGTCTATGCTAAGGCAGATAATTCATTCCTATTGTGGGCCAAAATTTAACAAGTGAACTTTATGCAGCTGCTCAGGACAGCTTCCACTATATGACTATTATTTTAATGATGATTCAGCCTTAAATTACACTTTCTCTTCCCTGCCTTATAAAGAAAAGTGATTTAATTGGTAACTTCATTTTCCTGTTTTGTTTATGAAATTGAAAAGTGAACCAACAAGCCCTTCTGCTCTTGCTAGATGCACCATTTAACAATCCCTTTGAGGAAGAAGATATGTTACCATTATATATTATTACTGTTGACCAATTCAATAAAAATAGCCCTTGGAGGTAATCAGCTAAATATGAAAGGGCTGGCTTGCAGGAAATTGTCACTTTACTTTCATTGTTGCATTTTTATACTTTCAAGAGAGAGTGGGTGAGTGAGACTGACAAGGTTAAGAGAGCAGATACGTGAAAGCGAATATATTATGTAGAAAACAGTAGAGGCAAATCTTAGCTCTGTGGCCCAGTAATAACAATGTTCCTTTTCAGCTTGCAGGATTATATCACCTGCCCACAGCAGTGTGTGGATGAGTAACTTGTAAAAGAATAAAAGCAACTTTTCAGGATACAATGGCATTAAGAATTACTTTCTCATCACACTGACTTTGTTCCAGGAGGGAAATGCACAGTGGTGGCTCAGATACTTCCAAATCCTTTTGGAGGAAGAACTTATTGTTTTATTATTTGTTCTTGTACGAGCAGATAAGCACCACATGCATCTATTATTACGGCATTTTTATAGTGATTATATTTTTTTATAGATTTTGGTGATGGAAATATTGAGAGCATATTATTGTCAGAGGATAGATTTCTTTGTTTGAAAAAGCTGTTTAAAATTACAAGTTTTTAACAGAAAATTATTTTAGTTATATTACCATGGCATTCGAGTTCCTGGTTATGGAATCCTGTAGCATAAGTAGTATGTAGAAATGGGGGGGGGGGAGAGACAGCCTCTGTCCTGATGAGCTTACAGTCCAAGTATAACACAAGAGACAATAGGTACAGAGAGATGGGATAGTACAAGGAAACAATGAAATACTGGACAGTATGCAAGTTTGTGGTCTTGGTGCCTAAAATGAAAAATTTCCCTAAACTTAAAACAAGACTGTGTTTACCTCCCATAATCAAAGTTCAGGGCTCTGTGCTGGAGTTGCAACACTTAACATCATCTCCACAAAAAGTTTGCTGCCCTTCAGGTCACACTGTATGACCTGTTCGTTCCCAAGTAGAGGTTAGGATTGAACATTCAAACATGGTTGGCTTTAAAAAGGGAGCAAAGCATATCAGGAAAGGTTTATGTTTGTCAGAGTCCCTAAAGTGAAGCATTTTAAAAAAAAGTGTATTAAAGGAAATCGTGATGGTTGTTCTGAAAGGAAGGAAGGCAAACTGATTTTTTCCTATGCTTGATCTGTAACTGTATGCCTTACATGCAGAGCACTTACACGTGTTGGGGTGTATGTGCTTTATTATTATTTTGTCTCTTTATTTATATTTATTTGTCTCTCTATATCTCTCTCCTTCTATGCTTGTCCTGAAGATGTTCCTATTGGAGGTGATAAAGAGAGCATATCTGCCCAGAGGGGAACCCCCCCCTTGTCCGGGGAAGGAGAAGGCCCAGCTGAGTGTGCATTGTGCCACCAGAATAATTTAAACCCTACAGGTCTGGCTCTACTCCTACTGAAGGATAAATTGGGAAGAACAGCACTGCTGTCAGTTTGGTCGAGCCACTGTAAATGAGAGACTCAGTCCCTAAAACTTTCTGCTTTTGTTCATGTTGGTGTCATTTCACCAGTTGAAAATAATTGATGGTGCATGGTACAATATAATTAACAGCTGGAACTAGCTGGTCAAACACACAGGTTTGCCCAGGCCTATAGCCAAACAAGCACGTTAATGTATATAAACACAGTTTAAGCAAAAAGTTACTTTAAATCTGATTCCAAACCATTTTGCTTACTTTTTTTCTCTTGCTCAGAAAAGTATATAAATTTATGCAGGTGCAAGTTCACACTGGTGTGAAACTAATGTGGGCTTCCACTTTGAGTGTCTACCTGTTGGATTGCATTTTCATGTTTTTATTTTGCACATGGTGCATAAATTCTTGGGGAATGCAGCTGTTTGAATTCTAGCCTTTTTCTTTATTTTTGTTGTCTCCTTTGGGAATTTGGATTTATTCAGTGTACCACTACATCCATAATTACCTCTGTCCTTATACTAAGCTTAAGATGTGTGCAGCAAAACCAGACGTTTCAAAGTAAAATCACAGAACAAGATACTAGATTATTGGGAATATTTGGATATTTCAGTATTGGGTAAAAGGGAGCATCAAACTCTAAATCAACAAAGGCAGAATGTGGCTGTCCATTATTAAATGGTGCAGGCTGACGTGGATGTGCAACTGTCCCAAGCTCACTTTCAGTATATATTGTGGTGCCAGTGATTAACACTTTAGTGGCTGAATCTGATGCTGTCCCCTCCTGGATACTCTACCATGCCAAATATGATTGGCTGCAGGGAGGGTCATATATGATTTGTTGCCAGTTTGGAAGAATGGGTTGATATTGTAGCCCCATTGACTAGACTTTGAAACTTTCTCTCAGTTTTATAACTATGGATAGATATTCTGAGAGCTGCATTGCAAAATAAGGTATAAATGAATACAGGAGAGCTTTAATATATATTTACCATCCCCTCTCTTGAATATCTTCTGAGTTGTGCTGAAAGGAAATTACATGGGGTGTAGTTTGACTATCTGACTGCCCTGCAAACTCTACATTCCTAACAGGGAAGTTTTGATGTAACTTCCCTTCCCTTCCCAGGAGCTTTGTTGGGTGGAGAAGAGAGAGGTGCACTAATGCTCCCTTTTCTTCCTCCCTGCCACCTACTTCTTTTGCACCGTCAGATGATGCAGAGTGCCCACTCATCAGGTCTCTGGTGGTGGAGTTAGAGGGGTATAGAAGTGGACATAGTGAAAATCAATTCTCACTCTTGCTGGAGGAAATAATGAGATGAAAGTGGATAAGACAGCTACTGAAAAGCACAAAAAAGCTTTATATACTGCTGACTTAGTGTCTTTATTGATTATAAAGACAATCATGCCAGTGCTGATTGGATTGATAGAAGTGTTAGCACATAGCCTAGAGAGAAAATAATTTTCAATAATCAGAAATGGATCGCAGAAGAAATTCCTTTCTAGCCTCCATGTTTCTGTTTTGCAGTTCATTGGGGATTTACTTATGGGAATAAAAGTTCTTTCCTACTGTAACAACATATGAACATTAAGGAACACATCCTCACCTGATGTAACTTTTCAGAGTCATTGACTTCATCGGTGCTCTGACAGTGACCTAAGTGGAGGCCTTCCTTTGAATGTCAAGCCACTGATTGATCGAATGAAGGCAGATATGGATAGGTGGCATGTCTGTGTTTGTGGCAGAAGTATCTGTTACCAAGATGAATACTCTTCCACACCTGTTAGAACAAATGAAAATGTTAAAAAAAAAAAAAAAAGTCTTTATAAAATTCAATGACGTATATACTCAAGGCCCAAATCACAGCTCATTAAAGTCAGTGGGGGGTCTTTCTGTAACATTGCATCAGCATTCCAGCTCCTCCTTGGAATGAAATAAACAAACAAGCATCTCTTTAAATTGTTGATCCATACCTAAGAAAACTTAAGGAGAGGCTTTAATTTCCCAAAGAGACATAGGCTGTTGAGAAGCTGTGTGGAATATATTGCTAAACAGCCAATGTGTGAATTAGTTAGCGCAAGTTCTTATAGGCCAGTATTCCTGAGAAATCTGCTATTTGCCCCCCAAAAACCATATTCCTGAGAGGATTACTCACCCATCCATGCAGAGGACCTGCAAGAAAGCAAGAACTATTAGAATAAATGCAGCATATCAGTGGATTACTGTTTTAAACTTTTTTGAAACTTATTATTCATTTGAGATTAATAATCATATTTAGAGGAACAGAACCAGGGAGGGTTATGTTTTATATATACAAAAAATTAAGTAGGAATTAAAATCTAGCCTTCTGAAGGTTTAGTCCAAAAGCAAATGAGGCTTATAACTAGAAATATTAATTAAAAATACCTGTTATACAGTTCTAAACCCATAAAACTGGATCCTTGCCTGGTGTAAATTGGTGTTATGCCATTGAATAGAGCAATACTGATTTACAGTAGCTGGGAATCTGGCCCATGTTAACGAGTGGAGGCAGTAATAGGATATACTGGGAGGAAAATGATACTACTTAGATACTAAAATGTAAAAACAGAACTTTACAAAGACTTAGTATCAGTACACAAAAAGCATGGTCATGAAACAATTAAGTTTGCAGCATACATGACATGAAATTGGTTTAGCAGAGCACTTAAACATGGGCCTTTTGCAGGGAACTCTGATCCTTAGCACCTGTAGACTTGAATGAATGTAGTAATTGACTTAAATGAGCAGAAGATCAGTTCCAAACATGGTCTTTGACTAGGAATACATTTGGAAAAAGCAGCTTTTATCTTTTTCCTCCCTTGCATACCCAGACAAGGGCCATGCACAATCATCTGGTCCTTAAAATTTACTGGTGAATTTCTGCATCTTACCTGAGTACTGTTACCCTCAGTAGAGTTGTGACTGAAAGTCTGCAGAACTGGACACTTGAAGTGTAACTGCGATATTTCTTCCAAAACTGGATGAAAAACAATTTTTAGAAAATTTTTGACTGGAAAAAAAAAATCACTTTTTGTGAAAATGTTAAAGTTCCCAGGGTTTTCTTTACTAAATCTGACTTTTATTTCTGTACTGAATTTCTTTGATGTAAATTTAGCCTCAGCAATATTTTAACAAATTTGGCCCCTGTACATAGCAGAATACTTAGGAATGCAAGGACACGAAACAGAGAAGTACAGGAAATTTTGAGTATTTGGGTGGTTTTTATCTGCATATCTCTAAATGACATGTTTAGAAATAGACAGCTGATGAATGGCAAAGATTAAACGAGCTCAGAATAGCATAGCTTGAAGGAAATTGCAAAAGAAATTAATGAACGTTCCTGAAACTTCTTAGCTATCTGTCATTCTCCACAGCCTGATTCTGCTCTTAGTCAGATGGACGTGAATTTGTAATAACTTGACTGAAGTCCATCTAATTACATCTGCTTATAATTGGTGTAAATATGGAAGAGTGAGTCCCATCATGATTTATTCCATGGAGGTTGATACAACTCTTATCTAAAATCTCTTGGCTCTGCACCCGGGAAAACATGCTCATTTCCCTGTCATCACTCAAGGCAATAGATAGTTCTATCTAATTTTATAATTCATCTGACTGAAGTAGTCTTAAGGCTATAAACATTATTTCAGGATATGCTTTTCAGTGTGATTCTGAGCCATCATCAAGGTCTACTCCTCATGGCGGCCTCTTTTCTCAGTTTGTGTTTGATCTTGGTTTCTAAATGTTGGGGGTTTTGTAAACAGTTTTTGAAGCTTATTTCAAAATCAATTAAACATAAATAGCAAAATATGAAGAGGCACAGAGCAGCTGCAGTGTCCTCCCACCCCTGCTCCCACTCCCACTGTGGGTGTCAAAGCACCAAATGGGCCTCAGTGAGGCAGGAACTGGAGCAGGTTTGTATGGCAAAGGGGTAAAACACCTTTCAGGACTTGTCATATAGCTAGTGGAAATGTAGTAATCTGGCATTCTTGGGAGAGGTCGGCAGTATTTACAAACAAATATTTAAGTGTCCATCTTTATTGCTTTTACAAAGAGGTATTCAGGCTAAACCCTCAAAAGGCCAAAATCACGGGAGAAGGATAGGGAGGCCACAAATCTTTTGCAAGGTGACACATGGACACTTTCCTTCCAATCTCTCTTATTGGAAGAGGAGCATGGAGTAAGGGGGAGAGGGAATCACTGGAAATGGACTTTCCAGCTCTATGGAGGGCCTTTCCTTTTATGATGCTGCCCTGCCCCATCTCTCTTGTTCTGCTGCTCTTCAGCATTTGTCTAAATCCTCCTCCTGGAAGAAGGTGCAGATGTAGACTTGTATAATGCTGCTTCCGGGAGAGTTCATTTAGCCTCAGCTGTCCACCTGAATATCTGCTATCACCAGAATGATGGTGCATGTGCACATGCCGAAGAATGAGGCTTCTCCAGACCACCCAGTGCACAAGAGGAACCTGGTCCCTAGGGGAATGCATTGGGAAACAAGGAATTATGTCTAGAAGCTGACAACTTTCTCTATTCTATGCTTCTGCAGTGGAGAACCATCCTGTTAGTGTCCCCTGAGCTTGCAAAACTGGAAAATAGTCTTGTCCTTTTCCCTGAGTTCTCTTCCATTGCTGTCTTCCTGCTGATCTTGTAGGAAGGACAAGGTGTTGGTTGTCTCAGGTTTTGCCTCCATGTCTCACATTGACTAGTATCTTCCTTTGCAAGCAGTCCTACTATTGTTTGTGGAACTACTTGCGGTAGATTACTACTCAGTATGGCAGAATTATTACCCTGTATGTTTTCCAAAGATTTTTGCAGGTTAAACAGAAAAGGAATGTGTATTCCTTAAATCAACAAAGCAGCTTATTTTCTGCCATTGTTCTGCAGTATAGTAATGCACTAAACTCTGTCAACAATTCTAGGCTGGTTTCCCTCTGCAGCACAGCCTCCTTATGGTGATTTTACACAGTTGGTGCTCAGTCTTGTCTTCATTGGGGCTCCTCATATGGTTTTAAAAATGTGATTGGTTTGGAGTGACACTGATCCCCACTTTGCAGAAACTCTTTCCTCTTTCTTACACATTTTAGTTTACCCCCAGAAAATGAATTTCAACTATCTTAGGGCTCTTGAACAATGCAGTTTGAGTAAATTTACAGATTAAACTTTGGCTTTTCCAGATACTTCTATATAAGTTGTTTGATTAGTGATTTGGTTCAAAAATGAAATTAAATCTTTATGGTTGTATTTAGAGATATTTGGACATATTTACGTCTCAGATTGTTGTTTCAAACCTATAAGGAGTTGCTTACCCATGCTTCAGATAATGTCATAGCATAACGATACCAGCGCCTGCTTTAAAGTTGTGTTGAATGTTGATGATGCAAAGTCTCTTCTCTTCTTAGTATTGTTTTTGGCTTGCTTTTAGCCCAGATTGTAAGCACTGGTTTCTGTGGGTTTTCTTCACCTAATCTCATTCACATTCCATCTGTATATGTGTCACCAGCCTTTATTTGGAAGTAAGGGGACTTCTCACATTCCTATACATTTCCTCAAATTTGGTCACTGAATATCTGTTATATATGAGGCAAAGTATTATTGTGAAGGTTTCTTTCTTTTTTCCTTTTTTCACAGAGGAAAAATAATAGTAGCACTTGAAATACTGTCCATTTATCTATGTTTTGAAGCCATGTTTGTCACAGTGGCATCGGAGTACCTTCATTGGTTGGCTAGCCTACATTTAATTGAAGCATGCTTCTCTAGAGGGTGCACCTTAGAAGTAGCTGTTTAAAAGAACTATTCCCTTTATTTTGGAGAGGTGTGTAGTCCCTCTGTGGCTGAAGCTAGCTTAGTGTTATAAACCTGACTTTTTGCATCTCACCTTCCTTTTCAGCCATTCAGTCCTTCCATCATCAAGCTCAGCAGCTAAGTCCCAGAACGACTCGCCAATTAGGCATTTCCTCATCTATCTTGCCTTTGGGGCCCAGTGTGGCAGGAGTGCTCTGAGAGTGCTTAAACCACACAAAAATGGCAGTGGTCTCCTTATAACCTTTATCCCAGTGATCAGTGTACTCACTGAGAAAGTGGGAGGCTCAGGCTCAATCCCCCCCCCCCCCGCTTGATGTGAAGAATGCACTTTGTTTGAGTCTCTCAACTTCTCTGGTCCTTACCACTGTGGCGAGGTCAGTTTCTCTCTCTCTCTCCCCCCTCCCTCTCCTGTAGAAGCTGTTCAAATATTCATTACAGCGGGCACAGTGAGAATGGCTTCATAATCCAGTGGTCAAAGTGTTCATTTGGGACATGGGAAGATAGGCACGTAACTCTCCTCAAGGAGCACAGCTTGGACCACAACCCTCTCCCTGGCATTTCCTATTGGCTAGCTTAGACCAATTTTGTGGGCTGGCCTTTGTGAATCCCATTCTTAGCTGCCTAATTCCCTCCCTGCTTTGTACTGGTGGCCTAGAGTCAGGATGCTGAATTTCACTATGTGGTAGGGGACTTGTGTTCTCCTTGAGACACCCACTAGGAATTTTAGAGACAAGTAGATTTAAAATTTTCTCACTTTTCACTCAAAAATTCTTTTTTTCTTACTTTTTATAGACTTTTTCCCCTAAGACTTTTCATCTTTGCACATTTTATCACTTAATTAGAACACTGTGTTTGCCGTGTTCTGTTCTGTATGGGTTCTTGGACTAAGTTCTCTTTATGGTACTTAAACGTCATCTAGCATCAGTCCAGTTAGCAACGTCATTAGCATCTATCATGCTTGGTCCGTTCTCTCAGTCACACCTTAGAAGCAGGACTGTGTGTGCAGTTGAGTGTTTTGTTTTAGTATGGTTTTATTTTATTTTTATGTATGCATTGTTGTTCTGTCTGTTTAGAGATGACAGGTGGAAGAAGTGTGTCATACAGTTGGAATGGAAGGTGGTAAGCTTTGTGATGGGCCTCTGTTTCTGGAGAATTTCAATTCACTGTCTTGAACAAGCTCCTAAAACAGTTCTGGCTTCCATACTGCTTTACTCTTATTGTAGAGCTTGCTTGGGCTAGAGAAGTGGAATTATTTATCCTACTCTTCCTCCTGATGTTTAGGCTCTTTTAGATATTCTGGCCCACTTGATCACCCTGAAGATAAGGACCAAGACCTTGAATTTGCCTCAATCTTCTTTTGTGTGGCTCCTCAAATTAAAATCCAACATAACCTTTGATTTACGTTTCTGTGGCTGATGAAGTGTTTATTTTCACCAGTTGTAAATCGAGAGCATTTACATGATCATAACAAGCTCTTGCCAGTAACTTGTTATAAAATATGAGTAGGTCACATGGAAAGAATTTAATAGGAAGGCCTGGATTCTGAAAGTTGTTAATTTATTAGTGTGCCTTAAAGTTATCAGTTATGTAAGTGTCTGCAAGATCTGGAATAAGTTTGTCTGAAAAAACTGTAATTGAGAAATGACATTGTTTCTTAAAATCTGAAAGTTGATAAATGGAAAATAGTTGTGGTGTTTATCTGGATTTGATAATTTTCTGTGCATTGTTTAAATGTCAACAAATAAAACAAGGCTGCAATACCATTGTTTGGTGGCAGGTGCTGTTTCATCTTGGCTTAAGCATATGCCTTAAATTTTCTAGAAGTCAGTGAGATTTAAGGTTATGATTAAATGTTTAGTTTAATACATGTGGACTTAATGTGGTTAAAGTTGAGCATATGCTTCAGAGCTTGGTTGACTCTGACTCTTACTGAATAGATTAGGTTGAGAAATGCAGATAGTGTTCAATATTAACCAAATGTGCACACACAGGTATTAACACAATTTAATAAAAACCCAGCACTTAAATACTGCTTTGTACCCCAGCTGTGGAAATTGTACAATGGCATTTCAGCAAAGGTTCAATGGCTGCTTAAGATGATAATATGAAAGTAGGGATACTTTCTAAGTTTACCAAGCTGTTGGCACATCACCTTTCCAGGCAAGTGAAACCGTGACAAATTACTGAGCAGAAAATATCAATCTCCAACCAGAGCATGTTAATAAATAAAAGTTCATAATGTCAGTGCAGCTCTAATGACTTTCTCCATCCTTTGTAGATTAGGTTGCTGGCATCAACCCTTAGTGTAGAACTGAAGAGGGTTTTCTTAGAGTTTAAAGCTATCAGAGGCCATTAGATCATCTCATCTGATCTTCTGTATTTCAGAGCTGTTGTATTTCATGCAGTTCCCCACATATTGAACCTAGTAGCCTAATAGCTTGTGTTTGACTAAAGCAGGGGTCTCAAATTCAAATCATCATAAGGGCCACATGAGGACTAGCAGGCTAACCCAAGGGCTGCACCACTGAAACCTTTTCATACAACAATATTGCAAATATTGATAAAAGTATCATTGTAGGGCACAGGAAATAACTTTAGGGGCCACAAGTTTGAGACCACTGGACTAAAGCAAATGTGACTGGCTAAAGTATAGATTCAGGCAGACATCTAGTCCTGATCTGAGGACATCAAGAGATGAAGAATACATCACTTTCCTAGATAGTTTGTTCCAATTATTAATCATCCTCACTGTTAACAAAACCGTGTCTTATTTCCAGTTTGAATTTCTATGGCTTCAGCTTCCAGCCACTAGCTCTTGTTGTAACCTTTCTCAGCTAAGATGAAAGAGTCTTTTCACAGCCAGTATCTTCTCTTCTCTGAAGGTACTCACTAAAATCAAGTCATGTGTCTCTCTTTTTGATCAAACTAAACAGATTGAGGTTTTGTGGCTGGGAGCAGGAAGTTCAGGTAGCGACCTTCTGAAAGTTCCCTGGCACTCGTAACTTAAGTGAAGATTTGGCAGCTGAAGTAACAGATTGGGTGGGGCTACCAACAAAATGGATGGGACACTGCCCACCTGTAGCTATGTCACTGTTACAAATACTTAGACTATGCTTTAGGTCTCCTTTGACATGCACAGCACATGGCCACGTATTGCTTTGTTGGCTGTAAATGTCTAGGACTATTTTATTAACCATTTTCAAAGCTAGCTTTATAGTCCATAATTTCTTTGCTTAAATGCAGTACCTTCAGTTCTGATCTGTGCTTTAGGTAAATTATGCCAGACAGCATTTGCTAGTGCTTTATTTCCCAGTTCTTCTGTTATTGTTCTTGAGAGCCAGTCTTGTCTTTTGACCATGTAACCTTTTTTTTGCAGGGGAGGGGGGAATCTTTTTATCATATTTGAGACACTCTACTGCAGTGGATGGGTTTTTTCTTTCCATTCCTTTGGTCCCTTCAGTGTTGTACCTTCAGTTCTTTTAAAATCTGATCAGCCAGTTTACTTAAAATATTCTTGTCTTTTAAACATTTTAATAGTATTGTTTCATACCTGAACTTGACAGGTGTATTCCTGAAACTTGCATATTATCTCTGTAATATAGAGCAAACACAGGTTATTTCAGAAATATGCTAATCTGGGACTGAGTGCCACCAACATTTAAAAAAAAAGTGTAAAATGGGAAATGTAAAGGTCATGGCCAAGCATGGTGGAGCAGGAACTTTAATGCAATAAGGCTCATCACAGTAAGACACAACAGTAATGGAGAAGTGCTATTGGCAGTGATAACATACATCACTCCCTCTGGAAGGAAGCAGCACAGGGCTTCTGAACTCTTATGTCCTGTTCCTTTTGAGGACTTACCTAGGATTTAAGAGGCACATAGGCTTTTGTGATGGCCCTTTGCACAGCTCTGAATTTCACCCTGAGCTGATTGAGGCCACGGATTCAATAAAGCATTCCTATACAGGAAGAATGTTTAAGAATGTGCTTAAGTGTTTTACTGTACCAGTGCCTTTGTGAGACCTCTTCCCCCCCCAAGTCCTGTTCATTTTCTGCTGGGCTATTTTACGTTTTTGCATTACGCTGATAATAAATAGTTCAGAAACTTATTTTTTTCTTCCCTTGTTTTAATCTTTTCCTTTGTCTTTTTTCAATATCCTATTCTCTTAATTGCTCTTTTTCTGCATTGTGTAGTAATGATTTCCATTCTTCCCATCTCAGTTATTCCCTGTCCCATCCTTCTTGTTCTGCATCCTTTTCCTTCACCCCTGCCTCACATGATGGACTAGATAGCATCCATTGTATAACCATGGTGGAAACAGGTTCATATTTTCCAGAAATACGTAAGGACTGACAAATATGGCAATGTGACTGTAAATAAATGAATGTACATCTGTCTAATAAGCAAAATGAACACAGCCAACATCTCCCTAGGAAAATAGCTTTATTCTGGCAAAGGTAAATGCAGAGAGGTGTTGACACCTATATAGAGCTTTTGAAATGCTAAGTAGTCTCATTGACTATTCATCTTTAATTTGGCCCTCTTGTGAGTATGCATTATGATAGTCTACAGTTACTTGATCACGTGCTATTTTTTCTATGGGAATTGCTGTATTTGTGTACAGGACGAACCTGCTCCAGGAATAAATCAGAATTTTTCAGTGAATGAGACTATTGCCAGTAGGACCTTTTCCTTGTTTGTTGAAGAATTTGAAAGGGCCACAGTGACTCGGGCAGAGGATTTCAGGAAAAGAGAGGTCTGTTTCACAGTTTAGCTCAGGGATCTCAAACTCAAATCACCACGAGGGCCGCATGAGGACTAGTATGTTTGCCCAAGGGCTGCACCACTGAAACCCTTTTTATACAAGGATATTGTAAATATTGGTGGTGATAGGGTCATTGTGGGCCACAGAAAATAGCTTTAGGGGCTGCATGAGGTCCATGAGCCGTGTGTTTGAGACCCTTGGAGCTCATTGACTAGAGAACTGGATTGCATCCCTGCTTGTGCCACAGAATTCCCATGTGAAGCTGGGCAAGTTAGTAAACTAGACTTTTCCCATGTGCCATCAACTGTATGTTTTCCATCTTCTGGCTGCCCTGAGGACTAAGCACAGTTTGGACAGTGACCATAAATAGAGCTTAGGACCACATACTGAATGGTGAAGGGAAGACAAAAAATATTGAATAACTATTCTTTAACTGAGCCCTGCCGATCCTACTGACAGAATGAAGGAGGAGTCCTGGGGAAAAATAATATGTTGATAATGTAGTTAAAGACTGCATCGTGATGCACAAGAGGGCCTAATTAAAGTTGTAGAGGCAACGTTTCATAACTTTTGTTTGCTTGACTTGCAATCTTAATGTTTTTAGTGTAGCTTCAGTGTGGAATAAAATGGAAATATTTGGAGTAGGTTCTATATTGTATTCAATGGATGTTGCACCAGAAACAGAACAGAGGTTAACTCTTATCCAAACTATTGCACCTGACCAAACATTGTAGCCTTAGTGGGACAGGAGAATGCGATTAGATCCTGGATACAAGCCTCTCTCTCTCTCTCTCTCTCTCGATTCAAGCCGTATGTAATTTTCATGTTAATTCCTCTTTTTCTTTTGTGCATAGAGAACTTTATGGACAGTATTTGTGTTTAATCAAAACAAACATTATTTATTATTTGTATTATTGTAGCTCCTAGGAGGCCCAGGCATGGACCATTACCCTGTTGTGGTAGGTGATGTACAAACACAGAACAAAAAGATGGTTCTGTGCTCACAATCCAAGTGTAACAGAGAATCTGTGAGATTTAAAAGTAATATTATACAGACTAGTTACAGACCATAAAATTGTAGTAAGGTATTGGGAGGGGAGTAGAGAGTTGCAAAGGACTGTTTTTTAAAAACCTTAAATAGGGCACCTCCATTGCTGAAGGCCAGTTTTAAGGCTTACTGACCAATGTCTGATTTTTGCTTTTATTCAAAAGCTGTTAGTTTATTTTTGAAAGTTTTTCAAATGTAAAATGTACAGGGCTAGATTGTCAAAAGACTCAGCTTCCCTGGCTCCTACAAAATGTGAACCTGCAAAATGCATGTCCACTATTACTATGTTTTTGCACCAGCATTTGAATTGTGGGGACAAACTGCAGGATGCAATCCATTAACTACAGAAACCTAATGGAAAAGAGTCCAACTTTTGAAAATTTGTCCTGCTTCTGGAAAAATACAATGCACTATTTCCCAGAGGTTGAAGGGAAGAACTATTTGAAAAATTTATCAATATTTTGGCTTTCATCATAAAATGAATCGTATTAAATGTTCTGTTTGTTGTTTTGTTTTTTGATGAAATCCTAAAATGTTTTATTACAAAATTTCATGAAAACTTTTTGATGGAAGATTCAGTATATTCTGTGACCAGTTTTCTTGAAGAATACAATCTGTACCACAGATTTAATCTGACATGTCATACGGCTAGAGCCCTGCGCAGGTATAAAAATGTGGATTTGCATCTGATGTGCATCCTCTCAGTGTCAGCCTGCATCTGATCCAGGATCCACATGCCATCTGCATCTGCACCGCCCAACCCACAGCAGCTCTTGTCCTGACTATAGGAGCAGTGCCTTTGGCAGGCTGCCACAGCTTTGCTGAGCTGAGGCTGGGATGGGTAAGAAGAGGGGAGGGAGTTGCTGGCAACTTCAGATGCTATTCAGAGTCTCCCTGGCCTCTATCTCAACTTTTATTCCGTTTGGGCTAGGGAAGCTGGAGCTGCTGAGATCACTCAGGTGTTCAGTGGCAGTTGCCGGTGGGTGTAGCTGCCCATTACCAGCTAATTGTTGGAGTGTGGGGATTGGCCACTGGGTACGGATACCCATGTATCTGCATAGCTTTATACATGGACATGGGGAGCTTGTTGTTGCTGTGGTGTGAGATGAGACTGTTTCCATTTACCATTCGTGGCCTTGATTCAAATCTGGGGAAAAGTCAGTCCATTTTACTATGAACCTCAAACTCGATTACAATTCTTGAACACCATTGTGTCTGATTAGAAATGGATTCAGTGAGCCTGTTTCCCCCTATGGTAAGGTAAACACTTTAATACATTTATATTTCAGTTTGACAGCTCCCCTTTATTTTGGCAGAATTACAAATTAATATAATTAAAAACACACATGATCAGTGCTGGCAAATCTCGGGAGAGACTCAGTGTTTCAGTCCAGTTTCAGGAAGAAATTTCTTTATTTTGTACAGTAAGAAGTGGCTAGTATCACTTGGTAGCTCATTACCAAGATAAATACGGCAGAGCCTACATGTCTCAGCACCCTTTCAACAAGGCCAAAGTACAAATATCACAAACTTTATTTTAAGCAGTAGCACTACAGCTGAAAATATTTTTTCCCTGTCGTTATTTATTAAAGCCCCTAGTGGATGCATCTGTCTAGAAGAGTGCAAACTGTCCCCAGTTAGACAACAATGAACTGTACTGAAAATCTTAGTATTAGCAAAGGAAGCCAGATACTGACTTCATCATAATTATGGAAATAAGTGTAAATTCAATGTTTTCATTTAGTCCTCTTGGTGTAACTGTATCCAATGTTTTGATCATGATTTTCATAGTAATAATATTGGCTTGAGATACTCCTCACTCTTTCCAGACCAATTAAATCTGTGATGCTGCTGAACTAGGTTACCTTTGGTATAAAATTTGGCAATAGGAAAAGTCATATTGCTTCCTGTAGTCTAATACAGTTTGATAAATGCTCTTTTTATTTGCAAATGAAACTTCTAATGAAACAAAGGAAAGAAGTTGCTGCTAGCTGATTTTTAAATCTTTGTACTTTGCTAATCTGTCTTTCTTCAAACTTTTAGGTTTCAATGAACTCCAGCATATAAGTCAACCTGGGAGAAACTTGGTATACATGTGTTAAGTTATAGGAGGTCTTTGAAGCTAGTAAACTGATGGAGTAAAATATGAATTTAGGGCCTGAACCAAATCCCACTGAAGTCAATGGAGAAGCTACCATTGAACCCAAAAGACTCTGGAACAGACTGTTAGGCCTCAACCCTGCAAAGACTTTAGGGGTGTGTGCTTTTATGCCCGTGAGTAGTTCCATTTGAAGTCAAAGTAAAGGACATACGTAAATGGGTGCAGGGTCAGGCCCATAGCTAGCTACACGTTCAGATCTATTGTATGTATTCAATATGCTGATTTTAAATGCTTGTTACTCAAACCAAAGTGACCAGCTGTCTGTGGGGATTCTGTCAATTGTGGTTCAGGTTTTTTACCTCTGCTTTTTCTGCATAGCACTCCCCATACTATGGGCGATGATTTTTTTTTTTTTTTTTTTTTAAATGCCAGAAGTCTATCCTTTACTCTTACTTAGCTCAAAAATAGCTGGTGAAACTTTGTCAACTTTTTCTCTAGCTTCCACTTCTTGGGGAAGCATGTTGCCATATGGTGTTATGCACTCTTAAGTGTGGTCCAACTCCAAACAACTTTGCCTCTAAGGGCTGAGGTGGAGAACCATTAGAAACAGGACATAAAATACAGCAGAGTTATTGCAAGTGCTTTTTAGCACTGTGTGATCACTGAATGCAGTGGTAAGTCAACTCTGCCATAGCACCACATCAGAACTCTTTGCCAAATTCTCTAATGGTGAAAATGCATAAACTTCAAAGCAGTTACACTAGCAGAGAGCTTGCTCTTCTGTTTTTAACCACCTTTGAGGTTGTATGGCTAATGGATAAGGAGAGGTTTATAGTCTCAAGCCACTGAAGTAACATTTATTTATCCCAGAAAACATTCACAGCCCAATTGCAGCAGCACAGCGAGTGACGACTTTGAAGAAACAGAACAGTAGCTAAAGACTTTGGATGTCCTTAGTGAAAGAGGAAAAAGTCTAATGATCACAACATGTGGTCTTCCATGAAATAGGTGAAATCAAGTCTACAGACGGTGGTGATAGAGGCCTTTCAATCCAGAATAGATAGTGTGGAGGCCTCAGAGAACATGAGAACTAAGGAAGCTAGAAATCTTAGAAAACAGGAACGGGATCTTCTTCAGATGCAGGGATCTTGAAAAGAGAATTAGGAGATCTAGTACATATGCTACTGGTGTCTCTGAAGAGTGAGCAGGGGGAAGCCCACTTGCTTAATTCAGAAACTTATTACTGAGGACTATTAGAACCACCTGGTAGAGATAGAGCTGCAGGCAGCATCTACTAGGGGGTTTCAAAGATGCTTAAAGGAGTTAGGCACTCGGCTCTCAATGGAAATGGGACATTTAACTTGCCAGGACCCCTTTCAAAATATCCTACCCTGATTTCCAGACAAATAAAGTTGACCAGAACACACTGGTTTTGCAATTCTGGGTAGCAAGGACAAAATGGTAGCAGAAGCTATTTCCTTATTGTTGGCAAGGTCTGCTATCATTTAATGGCCACTCAAGCAAGCAATCTTCAGTTTGATTTGTCCTCCTACATTTTGATGTTCATTTTGTCATTTGGAATTTATTTTATTCTTAATTTGACTGCTTTCAGTCTCCATTGTATCATAATTTATCTGACTCTGCTTCTTTTCTTAGATTTATTCCTCTTTCATTGATTTGTCTGGAATTATTTATGGACAAACTTCTAAGAAGAATAAGAAATAGCCACTTGTCTACTGAAGCAGTGATTTTTTTTTTCCTCTATAGCTTTTCATTTATCAGCATTAGAGATATCAAATGATGAAGCTAAGAAGGCTGATCTTAGCATGGTCAATGTAACGATATGCATTAGAGGCACTTTAAGAATTTGCATTAGGACTCACTATCGAGGAAAGTGTAAATCACTATAAATATGCAAATTTCTTGTGTGAAACAGTTTCTGATAATGATAGATGATCTTTGGTTACACAGAAGCACATGGGAAACACTGATAGCATTGGTAAAGGCACACTCCAAAATCTGGAAGCTAATGTAATCATTGGCAATAAAGACAACCCAAAACCTGCTTCTTGACATCATGAATTAACTGTTACCACAAAGTCAAGTAAGTTGTTATTTGAAGCAGAGCCAGGAACTCTTGGCGGGGTGGTTGGAGCACTGCTCTGAGTTTTCAATCATAGTAAATCCAAGTATTGCAGCAACACTGAGACTGTTCAGTTGTATGAATTTGGAAGAGTTTTATTTGTCTTTGCTCTTTGTCCATTGCCATGTTCAAACATATTTAGGAGTACAGCAAGTTTGGGATTCAGATGAGTCTTGTAATATCGTAGGAGTTTATCCTCGGAAGCTGTGTAATAGATTAGATGAGAACTTTCCAGAAGAATGTCCCTAAAATAAGATAAATCTATTTAGCTGGCTACATAAGCTGTGGGTTTGGTGGACAGATTCAGCTTGCCAATATTTTGTTAAATAGAAAAAAGGTAATTGGTTACAAAGATGACATTTTATTTAATATTGCTAAAAATAAATGGTGTTTAGAGAACAGTAATTTAATTTTGGCAATTTTAATCTTCAGTTCCATGATAAAATGTTAACTATTTGACCTCAGAAGGACTGATAAGACCCTTGATACAACTGTAATGGCACCTCAGCATACCAGAGTGGTAAGGGACACTGTCACTACTGGGATGCCTCTGATAATTTTATTTGTATTTTTCTCCTTATCCATGGGGATGTGAGATCAGAGCATAACTCCTCTTATTCATATTCATTCTTACTTTACTCGACAAATTTTCTTATTCATTTCAGTCAGGTTGCTCAAAGAGGAATGGTGGCTTTAATGGGGCCCACTTACTTCACGTGAGTACCCCCTGCCACCAGGGCTGTAACTGGACTTTTTGTCATCCAGGGCAAGCAGCCTCAAAGGCCCTCCCCCCCGCCCCCCCGATCCAGGGCCCAATTCAGCCCAGGACCTGATCCAACACTGTGCTGCTGCCAGATGGTGGTGCAGAGCCGGAATCCATCCCCAGTCACCGCCAACCATTAGCCCAGAGCCCAATCTACTGGGGGGCCTCTCCGCCAGTGCCTCTCCCCAACTGCTGGGCCTCGTCCCAACATCAGCGGGCCCATCCTGGGCCGTCAGCAAAGGAATGGAGCGTACCCAGTGGCTAAAGCATAATTTGACAGGCCCCAGACCCCACCTAATCTCTAGGCCACCTTCCTGTATTGTCCAGGCCCCCTTTATGCATCTGCGGGCCCCAGCTCATGCGATAAATAAATCTGTTAGTCTTTAAAAGTGCCCCAGGACTCTGTTACTCTGCAACAGACTAACACAGCTACGCTTTCGATCTCAGACTTCAGTAGTTCAGGCTCCACGGTCCGTTCATCCACTGCTCTCTCTGCTCTTAATTTATGTCCTGGTGCTGTAAAAGTCTGTCCATCAGGAAATGGATTAAGACTAACAATTCTTTTCACATACCACCACCACCACCACCACCACACAGCACTATCATAATCTTCAATCATTATTAATCTGAGCTGGATTTGAACTAGCTTCAAGTGAAAGCTTCAGTAACTCATTACCCCCTCCACAGTTAGTGAGTTCCCCTAAAATATGACAGCTACAGTAACGTGTGTGTTAAGCAGTCTTATCAAGAAAGCTTTTAAAGCATCCTGCCTCACCACTGCAGGAGACAAGCTGTAGACTCATCTAACAAAGCACTTCTTTATTCTTAGGTGAAACATAACATAGCAGAGAAAAGACCTAGCATAAAACCACCAAGTTTTGTTAACATTAGCCTCCTACCTGCATGCCCATACACAAGGGTCTTGGTGTTTAAGGAAACTGGGTAGTGGCTCAGAAGGAAGGATTCTACAAAGTGGGATTTTCTCCCAAGAAAGCTCATGCAAAAAATAAATTTGTTAGTCTTTAAGTGCCACAGGACTCCTTGTTTGTTTGTTTTACTGAACTAGACTAACACAGCTCCGCCTTTGGATTATAGCAGGCTGTGAGCATTAGGTGCCAGTGCCTGTTGGTAGCAAGAGCAGAAGGATCTGTCCTACTAGCTATCAATGGCAGGATGTCTCCCCATAGCTCAAATCCACAGGCCAGCCACAGAGGAAGATCAGTTACTTCAAGAAATTCATGCCTTTTGAAAGACTCTTTATAAGTGACTATGACTTTATAGCCAGCCATGCCATCCTTCCATGTTGCCCCCAGGTACCAGCTGCCATAGCTCCATCCCATTTTTCCATCCATCACTCTCTTCTCCAACCACCCCACCCCACTAGCAACCCATCATTCATCTCCTACACACACCCTTCAATGCACTTGCCCTCTTCATCCTCCCCCCCCCACCTTCTCTTAGCACCTTCCCTTGGCCTTGTCTCTTTTCCCATAGCATCATGTCCCAGGAGGGCTTATATTGCACAGTATTTATTTTTATGAACAGGTAATTTTTTAAAACAATTTAAATTATTCTTATGAATGTTCTGCTGGAACTCTGAGTTATTTCAAACACTCCAGAGACCCACTGGTGGGAGTCTGGCACTTGCTTCTCACCTTTCCAGCCCATCCATGGTACAGCCAGCAACCTGCAGCCTAGCCTCTTCTAGAGAGCTTCACACAACCAAAGCAGCTCCAGCCCCCCCACCCCCCTAACTCAAAAACCCACTACCAACCTCTTCTCCCAGCTATTACAGGGAGCCTGGAGTTTACTTCTTCCTGCCCCACCCCTGCTCTTGCCCCACCTGGCCCAAAACAGCCCCCTGCTATTGCTCCCAAAACCACCCCACAACTCAGTGCCCTACCTGGCTCGAAACCACTCTGAACATCTACTGTCCCACCTAGGCCCTCCTAGCCACCCCCCCAGCCCAGCACTTAACTGTCCACCCCCCATTCCCCCACACCACCTGTTCCCCCCACCTCAAAGCCACCCACTTCCCAACCCTGTGGCCCACACCACTGCAGCTGGGCAGCTATTGTCCCATCTGGGTGTCTCACTCACTCACCCCCCCCAGTATTGCTCAGATCCTCACCCCAAACTTTCTCTTCGTCAACCCCTCCCTCCTTGCCCTGGCCCTGATTTGTCCTCTGGAGCCCCCTGGGTGGCCTGCCACTTGCCCCTGTGCCTGTGGGCAGAGAAGCAAAACTGAGTCACAGCCATGCAATGTGCACAGGCTGCCTGCCTGGAGGGGAATTCAAATTGCCCTCATCTTTCCCCCTGGAACAGAGAGAGGAGCTACTCTATCTCTCAGTAAGCCTGAGGGGGGGTGGCAGCTGAGCTGAGAGCAGACTCTGACACTTAGCGATTTGCATGCCCCCTGGATGGCTTATACAATACCAGGAGCTGTAAGACTTGGGAGTGGCCCAGAGGTGCAAATCACTAAGTAAGATAAGCTGTCCTGGCAGGGGAATACCAAACCTGTCAGGCTAGCACAAGCTCCTGTCTGCACAGGAACAGAACACAGTACTCTCCACTTCTTTGCTACCAGGACCTCTCTGTGTGAGCATGGTTTTGGGGCCCTGTAAAACGATTCAATTCACCCAGGGCCTTGTTCCTTTCACCCCATCATAGTTATGGCCCTGCTTGCCACCAGGCATTTCTGCATCTTCATTAGTGCTGGCCTGAAGGGCCAAGAATCTTTGAGCTGAGGGACTTCTGTGCAACCGTCACTGAGGTGCTCAGATCAGAATCCTGTCATATTCTTCAGCAAAGAAAAATTAGAGAATTAATTTTTCTTTTTGCTTTTCTTGACCAGTTACCTGTCCATGTTCACATGGCCATTCTTGGCAATACTGTGATGTAGGAAAGCAGAGCACAGGCTGTTGGACATGCCTATACAGCCCTACACCTGATACTGAAGGCAAACTCGTTAGCAAATTCAGTAGCCCTGAGACAACAGCAGTAAAACACAGTGCAGAACCTTGAAACAAGCTCTGTCACTTTTACCTCTCACTGTAGTTTAAATCCTGCAAAAGCAGAGGTGACTTGTACCTACCAACAGGTGGGGGGGAGAGGTCATTGAACAGGGAATGGTCCTTCCTCATGCCTGGAAATTCACACCTATGGTGAAGATGGAATCTATTTCCTGTCTATCAAATTTATTCTCAGTGACTGGGTAGACTGTGAGGTGGCCCTTAGAGTGTGGCTCAATTCTGGCCATGCACCTCTCTCTGAAATCAGTGGGGAGAGCAAAGAATGCAGAAATGGAACTTGAGTATGTTTGTATTAACAACGAAAAATTTATTTCCACATTTCTTCATTGCAATTAATTGTCTCATGGAACAGAAGAATTATAGGAGGCTAATTATTCCCTATTTATTTACGTTATTATGTGATGAATGTGCTTAGAAAATCAGAAATGCCTGCATAATAGAAAGCTCCAATATTACCTTGTGTGGTGTGTAAGTGACTTTGGGGTGGGTGGGGGGGGGGGGAATTAATATAGGAAATAATTTGAAGTTTCCATGGAAGATTTCAACTATTATTGAAAGACTAAAAAAGTAAAAAGCAAAATAGTGGGTCCCCAGACTGGTGTAAAACCAAAACATTTCAGCTGAAAACCAGAATTGAGCATCAGGTTTCTGGTTTTCCAGTGAAAAAATTAAAAAAAACAAACAAAAAAAACCAAAAAAAACCCCACAAACAAAACCAAACAAACCACAAGGATAGACATTCTGCAAGAGAACTCTTTTTTCTTGCAAACCAGTTTTTCTGACTAAAAAGTAATGTGGCAGAAATTATTTGACCATCTCTGCAACTAACACTGCCATGAATGGATTTTGTATTTGAAGCTAGCATGCATGTTGCACGGTTTCTTGTACGTTTCTCTGAAGCACTTGGTACTGGCCAATATCAGACTGGGTCTGGCTGTGGAGGCAAGAGATTGTTGTAGATGGAATGTTGTTTGGATGCAATATGGTAATTCTTTTTGTTCCTACATTTCTGTTTTATGAACCTGTGAAAGCTGAGCTGTTCTTCACTCTACATGTGTTGTTCACTTTATACATTGAAAAGCCTGAAAGCAAAGAAGCCAAAGAGTAATGAACCCTCCTGGAGATTATGTTAAAATAAATGACTTCAGCACCTTATTTATTCATTTCCTGTAATGGCTACTTTAGTACTTTCTGATTAGACCAACAGTGGTGAAACAATTGGGCAAGAAAGGGACTGTGAAAATGCATAAAGGTGCTGAAGTAATATCCCATTCTTCTGTAGACTTAATTGATCAGTCAGAGAGTAATTATGGATGAATTCTTAAAAGATATCTGTGGATAGTCACTGTCAGCTTTCTCTGTGTGTCCACCTCATTTGAAAGCAAGCTCAACTGGATTAACAGCACTTTCATTATATGAAAAGGTCTCTGAGATTTAGCAGAGATTATCAACTGTACAGATACATTTGGTATGGAGGAAAACAAACAAGGAATCCTGTGGCACTTAAAGCCTAACAAATTTATTCATTGCATAAGCTTCCGTGGGAGAAAATCCCACTTTATCACATGCTTTGAAGATGGGGGATTTACAGAATAGGAGGAAATAAATGCAAGGAAGTATAACTCATGGGATCAGGTCACACTGTAACAACAAATCAAACAGTTGTAAAGATTCAAACACTGGGGAACAGCATATGGAGGAAGATGAGGTCAAATCACCTGTTGTAATAAGAGAAAAATCCAAAGTCCCTGGTAAGCCCTGAAGCAATGCAATCAAATTTGCAAATAAATTTGATCTCAGCTGTCATTAAAAGCTCTGGCTTCTAGCCAAGTTACAAACACTATTGATGTGCAGAGAGAATACACATGAAGTGGCTTGTCTTGCACAGTGATTCCAGTAGCCTTTAAAAGAGTAATAGTTTTAAGCGTTATTTCTTTTTAAAAAAAAAAAAAAAAAGCCCTAATCTGTCACAGAGATCCTCCTATCTTTCAAGTTCATAGAAATTTCATCATTAACCAGTAATTCTGACCGCAGCCTTTACAGAAGTAAGTAAATGGGTGCAATACTGGGTGCTCTGCACACTCACAAACTTAGATTCAAGCCTGCAAAATTTAAAGAGATGTTTGACATTAAACATGCAAGTTGTCCCATTGACTATTTGCAAGCTGAAAGTACGAGTAAGTGTCTGTGGGATCAGTGTGCTAGATACAGTGACATGGCCAGGCCGGCTTGGCTCCAGGAGAGCCCTAGAAAGCAGATAGATCAGCCCCAGGATAAGCAGGTCCCCTTTCCCCTGGGGTTACTCCAGGTTAATGAGAACACCTGGAGCCACTTCAGAACCTGCCGGAACCTGCTGGAAGCCTTTCCAGGTGCCAGTGAGAGAAACTGTGGAGTGAGGTGAGCTACTGGAGAGCTGAACCATTCAGATGCTGGTAAGGACTGGGAGAGAATCCGGCAAGTACAGAGATGGAGGAGACCCCTGCCCAAATACAGCTGAGGGAAAGGACCCTGCCACAGGAGCAACTGAATGGTGCATTTCAAGCACCCTGGGCCTAGGTTTCCTAGGCCAGGGGGCCATGAGAGGTGTTGCCCAAGCAGGGTGTGGACACTAAGCCAGGGGCAGAGGGTGAAATAACCCGGGAAAGCTCACAAAATTTTAGGGAAAGCCAGCAAAATGGAAGCTGCCATGCAGGGTCACTGAGTTGGGCTCATGGTAGAGGATGCCTCATGCGCCCTCACCCCTGGCGCACACTTCACTGGTTTACTGAGGTGACAAGAGTCCCAGTGAGGAGGTAAGGACCAAGCAGCCCAGAAACAGGACTGAAGACCAGAGGGGAACAGCTGTTTTTAGGGGCAGAATTGCCCTTGCTCACCACCAGAAGGGGAACATCCTGAGGGGGAAAGGAGTGCTCCTGCCAAGTTGCCAGAGGGAAGCATTGGACCCACTGAGGCAGAGATGCTCTGTCCCTATATGTAACAATCCTATACTGTAACACCAGCAGATTAAAATGGTATTTTTCTGGCCTCAGGAAATTTGAAAATCCCAGATGTAACACATTTACCATAAAATGGGGGGGGGGGTCTGAAAATTAGCAGTAGAAGAATGGATGGTGTTCTTCATAGTTGTAAACTATATTGGCACAGAGAAATCAATTTCCTTTTCATAAGATATTTGAATGAAAGTGTTTCTCATTATATTTAATTAATTCCAAGTGGATTCCAGCTCAGGAAGATCTGTGAAATATGATCTTTCTTAGCACATTTCTCAAAGTAACTAAGTTTTTGGTTTCTGTTAGTTCAGATTTGACCAGCAGACAAACTACATGAAGCCAAGTGTTACATTTTAATTGATTAAAACCTATCCAGTTTTACTGGATTAACATTAATTCAGTAGGTGTAACATCATCTACAAGAAATTGCAAAACAAACAAGAAGTCCTGTGTCACTTTTAAAGACAAATTTATTTATCACATGAGCTTTTGTGGGAGAAAATTCCACTTTGTTAGGTGCTTTGAAGATGGGTAACTTACAGAATGGGTGGAAATAAATGCAGGGAGTTGTAAGTCATGGGAACAGGTCTCACTGTAACAGCAAATCAAAGGAGGTGTTAAGTTTTAAACACTGGGGAACAGCATATAGAGGAAGATGAGGTCAAATCACCTTTTGTAATGAGAGAAAAAATCCAAAGTCCTTATTTAGTCCTGAAGAGAGAGAGTCAAACTGGCATATGAACTCCAGTGCTGCAGTGGTTTTACTACCTTAGTCTGTGGTTTTAAGAACACAGGATTTTTAGATTATTGGTCTAGTGGCGATGTTTGATTAGCTTGGCTATTCAGAGAAAGCTGGTAATAGTGTCATCTTGTCCTACAAGGTGGAATCAGATAGTAGGGATTGTAGATAGACGTATGCTGAATATATCAACATGTTCTCTTTAAAACAGTGCAAGGCTGAATTATTTGATTGCCTGGTGTGCCCAATTCAGCAAGACCACCACAGGATTTATAGGCTTCTATTTAATCTGTTCCTCATGCAGAAAATAAGCTTCTAAATATTGTAATTTTTTTTCTGGAAAAAAACACTAATGATGTAGTGAATAGTGCCTTGATCTTGCACAGACTTCAACATATACCTGACTATGTGCTGAAAATTGTTCCGTTGACCTCAGTGGGTCTATTCAGTGTATAAACTTAAGCATGCCTAAATCTCTTTAGGATTAGGGGCTTCTATGAAAAGTTGTTGGGAAGTGTGAAATAACATCAGATCTAAAGAAATGACGATGAAAGGTTAATAGACTGAGTATTGGTCAACTGCCTCATAATCTGAACACCAGCAAATGAATTCTTTGAAATAATCAGAGTGCATCTGATGGCTGACCCTGTGTTTCTTCATAAAGTTCTTTTATAAACAATTTCAGTGCCTGTTAATACAGCTCAGTGAGCAGTGAAAACAGTAATTCAGAAACACTCTTATCCATAGTTCTACAGTATGTGTGTTTAGAGTTAACATGAAAATATCCTGTTGTGTGAAGAAGCTTGGCATGATTATAACAAGTCTGTTCTGGAATGTAATTGGTTTGTTTTTGGTTTTTTGTTTGTTTTTATTTGGAGCTCTTGGCTTGCTTGGCACCACAAAGTATGCAAACAAAATTACATATTTGTACTACCCCTGTTGCGTTAGGTGCTGTATATCCAAGCACTAAGGAACAGTGTTTACACACTGAGGGTTGACAGGCTGTTCCTGCAAATGCAGAGCATGTGCTTTATTATAAAATGAAGTATACTGCTAGGGATTTGCAAGATCGGGACCTAAGTAGATGAGACAAAGAATTGTTCCCATCCTACAAATAAGGACAGCAGAGATATTAAATGATTTGCCCACAGAGGTCTGTGTCACTGACAGGAATTGGATCTGGGTCATGTGAGTCCCAGTGCAGTGCTGCGACTGCAAAATAATCCCTGCTCCCACCTGCCTCAGTGAGCTTCCAAACTTAAAATAACCTCTCTTTTAAGAGCTAGAGAGAAGTAAGAGTAACAGCTGACTCTTTGGTGTCAGTAGGGAGGACCTCTAGAAGTCCTGCTTTCAGCAGCAGGGAAAGTGGTGGAAAAAAATTGTGTTAGTTCAGTGTGACAGCAGCAGGAGAGGTAATTCGTGGGGGGACTCACCATTTATTAATGACAAACTTGAAAGGAATTTTAAGTGAATACAGAGCTCGGTGTAATATGGTTGGGTCACTAACATACTGCACATACAGACTTAAAACTTCACATACATATAGCTGTTTACACCAGCCTGTGTGGGAAGATAGGATGACTCAAGATATTAGTAATGAGTAAGGCCCTACTTGAATCATGTGATGGTCTCCAAATGATTGCAGATAAGTTGCAGACAAGACATGGAAAAGTAATAATGGACTTTTAGTAATAGCAGTAATTTCGGAAAAGTTGAAGTAGACCTAATTGTTTAAGAAAAAATGCTGGAATGATATAAACACTGAAACATTATTTTGTCCCTGCTGATTTTTTGATAACCAAACATTTTGTTGCAACTATATTACATTAATTTGTTTGAAGTACAATATCAAATTCAGAAGACCAAAAGTGTTACCATGACTGCTGTGGAAATCAAGTCCAGTCACTCGAGCCTTCCACATTTTACAGCTATTGACTGTTAGTGCAGTACTAATTGCACACTTGAAATATATGCTACATTGTGAACATTGCAAAGTAAGCTACTTAAAATCAAAATTGTGGTGGAAGCCTATTGCAGGTTCTGCAATATCGTGGAGGAAGTAGGGCCTTGGAAATGAGAGATTTATGTCACCATCTTCAAAAGTAAGTAGTGATTTGACAGCTTCAATTTCTGGATGCCCAGCTTGTGAGACACTTTGAAAGCACCTGATTTGAGGAGGGTGGATGCTTGGCCTGTTGGTCTTTTTAAGGTGTGTCAAACTGAGCATCCAAGAACACTGGTCTGTTTTGAATATGGAGGTGTTAATCTCTAGGCTGCCGATTCAAATCCAATTGAGCTAGATAGTAACCTAAATATGTTTCGGTATGAGGTTCCCATACAGTGGCAGTAAATGAACCACCTTATGTATCTGTTAGGTCTCTGTTCGAGAACCTGGCTCTGTGACTCAAGTTATAGGGAGACTCATGCTTTCAATTCTGGGATCCTCCACTCTGTTCCTGGGGTCAGCCAAATTTGCCATAGTCACATTTATATACATGATGGAATACAGCATATCATATGGTTAATCTAGAGTCTCACTTTCCCGTCTATTGCATAGTGTAGAAGGGACATGCCACTGACATAAGCCCAAAGAAGAAATGCATGGGAAGCTGTGATAGGGGCAAGGTGGCTGCCTGATATAATTCTCCTGACCAATAGCTGCAACTAAATTCTTTTCAAGAATAGATGGGGAGGGTGGCCTGTAGGCATGATGGAATCCGGGAGCAGTCACTCTAAATTAACTTCAGAGGCGGTCCGCATAAACATCACCTCTCTAACTTTCTGAAACCAGCGAAGTGTGCAACTTTTTGCTCCAGTCACCCAGAACTGAAGCTTCCTGGTCTCCCCTCTGCTGCAGCAGGAGTGAGCTGTGGTGACAATTAGACTGAGTTCTACCTCCCTGCCACACCAGACTGTCTGCTTCACCACCTGTCTCCTTGAGACTCTGGCCTTGCAGGTAACATACAGTGAACCTGAGTTCCCCCACGAATGCATCTCTGCAGCACCCAGGCCCTCCTTCTATGACATGGACAGAAATGATTGTTTGTTGTCTCCAAATAGTCAGGGAACATGCCAGCCTCTTAGGTTAGCAGGAAGACTCCCACTCATCTTTAATTAGAAGCACTGCGATGACTTTGTAATTAAGCAAAGAATATGTGCAATAATGAAGATGAATTTAAGAGAAACTAAGCAAGAAGAAAAGGTACTGCTGATGCTCACTGACAGTTTGATAGTGTTTTCTGATCTGCTCCTGTTTCAAAGCAGGTAGGTTCCAGTGCACTCACTGAGCTGTTAGTGAATATGAGCAGGGGCCATATGGATAGTGTACGTGTGGCAGGCCAGTGCAGAGTGTGTTCACCCTGGCTTGCAGGGAACTAAACATTTGTGTAGACAGGGTTTCATTTGTCTAAGCCAAAACTATTCCTGCTTTTTGCCAGAAGACTTAGTGTAGATCACATCCTGGAAACCAGATTACAAATAAATTAGAAAGAGATATGATTGCAAGTCATTTGGACCTGTTTAATAGCAAGAGGTTTTTGGAGGAAGCATCTGAATAGCAAGAGGTTTTTGGAGGAAGCATCTGAAAAAAAAAAGCTGTAAGTTACAATCTTTGAATCAGGAATTACAAAGTAGTGGTCTTATCAGTCTAGCAAACAATGACAGAATAAAATACAGTGGCTGGAAGCTGTAGCAAGACAAATTCAACCTGGGAGTAAGGTACACAACAAGGTTGGTTAACAATTGTAATAATTTATCTAGGTGTGGATTCTCCATCACTTGAAACTTTAAATCAAGACTGAATGGCTAAAAGATACATGATATAATTCAGCTACAAATTATTGGGCTGGATATAGGAATTACTGGATGTAATTGCATAGTCTGTATGATGGAACGGGTCAGAAAAAGTTGTCATTGCTCCACTGAAATCTTCTACAAAGTGACATTGATCTACACCTGCTGAGGATCTGGCCCTAACGTACAAACAGAATAGTCTAAAACAGAAGAATTACAGACATGATTATCATATGAGATTACTGATTTAATCATCACCAGAGCAGAACATTAGTGGTACACTGCGATGCAGAAGTGAAATTCCTTATCTTTTCATGGATTTGAAAATTCAGGTTCCCTTCTTTCTGAAGTTGTCTCCTTCTGCAAAACTTGCCATATGAAAGTACTGTATCCCAACATCATTTTCTAGGGCTCCTTAAATAGGAGAAAGTATTTTTTTGTATTATCAAATGGGTCAACTATATTAGGTGAATTTTGCAGACCAAATTCGGTCAAATAACCCTCGAAATCTGTCAGATCCTGAAACCTTTTCCTTGTGATCTCTCTCTTGTATTAAACTCACAAAAAAATAAATGTATGAATCATTCAGAGTTTGCTGAACTTAAGGGCATCATGTTCTTTACAGTTCCAGGACAATGGTGAATAGTCAACTCATCTTTGAGTTCTAGCAGACATGTCTTTTATGCAAACTTTAAAAAACCCTGAAACCCATATAATATACCTCTTTTCAACCTTTTTTTTGCCCCCATTTGTAAAAAAGGAAGCCAACTATCATATGCTAGAAAGTCTGGCAACTTGAATCTTTTCAAATACACGGTCAGTGAGTGTTCTACATTTTGGCCAGTTCATAATTCATAAAAATAATGTATCTAACAGTGCATCTTCTTTGATTGTGTGAAAGAGGCATTGATCTGATCATTGTTTTGATCTTAACCAAGTTAACAGTGGAGCTTGTCAGTCCCCTATATGTCCTTTTATGTCTGTTTCAATGTTTCCCTTTGCACAATTTCAAACCCTGCTAAGGCTATGGCAGTGTTGTGCACTGTCATATGGGAGACCAGAGTTCAAGTACGGTGTTAGCTGTTTGATATCTGTGGAAGTAGTTTGCGTTGTGCTTCAGTATACATAGAAGGCTAACCCAGAAACTACTGCAGATATGTTGACAGCATCCTCCTTGGTCTCCTGGTAACTAGTCAGGCAGAGTGGCACGCATTGTAGTAATATTACTGGACCCTTGAAAGTAACCCAGTTGGCAGTCTTCCTCTCTCAAGTATTTGAGGCTCAATCGGATAAAACAAAGGTGCTATTGGTGGGTTGGAAAAAGTGATCAGGCGATATGGCAGAGGTTACTTCCACCCCTTTAATTGAGGATATTTTGCTCATCTTCATAACTGATTAGGTTCTGTTCTACATGGAAGCCCACCTTTCAAGCAGTAGCCAATGCGTGTTTTTATATATACATGTCTGACTAGGAGATGGATGTGGTGAAGTGGTCCTTCTATCCACCATGACTAATCTACAAGGTAATCTCCAGGCTGGAGTACCCTATGTGGGGCTTGATCTTGCATCTACTGGGTAACTGAAGTTAGAGCAGAATATGGTAGTTTGCTGGTTAAGAGGAGTTTTCTGCCCTGAGGATGTTATACCATTGTTTTGTAACCTATACTGTCTGCATACGGGCTTCTGAGTGAATCATGTTATTCTGCTACTGATCTATAAGGCCCTAAATTGCTTGAGACTTCTCTAGTTGAGAGGTATCTGTCTCTGTGCCACCGATGAGGTGCATGGCCATGTTGGTATAAAAAAGCGAGCTCTGTGCAAGGCATTCCTTGTGAGGGCTCTTTTCCTTTGGTTTGTACCTCCCACTCTTTGCCCTTCAAGGGACAAATCTTTTGAGGGGAGCTTTCCAGAGAAGTAATTGCTGCCTGCAGGATGGTGATTACTGAAGGTGCAATATTTTGTTTGTCTACTCTGAGCAGTTAGTTTAACTTCTGTTTTGTGGGGATACTACTGGCTGTCTTTTTTTTCTTTTTTGTTGCTTGTGATTAGAAATAATTAACAGGGGTGCATAAAGGGTAACTAAAATAAACTAAAATAATGGTGTTTTTATATTGACACAGCATGAGGACAGAAGTAACCCTGAAACTGCTGGTGTACAGCAGATCAAAAGATTCACCCTTCTCTGTTGGTACCAAGGATGTATGCATTGCTCCTAAATTGCAGGTGACAAAAAAATGTGAACACTTGCATATATGGGGACCAGTATCCTAATTAAATACTTGTGCCCAATTTTATATAAAATAACAGGGCAGTTAAGGCAGTACTTCCCTAACCCCCAGGGCATGAGCTATGCACCTCAGGCAGTTAGCAAAAGGAGATGCATCAAGGGAAATGACAGCATTATTGCAAAAGTGGTCTGACAGTGCAAATGCAACTATTAAATTGATGATGACTGGTAATGAATGTGGAGAGAGAAAATTGGAAATGGCAAATTCAGTGTTGTGAGATGCAAAATATGGCTGTATGTGGGATGGGTTCGTTTTAACAGAGCAGTAACACAATGTTCCCAAGACTCCAGGACAAGAGAGGAGTTGAACCAATACCAACCACTTCCTTTGCACTAAATCAAGCTTGTACATGTAGTTCGTGATAATTGGTTAACACAAGTAAGAAACCACTACATTCAGTGCGTTGTATTTGGGATGAGAAGACTGTAAACAGCCCATGGAAACATATTGGCCAGAGACCAAACTTTCAATAACTAGAAACACAAGCAGAGTTTCACCTTCCACAGATAGCACTATGAACAAATATGTAAATAACCCACTCTGGCAGTGTGAAAAGAGAAAATAGCATGCAAATCTGCCAAAGAGCTATTAAGTCTTCCTCTCTTTTTTAGTCATGACAAACCTGATGTATTCTGAAAAATTCAGAGTCCATGTATGAGTTAAATATAATGCAGAAAAATACAGGAGAATAGTGTTCATGCCCTTTAGTCATGAAACCTGTCATTTTCTGCTCTTTTAGGCACTTCTTTTTATACAGGTTCAGTACAAAAGCAATCCCTCATGACATGGATGACCAATCACACAGCATGAGAAGGGAACACTCTCATGCCTATTTATGTTGAACTGTGTACAAAAAGTTCAAAGACTGAAACTTACCCAAACATTTATCAAGCAAATACGAAGAGGTTCTGATACAGCAATACAGTTAAACATAGAAATAGTTCCACTGGCATCAGCTACTTGGATGCTTAAAATTGAGTATTGGTTTAGGCAGTTGGGTAAATTAAGGCTCAAATTAGGAAATATCACAGGCCATTCCTGAATAATTCATTAAAAAAGGGCTAAATTCTTAGTATGTAAGATTTAGTCTGTGACGTTCACTCTGTTTTGGATGTCTTGTCACAGTAGCTGAAATGAAGACTCTGTGACCATATGGGTTTGATAAAGGGACTTGAATATATGAAGCATTCGTTCCAAAGTATCTGTTCTCAGTAATATTTTCCCAGTCAATTTCAGACCATGGTGTTACTTGGTTCAAACATCCAAAGGTTTCCCAAAAAAAATAAACATTATTTCCTGTTCCAAATGTTCTCATCATAGTGTTGTTTTTCCATCACTGAAACTGGTGCAGGAATTTTTTAACAAAACAACCTAATGGTAGGCTTGGTGGAATTTTTTTTTTATTGTTTCAGTGGCTAGCAAGAGAGATATAAAATTTTATTTATATACACTTTCACAGTTGCAGGCAATTGGGGAGGACAGGCAATATGCTAAGTTTCAAAAAGTTAAAGCATTATACCACTTAAATCACAAATTGTCAACATCACCTGTCGAAAGTTACAAAGTAAATGTCCTCTAATCAAATTCTGATAAGCTCTCAGGTAGAGTTCTTACTTTACCAATCAGTAAAGTTTGATTATCATAGCTGGAAATCTTTTCTTTGTCAGTTTGTGTGTTACAGTGGAATCGACTTTTAGCAATAAAAATCTAACTATTTCCTGCCTACTTAAAAAATAACTCATCACTGACAGTACTTTGCAAAGCAGGTTCGAGTATAAACATCTTAAAGGATGGCTTGTGAAAGTATAAATAAAAAACCAAAGGAACAAGACTATTAGCTGAGAGGTTTGTTATTTGATGAAAGCTATAGCTTCCAGAAAGACTCTCATAAACCTATTAAAGTATTTTAATGATACTTTTAAAAGAGTCCAAATCAGAAGTTACCCTGAAAGCAGGGCCCAAAGAGCAATCACATATTTAGTCTGCTGTTTTTAGTGGTGCTATTCCTGAGTCTTCTGTCTTGGGAAGGGGAGTGTTCCTGTCAGCATTATAAATGGACAGGCATGGAAATCCCAGTCATGTTGTAGCTGACTTCTGAGTGGGGGGGAATAGTCTTTTCAGACTCACTGTATGATGATAGTTTATTTCAGTGCCATGTTGTGTGTGAATCTAAACTAATGTGGGATCCACAAACATGGCCACGTTAGGATTGCTAAAATCCTTACTGTGGACAAGACAAAGTGATTAGCATGTATCCTGTGCTATATTTGTAACCAATATTTGCTTTTTATTTATTGAACTTCCACAATCTAGAAAACTGGAATGTTGCAGCTGGGTTGTATTTCTTAATCAGTATTCGTTCTCTGACATTAGTTGAAGCAGTTTTGATAGGAAGTGACTAAGACTGTATGCCACAAAGAGAATGTTTGTTTATTTCAATAAAAAGTAGTTGTAACTTCAGAAGCTGTAAACTATATATACATGCCTAACTTTAAGCACATAGGTAAGCAGAGTGCCCGCTTATATGTTTGGAGATTTGGGCATTAATTTTCAATATTTTGTTTACCTATAGAAGTTTATGAACTTCAAAGAAGATGTCCCATCAGTAGTGGCATTAAAAAACAAACTCTTTTTTGTTCATTATAAATTTAAAGAAAAAAAATCACAGTAGTACAGATTTTCAGATCAGGTTTTGAAAGACTCCACTTCTGGCTTAAATCAATTACTTAATGTCAAATCAAGTCAGGTGACTTGAAATGAATGTTTGACATCACTTTGATTTAACTCACTCCACCATGAGCAGGACATGCACTGCTTATCCTGTTCTGTTAATTCATGGATCCAGTCTGCAAAATGTGTTGCACATAGAACCAAGTTCTCAGGCATGCTTCAAACATGCAGAGCCTGAGGTGACAGGTTTTATATGCAAGTACATTTACAAGGGCTGTCTGGATGGAAACCTCACCCACAGAGGAATCAGATTATGGAGCAGGTGTGCAGCTGCTGTGTGCAGCCTGTGCCCTATTGCAGATGTGGATACTTCAGACTTGGAACTTCATTGCTTAAGTCAGAGTGTCAGATTCTTTCTGGGAGAGAACTGAATTCCATATTGAATTACAGCCCACAAATTAGGGCATACGTTCAGAACTATGGACCCACCACTGTTAGCATGGAGACCAAGGTCAGAATATGGTTTTTATATAGGAACATAATATTGTTTATTCAGTGCATTGTTTTCTCATTCATTACATTCTCCACTTTAGACCATCATTACTACTTTTTCACTTCCTTCACTGCCCTTCTCTCCATTTTCCTCCTCATTCTTTGTCTTTGTGAGACTGTTCTATTTTTTTTTTTTTAAATGCATTTCCATCCTGGCTGCAATTCTCCATCCAGAGTTCTTCAGTCCTATTTCATAGATCAGCAACACAATCAATGATGGCATTACTTATGTTGACACTGAAGTGTCATCACTGGATTTCTAGATTTGACATCCAATCAGATTATAAGGGAACCCAAGTGGTAGTGCAGTTCACGCCTCCTAGTCCTTGTTTCGGACATCAGTGCATCAGATACGCAGTTAATGTATGGAATTTTTTTCCTGCAGCCATGGGAATTAAAAACTTACTTTAAAAATGCTTAGATTCTGGAGAATGTAGATGTGTTGTATAGGCAACATTAATGCATCCAAGGTGCTGTATACTTGTCACCTCTCTGTTAAATTAGCTGTCAGTAGACAGCAGGAATCATCACAAAGATGCCCCCTTGGCTGGTTAATATCTTACAAATTGTCTCCTTCTAAAGGCTCAGTTACTTGTACTAGTTTCTGCGATGCTCCACTTAGGACTCTGGGCTTCTCCGAAGTCCCTTTCTCTTAGATCACTGTCAGGCAGACTCACTTCCTGGGATTCTCTTGCTGGCTACTAACTCTTAAAAGCAGTCATGTTACACAGAGGGGCTCCATTATGGAATGAATAAAAAGTACCTTGTCGCTGATGTTAAAAAATGTAGTTCAGACTAATGTGCAGAATATCACATGGCCCCAAAGAACAGCAGAAGTTTTGCCTGCGGATGTGCTGTGATATTCCATCTGAATGAGCAGCAAGTAACAATGCAGTTGTGATTGTGCATCTGCTAATAGAAGGCTAAAGAGATCGTTTAAACTTCTTATGGAGATGAAGAATGGCCCAATAAAATGGCAAGCCTATAAAGGGAAAGAACATAGTACTTACTGATCCAAGAATGCACAAACCGATCTCATTTAGATCAAAGTCGCATGTTATAATTGGTACACTACATATGCAGGGAATGGTGTTTGAATGCCATGCACAATATAGCATGTGAGGGGATCCTCTGGGCTCCATCTGCTGTATTTCCTGAATTACATATTCTAGCAGTCCCTTGATAATGGATAATGTCTTGTGCTATGGAGGGAACTAAACTAATTTTTATGTATTAAAATGTTGAATTGAGCAATTAATATGTCTCTCTTTATTTAACTTGAATATTACATCTATGAATCTCGTCCAGACAAATGCCTTCTGAATGGGGGGGGGGGAAAAGGCAGCTCCCTAAAATGAACTCTAAAAGGAAATATCTTAGTGTCGAACTATTTTATGCCAGGCTAATGGAGCACCTGGCAAAGAGCCAGATCCCAGTTGGTGTAAACCAGAACAGCTTCAGTGAAGTCAGTAGCGCTACACTGCTTGAGGATCTGGACCAAAGATTCTGAATACATAATATATATATTTTGCTTCTGGCATTATGGTTGAGTGAACAGATGAAATTATGATTCATGAATGGGCCACATATTTGAACTAGATATGGCTGATTTAACTTTGTTCTTAGTATAATCAATTTCTTTTAGGAAAACTGGTTTTGATTTTTATACTTTAACACAAAAGAAACATTTTAAAAACTGAACTTTTTTCCAATACATTTTTATTTAAGCAAGTCTCATTTTCCAAATTTCCCTCTCAATTTTTTAGTCAAGAAACTACTTTTTACAATCTTTAACACTTTTTTATTAGCAGTCTGTATTTAGTGTTTGCTGAATTGGGTTCTTTATTGAGATTTCTGTGCATCTTCAAATTTAAGGACTGAGTTGTGGAATATACCCCTAGGAAACATGTCAACTCTTTTTAACCTTCTTAAAAAATAAATTCAATATACTGTTCTCTGGACAGTTGTAAATTAAACATTTTTATTAAGTAATACAGAACAAATGTTGTAGAATCCTCAAGGTCGTTTGTTATAGATTTCCTGTACCAATATTTTTGATGGGGGGAAAAACAGATATGATGCTGAGAAATGTTGGAGGAAGAAATTAAAAGTTTGTTGTTTTATGTGAATCTTTTGGAAGTCTGAATTTGGATGGCTTGTATTAGTTTGAGACTTTTGAAATCCCTTTAGGAAGAAGTTGCATGATATTTTAGAAAGGAGTATTTCTCACTCTTTCTCCAGTAACAAATGCTTATCTATGTTAAATGTAGGTGCTCTAGATTAACACCATATTAAGATTGCACAGATGATATCTCAGATGGCAAAAAAAGCAAAAGTAAATGTTCCCACGATATTAACTCAGCAATATTTCTGTGAAAAAGTAGGAGTGAGGGTGTTCCTTGCAAGAGACTAGAAGCCTGACACAGGCTTGCTAAATGTGTCACCCAGAGATACCTGCACAAGGAGGTGGTTTTTAAGAGCTGACTCTGGGAAATTTGAAAGAGGTCAACTCTCTGAGCTGGGCATCAGCAGCAGAATTCTGCCTCTTCCCCCTTCCCATTGGTTCACTCCTAAAAACTAATAAGAGCCCTGTGAAGAAACCCTTTTGATCACCCATGCTCACAGAGAAGAGTCATGCTCTGGGACAGATTTTTGGTTCTTTGTTTATTTTTGAGTTTGTTTGCTCTGAATAATCCCTTCCCCCAATATTGGTGGTAGGTGGATGAACAAGTGTGTGGCATCTGTGTGTATGGACTTGGAACAGAGAGAATAAACAATATGGCAGTGCATGGGCCACGTGAGAGGTGCCAACCACCACATTTACAATCTCATATCCTGGATGTTTCACCATATTAACGTGGCAGTATACCCAGAAATGTATTAAGTTATGCAGCTAAAAGACGATGTAATATACAGAATCCCTGAGTAACACCGGAAAGATTGGTTCAAAGGGGTAACCATGTTAGTCTATTTAAAAAAAAAAAAAAAAGAGTCCTGTGGCACTTCTTAAGACTAACAAATGTATTTAATTCATAAGCTTTTGAGGGTACAGTCACACTTCCTCAGATTCATGAAATGAAAACAGTAGTATGGGGGGATGTACACGCACACACATGCAGCGAAGGGTAAGGTTCAGCACAACAAACACATTTTAATTCCAGCACTGTGTATGTGGGCCATTAACAATTGATGAGAAGATGGGGAAGTTAGCTTCTGTATTGGGTTAACCATTCAAAATTCCTATTCAGTCCTAACCTGATAGTTATGTTTGCATATGAATTGCAGCTCTGCAGTTTCACACTGAAGTCTGTTTTGAAGAGTTTTCCTGAAATATTGTAGCTTTCATGTCTGTTACAGAATGTCCAGGGAGACTGAGGTGCTCCTTTATGAGTTTTTGAATGTTACCAATTCTTAATGGCTGATTTGAGGCCACTTATTCTTTTGGACAGAGACAGCCTGGTTTGGCCAATGTACAATACAGAGGTTCATTTTTGGCATATATCATACTGGTGGATGTGCAGGTGAATGAGCCCTGATGGAGTGGCTGATTTGGTTAGGTTCTATGACAGTGTGTCTTGATTTTCAAAGGGATAGCCATGTTAGTCTAGTCCAGCAAAAAAAAACAAGGAGTCGAGTGGTAGTCTTAAAGTGTCACTCAACTGCAGTGTGTCTTGAGTAGATATGAGTTGAGTAGAGTTGACAATCAGGTTTGTTGCAAGGATAGATAGCTGGCTTAGTGTTTCTGTTGTATGCTATGTAGTATTTGGTGAATATTTGCTTCAGGTTGGGAGGCTGTCAGTAGGTGAGGACTGGCCTACCTCCCAAGGCTTGAGAAGGGTGAGAGAGAGCATCTTCCAGAATAGGTTGGAGGTCCTTAATGATGTGCTGGAGAAGTTTGACTTGGGATCTGCAGGTGATGACCAGTAGTGTTCTGATGTTTTCCTTATTGCGCCTGTCTGGTGGTGCAGTGGTTCCCAACTGGTGTGCCACGGCAACACCCAAAGTATGCTGCAAGCATCCCCTAGAGCTGGAGTTAAAGTTCCCTCCCTGCTCAGCCCAGCCACTTGAGCTATGCAAGGCTGGGAAAAGGCAGGGGTGAAAGTAAGGGGGAAGGCACTGGAGCACAGTTCTGGTGCCCCCTACTTTTAGGCAGGCAGCATTCCAGCTCCCCCAAAAACAGAGGAAGACACCAGAAGGCAGAGTTCCATGGGTCCCCCTAAAAATAGCAGGAGCAGCCAGAACACAGATTTTCGGTGGCTCCACCTTAAATCCTTCTCCACCTTAACCCAGCCCGCAGAGAGAGGTGGGAGGCTGGGAGTGTGTGAATCTCCCCCTGCAGGGTGGAGCAGCTTGTGTCAGGTAGCCTGCAAACAGCCCAGGTAAGGGCTTTGAGGTGCTGCTGGGGGTTGTGTGGCGTGTGTGTGAGAGAGACAGACAGAGGTGGGAGGGAGTTGATGTGTAGCAGAGGGTGTGTAGCTGGGTTGTGGGGTGGCTGTTTGGTTGTGGGGGTGTGTAGCTGGGATTGTGGGGGGTAGCTGGGGGCTGGAGGCCTGGTTCTGGCCCCTGCAGTGATGGGAGGATTGGACAGGACCCACTGGGGTGGGAAGGACCAGCAGTGGGGTGAGGATTTGCCCTGGGTGGCAGGGAGCCAGTGTGGAGAAGGGGGAAGTGGGTGCTGCCCCATGCTCCCCTGCCCTACCTTCTCACTCCCCAGGTTACCTCCTGCCCCCCACAAAGCCACTCTTGTTCTCCCTTCCTCTCTCGCCACCCTTCTGCTGTTCCCCACATGGCTGCCCTTCTCCTCTTTTGCCACTCCTGCCACTGCACACGACTCCTGACCTCCCCTATTTTGCCACACCTGCTCTGCTGCCCCTTCTACCCCACATTGCAGCATTTCCAAAACACTGTGCCATGGTTCATGCATATTCATATGTAATGTAAGTTAATTAGAATATTCATGAGGTTTTTTGTTTTTTTTTTTTTAGTGGTATCAAGGTGTGCCATAGCAGAGAAAAGGTTGGGAACCACTGCTGTAGTGGGCAAGTTCTGGGTACTTGCCTGGCTCTGTCAAACAGCTTCTTCAATCTTTCTGAAGGATTGTGTGGCTCTGCTTTGTAGAGATGACTGGAAAGTTCTCACTGAATTTTCAGTCACCATTTCAGATACCATTTTGATGGAAACAAAAAGTTTGTGAAGTGATATAGGGTTTGATAAAACTACAGCAAGGGTGGCTGAGGTGGAATGGAAATGAAAACAATTTTAGTTGGTTTAAGGGAAATTTTCTGATGAAACTGTCACTTCAAAATGTGTTCTGTTTGTCACCTTTATTTTTACTATTCCCATTGTTTCATGAGATGGCAGTGTCCTATTATAGACTTCTGTAACTGAAGAATTATTCCAGGTTAACCCCAGTTTATTGAAAAAGTCACTCTTCTCAATTAAAACTGTGAATTCTTATTAAATTTGCTTCTTCATTGTGTCAGATTGCTTCACTACAACAGAAACAAAAGACCCTTTGAAGTAGGGGAGTTAGTGCCCTGGGGAAGCACCCAAGGCACTGGCACAGGCCATGCCCTCTGCCAGGAGGTCACACCCCCTGGTCTCAGGCCATGCCCCTGGCTGGGGATGGGGCTGGGAGCAGCCTCCGCAGCTGCGGGCGGCTGAGCCCCATATCCCTGGCTGGGGATGGAGCCGCCGCGGCCGTGGGTGGCTGGGCCCTGGATTGCCAGCTGGGGATGGGCCAGGAGCAGCCTCCGTGGCTGCAGGCGGCTGAGCCCCAAGATCCCTGGCTGGGGACGGGGCACAGGCAGCCGGGCCCCAGATCCCCTGCCCGATCGGGCCAGAGACCAGGAGAGGTGGGTTCCTGCCAGACCTGGGGCATTGGCACCGGGATTCGGGGCGTGTACCTGGCACCAGTGACACCCCTGCTTTGAAGTAAAAAATGAGAATACTGATTGAAACACTCTATAAGTAGCAGTGGTTGGCTTGGATTTTTTTTTTTTTTTTAACACAGAAAGAGGGAGAGAATATTTGAATAATGTGACTTATGTCATATTATGACCTAACATGATATGACATTGTAAGACAGGAGCCTGTGTCCCCTTATAGCTTGCTCTATTTATTATGAAAGATCACTGCAATGAAGAAGGTGTTTCTTATATTTTTTTCATTACTACACACTGATTGGAAAAATATAAATATGGTTGCACCTGAATAGGCAGAATGTTACGGGACTATCTATATATCAATTGTCTATCTGACTGAGGAAGAAGAATTTTTTTTTTTACAGGAGTAAGAGTATTTGTATCTCTCCATGAGAATCCTCCAGGAAATAAAAAGAATTCTACTTTAATAGTAAGTCCTTAATTACTTAAGTTTAGGCATGAAGATCTCTTTCCTTATCTTGTTGAACTTTTTGAACAAAGAACATTTTGGTTGCTTGGCCTGCAAACCCATTTGGTTATAGAAAAAGTTACCAAGATGTACCTTTCTGTACTATATGAGCGATAAAAAGATAGTTTATTAAAATCTTTCACAGCACTCAGCCTTTAATTGCATGAAAAGAAGATAGCTCTCATGATACTAGGCAGGGTTTTTAAAATATAGGATTACTAAACACAGAGTAGGATGTGCAAAATAGCAGGGCTGATTAAAAACAAGTGGGGTTGACGATGGGAAGTAATACTGCATGTCTTCTGTAAATAATATTTATTAGAAAACTTGGAAAGCTGTTATACGCTCTTCACATCTCACTAAAAATTCCCCAAAACCATGTGGCTCATTCTGTGTGCGGTGAGAGGAGTGAAGGAATTCTACGCATATGTGCAAGAGGCACTGTTATAGCAGGACTGGCTGTGCACTGAAAGGTATGCATGTGATCTGTGGATGATTATCCTATTTTGTGCACTTCCAGAGCTTCATAACAAAGAGAAGGACGGGGAAGGCAGAAAGTAGGGTTGACCATGCACAGGTTTTATTACAGGTTATTTCAGTTGTACTACTGCTATTTGGAGGACAAATTGCCAGAGCTGCTCACCTGCTGCTCATTGCAGGTTGCCGAAAGTGCAGTTATTTGTATTGAAGCAAAGCAAGCTCTGGTCCTGTAGACAGGGGCAATACATAACTGTGATTTTGGGTGTGAGGGAAGCATGTGACCACCCCATGCATTGTGTCTGCATTGAGGACAGAGCTGTGGGGTGCACCATTTGGGAAATGTGTGGGAACATTCAGGGGGTGAGCAGCAACACCAGGAGGCTCAGGTCAGCCCCATGGCTCAGGGAGGGATTGCCACCTCCAGTCCCTGACTCGCCGTAAAACCTGTTGCTAATTGGAAGGCAGGACAAGCACCACTGCAATGTGAAGGGAGCATTTTCCCCTGGGCAGAACCCCTGCTATAGGAATGGGAGAGTGGCCCCTGCTATGGGAACAGGCCTGGGGCATTCACGCAATGGTGGTTTGCAAAGCAGGCAAAAGGAAGTGCTGGGACTCCAGCAGCAGAGAAGGAGAAGCGGTAGAGAGCAGGGCAGGACCAGCACATGCAGCCAGTCGCCTTGCTGCTTTCTTCCCCTTTACCTCTGCTGCATGGACACACCGTGAATTTCAGCACCAAAAGAAGCTGCTGCCTCCTCTCCCAAGACCTTGCCCCCCACTTAGTGAGGCAGAGTGTGCAATGACGCCTCTGGATGCATCCCCTCAGAGCATTGAACTGTTGCTGTATGGAAGGTAGAGATCGGGGAGGGGGACACAGCCCCATATGCTCCTCCCATGCACATCATCTCTGCCTCCAGAATGGGTAGAAAATTTATGGGCCAAGAATGAGATCTTAAACTCCCATCTGTAGACAGATAATGAGTTGGGCTGCTGAAAGTGCCCAGAGCTATGGAGCTAAGCACATAGACAGGTCATTCAGGTGAAGTTAGAATCTTTCCCTTTATAGAGAAGTCTGAGGCTAATTGACATCTGCAAAATGTGATTCCCCCACAAACCTTTGACTTGATGCCCTTTTAACTTGACACGTTTAGAGAAATAATTGTCCTGGAAGCTGTCTACCTTTGCTTTAGTTTTATTATATTTTTTCTGCTTTTGATACATCTTTTCTTTTGAAATGGAGGAAACTAAGTCTAGTCAGCTCTGAAAAATCATTAATATCCTATGATGAACATTCTTAATTGTGAAGCACTGTGCCATACAGAAAGCAAAGTGCAAACACTTGGTGCTGTACTGTCCACTTGATGGTGACTGGCTGACATCCACCCAAAATGACATCACCAAGTGATTCTGTCCACTACACTAAAACGGTGTACATGAAATGATGCCAAAGAAGAAGACTGCATAGGAGAAATGATTTACTATTGCTGTTCTCAAAAGGTCTTAAGGGAGTTGGGAGCTCGACTCCCTTAGACTCCTTTTGAAGATCCCACCTTAAAAACTTAAATGATGCCCTCTCCTTTGGTTGAGATCCTCTTTAAAGACTGTTAGTGCAGTTGTGAAGTAATGTGCAATTTTGAAGAGTGACAGCTTCCTTTTTATTCATGTCTTCTATTGTAGCTGTGGTGGGATATTTTCAAGGGGCAGTTAGTTTGCTGAATAAAACATGGTTTAATAATTATGAATAAAGATCTCCATTTTGTGTTTTTTCTATTAATTTTGGTTGTGCAAATGTAACTTGTTGAAAGGGTTCTAAAAAGAAATACTTCCAGGTTGGGGGGGGGGGGGGGGAAGAATGGTAAAGCCAGCGTGAAATGTAAAATATTTTCATTGCCACAGACGCTCTTGGTAGTGTGAAATAATAATAGTCATTGATGCCTAAGTAATCTCTGATTTAAATTTACTGAAGCCAGCAGAGTTACAGAAGGCATGATTCTGGTATGATATGTTAAATGGAAGAGCTAGGTGCAGATTTACTTTGTAGAATATGAACAAAAACTTAGAAGAAACAATAACAAATTCATGTATTCCCAAACCCACCATGACAGCTGACTTTAGATTTTATGTAACATTTGCCGAAGCAGTTTCAGTTTCTGTATGTGCAGTTAATCTTTTGTACGATATGAAAAAATTAATCTTTTGGACTGTGCAGTGTTCATTGCATTTCTTTATCAATTATTGTTCGTAGTTTGATGTAAAAGCAGCATGGTTAGACATCTTAAGTCACATGGTGTTATAGCTGTTTCCTGCTTGATTGGCCTTGCTTTTATAAATTATTTCGGTTTCTAACTTTATTTATTCATAAACTGAATTTTGTTTCATGAGAAAATGCATCTCTTCTCTGGATCCAGAATTCATCTTCTGTGAAGATTTATATGAACAGATATTTGTTCAACCAAATGTTCATGAAAAATCTAATAAAAAATAGATGTGAATATGGGCAAAGGAAAACTCTGGTGAAAACTCACCCATATATATACGAATATCTTTCCTCACTGTTTCCCCAGTATTTTGTCTGTGACTGCTGATGAGCAGAGCAGCTACAGATGGAGGGGCTTTCCATCATACCACTTTGTAGGTCGTTTTGGGTTAAAGACCCTCCCAGAATTGGGGAATCCATATGGTCCCATGGAATCAGGCAGCAACACTGACAGGTGAATTTAAGGACACCTAATGGACAATGTTAAATGCCTTGGTGCCACATAGTTATTGATAGATCCATTGTTATGTGTTGTGTGCTTGCAACATATGTCTGTGATAGTCAGTTCCCCCATGCAAATATATTTTGAATTGGGTGCTGATGTTTCACAAATGAGGAAACCTTGGTTGCCACTTGTAATGTGCTTATGCATTGTTTCTATTTCCAAGTAGATGCATGGTGGTGATTACAGTTTTAATTTTACTGTTCTTAAGACAAATATTGTACTAAAAAGGAGATAAGTCATATGTTGTCTTAACAAAGAATTCCATAGTTAGTGATAAATAGTGCTTGCTTACTGGTTGGTTTGTCTTCTACTTCGATAAGAGAATGACAATTTGGGAAAAACAATTAGAGTCCTGCCGCACTTAAAGACTAACAAATTTCTTTGTGTATAAGCTTTCATGGGCTCCAACTCACTTTGTCAAGTGCATCTGGTGAAGTGGATTGGAGCCATGAAATCTTGTGTCTGAAGAAATTTGTTAATCTTTAAGGTGCCACAGGGTTCTCTTTGTTTTTGCTGTACAGAGATAACATGGCTACCCCCTCTGGAAATTTTGGAAAACTTTGTCTCTGGCAAGTGATCTAGAGTTGTCCATAAAGAGAAAAAATGAAGCAATGAAAACACACATAATATTGATGTTTGGATTTTGTTAGAACATCAGCCACCTTCTGTTTGATTAATCCAATCTAACCCAATAGTGATTAGAAAAGATTAGGCATTGTTTGGTTCCTCTAATGGATTAATCAAGCAGATGAAGGATGATCAAATTAGATACCTTCCTTCTAATTGGTTGTTCACTTTCATAACAGATGGCTGATATTCACCTTAATTAGGAACACAGGCCTTTTTTCATTATTTTAGAGTGGCAGCAGCAGCTGTACTCTTTTTTTCTGCTTGTTCTCAGATGGATAGTATGGCACTTATTGAAAGTTAAGTGACATTTCTGTAACTGCAAAGTTACAATTTTTCTGAGTGGCATAGTACTGTTCTATTTTTCTTGCTTGAGGAGGTTTTGGGAGGGACCTTAATTTTTTTTGTTATCCTCAGAAAAACATATACTCTCCCAATATATGGAGATTTTTTTGATTGCCATCTTAATTAAAAGTGACTGGATAGCTCGATGTTTCATGTGATGTCTCAAACCTTACCTTTGGTCATCAGAAAAGTTTCAAGTTTTTGTTCAGCAGTCAAAATGTTTGGTATTTTCTAAATATGAAATGTTTGTTCAATACATGTTGTTAGACCAAATAGAATTTCCTATGACAGTCCATTAGAATGAGTGCTCACTGTAATAGCTTCTGGAGTGAGCAGCCAAATGAATATAGGTACTATCAAAGCTGTTGTTTATGTTCAGAGTGAACACTAATGACTATTGCTGACCAGAAACTAGAAATTCCTTCCTGTGTAAAATTTGGAGGTTTTGAAAAATGCTGTGCCCAGAGGATGGGTTTTCAAGAACCCATGATTCTGCATTGTGGACTTTTTGGCTTACTGTCTGCGTGGCTAAGGAGGCCTTGCAGCTCCAGTTTGGAGGGAGAGAGTTCAGCTGCTCCCTCTGGACTGGGGATCCTCAGCCTGAGAGGCGGCGGATCCTGAGCCCCAGCTTCCACACCTCCTCCCTCCCCAAGCTCCAGGAGCTGGAGAGGCTGTGAGCTGAGACACTCAGTCTTGGCAGCCCTCTGGGAAACCTTTTGTCAATTTCAGTGGCAGAAAGTGTTGTGAAGAGGTGAAAATTGAATCTTCTTGCAGCAGCCTGGCCTGCTTTGTCCTGGGGAGGATTCGTGAGCCTTCCTAGTTTTCTACCCTGGGTGGCTGCTTTAATATGTGCATGGTCCCTGCTGATGGAATGTGCCTGTTTTTGGGCTGAGGATCACAGGTCATGCCTTGGCCACTACTGCCCACTTTGGTGCAGAGCTGGAGCTTGTGGCTCTCCCATGAAAAGAAAGTGAGATTTTCTTGCTCCACTTCACAACTCCCTTTTTAGATGGACTTTCTGTTGCTGGTGTCTCTCTGCTATTGTTTGTCCTGACTGAATCTAGTCTTGGGATGTCCAATCCATTGCCTGTGAGTCAGACTCTGACAAAGGTTGCTGTCAGGCCCGCCAGAGCACAGTGTTGAATCCTGGGTTCACAATGTAACTATGATGGACCGGCAACACCCACCAGGGAGACAGACACCAATTTCCAGTAGAAAAAATTTTATAGTGGCCTTATAAAGGCATACAACGAAATAGCAACAAAAATGCCTGGGGGGGGGGGGGAACAGCTACACAGTGAAAAAGACTATGCAAGATACAAGTGGGATAATAACTATGTAGTAAAAGGACTATACAAGGTACAAATGAAAACCACACTTGTAACAATGCATAAATGGGAAAAAGCTATACTTATAAACAATGCCTAAATGGTATTATAGAGAAAAGAAAAAAAGGAAGAAAGAAACAAATTGAGGGAGGTAGAATAACTGTATCAGTTTATAATACCTGTCCTAGCACCGTAGTGGGAACCCAAAGCGAGGAGGCAGACCAGCTGCAGCATCCCAGTACTTAATTGTTCGGCCGGCAATTCGAGTACACCCAAAGGTCTAGTGGGCAGGAGCTCCCTCTCGGTTGGGGGATCAGTCCGACTGGTTCGTGACATGCCCTTTAATGTTTGAGGGTGGGAGAACACTCGAGCCAACCAAGGCAGGGGCTTAAATAGTGTACTGCACGGCCAGAGTATAAAATAGCCAATTGGAAGTGAGATACAGGTCAGGACCAATGATGTAACTAGGACCCTGGACAATGATCCCTCCTTTGTGGTGACGGGGGTGCGGAGAAACTGTTCGGAGATAGAAACTCACCCCCCCCCTTGATGACACAAGGCTTGGGAGGTAGAAACTCACCCAGGAAACTGAGCCCCATCAGGGTGATCAATACTTAACATTCTTCCCTGTGAGCTCCATAGTCTAGAGGGCTACGCTGGGGGTGGGGTGGGGGTACATTATGTCTGCCACCTCCATTGACACATAGCAGCCTCCCCTTCTTCCAGCCCTGAGCCAGCTGGTGGGACGCAGTGGTAGCTGTCCCTTCACCTGCAGCCCTGAGTTGTCATGGGGGTATAGGATATGCAGCAGCAGCACCAAGTTGACTGGCAGGGATTGGGGAGTGCATGCAGTGCCCCCTTCCTCCATCCTAGGCAGCCAAGGATCAGCCTCTCAACTCCACTATAGCCCTGTGCTTCATGGTGCCTGCACCAACCAGGAGTCAAGAGTAGAACTGGGTGTGGGAGATCAGTTTCTCATCCCTGGTGTCCTGAGCTGCCCAGCCAGGTGAAGCAGCATCAGCATCTGCACCCCACCCTCTCAACCCAAAATTTCCTTACTGGCCTCCTGAATTAGGAAAAAATTACACTGTAGCCCCTTGTGAAAAAACTGGACTCCTCTAATATAGCTTCTTGTTTTCAATGCCTTTTGGGTCAATTTCTGCTCTCATACAGGTGAAAAGCTATTGGCTTCAGAGGAGTTAGTGTGGATTTATGGAAGTGTAAGATTATTTAATTACATGTTGTAGTGGTTGAAGCTTACAAAGGTTTGCAGAATCCTTTTTACAACTCCCATATGGCACAAATTGAACCAGTTGTTTTTGCTGGGGACTAAAAACTGGATTTACACAATGCTAATTAATCATATTGGTCCCTTCTGGCCTTAAAATCTATGAATCTTTGATTTCAAGGTGACCTCAAGACACCTAATAATGATGAGATGGCACCTTTCACAGAGGTAAGTAAATGTACTTCATGGTTAATTTTTAGACAGCTCATAAATGTACTTAATGATCTGGATTCTGAAGTTCTTATTGTGTTCTGCTTCAAGCAGAACTTCCCATGGAAGTCTGAAGAAGGTGGTGTGAGAATGAGAGAGTGCAGATCACAATAAAAAGAAGCTATGCTGCTATTGTGGAGTGAAATATTTTCTGTGGCCTTCTTTCAATAAAGTAGTAATCCAAAAATATTGCTTTAAAGCAAAAAATATTCATTTTCAATCAGGAGAGACACTTCAAAGATACTTTTGTATTTACTCTGTATTTCCTATCAAAAGCTCTTTGCTTGCCAAATAGTTTAACCGATGACAATAAGCACAAACATAAAAAAAAAAAAGAAAAAAAAGAAAAATCAGTCTATTATAGAGGTCTAACTGAATACCATTAAATAAAATGAAGATAAAAATTTAGACATGGTCATTTTGTTGATTGGCCTGAGAGGCCTCGTGCAGTATGTTGTACTGGACAGAATAAGGAGCAGTATTTGGATGAATATGATGTGTGAATTGGGGAATGTGGACATGTTCCAAAAGTTTAGTATGTGATCAGTGTGCAGGAAAAGAGAGAGGGTTGTGCGTGAGAGAGAGATGGATAGAGTATGCATTTCAATAACTCAATATCTTTTATTTTGTAATGGCTGAAAATCTATTGTAATTATAACTTGTCTGTTAATAGAGTTCATTTATTTGTTCTGCTAGTCAAGTACCTCTGAAGAACCATTAATGCATTATTACCATACTATAAATCTTTAGTGCACTTTTTGGGGGTAAGGCTTAATTTATAGGATGCAAATAAATTCATTTAAAAGTCACATTAGCAGTTTTTTCTAGCTAATGACCAGTGTAATTTCTTTTTTCCCATTTGCTTAATTTTTTTTTTCTTTGTTACTTGGAAATCTTTAAAAAGAATAAACCAGAATACTGAAAGAGATTTCAGTTTCTGAGGCTAGGTATGTTCATGTGCACTATTTATTCATCTTTGGAGACCTAAAATGAAAATATTGACTTGAGTTACAACTGGAAATAATTTCAGTGATCTTGTTTTGTCTGTGCTGCAAGACTATCATGTAATTTGGTATTTATTTTGTTTACAAATACTAGAAAAGAGTGTCCATGTGCTCTGGTAGCTGTGAAATAACTTTCAAATTCAACGAAAAAGCTGCCCCACCATAACTGCAACTCAGTAGTTCAGATTCTGGGTAGTTCATCATCAACCAAACAGACAACTTAAAAGCTCAAACTGCTATCCTACAGCAATTCCCTAGCCTGTCAGTTTTTCTCAGTTCAACCTCATTTTCACAACATGCTCAGAAAATTGTCATTTTGGGTTATTTTGCACCAAAAGATGGAAATTCCAAAGCCATCCCTCTTCCATTCCCTGCCAATAACCTCTTCTCTTTTATACCAGCAGAAGTCTGCTGACTTCATCTTTGGCAAAATAGCACAAAGAGAAAAAGAAACACTCATGATTAGGTCCAAAAGCCATTTGAGGATATGGCTGCCACAGAAAGATCCAAAATAGAAAAGAAGTGTTGAATATTGTTTCTACTGCAGCAGACTCCTATGGCCCCAGTCAGGATCAGAGGTCAGTTCTGCAAGGCACCATACATGTACAAAAGACAACGAAGTTTTCCCTGCCATGAGGAGTTTACAATCAGAGATCAGGATTAAAGTGCATTGGCAGAATTCTTTGGGGTTCTGAATAGCTACTGCCTCTTTTAAAGGTGCTCTGTGTCTATATTTTTAGTTAGTTAGTTAGTTATTTTAAGATAAGAGAAGCATAAAAAGGAAAAAAAATTAAAAATGCCTTCTTCTACATCATAGGCCACGTCTCTGAACACTACAGAACCAAAATGCTGCAAAAAGTGGACATGTGCCAAGTGCACACAGACCTGTGCACTATAAATTTTTACAAGTAATTTATTCAGCATAGCAGTTTTATCAGGGGAATAATAAATTGCTAAAGGGAAAAAAGGTGACAACAGAAAAATTGGTCACAGAGCAGCAGTGTTGAAGCAGATACCAGTTTAGCATGGAAAATGCTTATGGTGGTTGTTATGGAAACACATTTATGGGCTAAAACACCAAGAAAGTATTTGAGATTTTTGAGATCTCTTCCTGAGTCTGCCACAGACTCCCTGAATGGCCTTCAAGTCATTTATCTTCTCTTGATGTTCCATTTTCCTCATCTGCAAAGTCAGGATAATAATACTTACCTGTAAGGAACAATGAGAGGTCATTGAGCCCCCCTGCACTCACAGTAGGACCAAGTACCCTCTTAAACCATCCCTGATGGGCTTTTCTCTAACCTGTTCTTAAACACTTCCAATGATAGAGATTCACAGCTTGCCTAGGCAACTTATTCCAGTGGTTAATCACCCTGACAGCTAGGAATTTTTTTCCTAATGTCCAACCTAAACCTCCCTTGCTATAATTCAATTCCATTGCTGCTTGTCCTGTCGTTGGCAGTTAAGAAGAACAATTTTTCTCCTTCTCCTTGTGGCAAACCTCTTAGGTACTTGAAAACTGTTGCCTGAATGTCCCCTCTGTCTCCTCTTTTCCACAGTAAACAAACCCAGATCTTTGTCTTCTCTCGTAAGTCAAGCATTCTGGAACGTAGATAGTTGGGAGTGACTGAAGAGCTGAAATGCACCTGAACAATCCAGGACCCGAGTGCAGAGTAATGCATGGAGCCTACCTGTAATAGTGGTCACAGTCCTTCTGTGGCTTGCTTGATCTGTAGTAGACCATTCCATCATCCATCCTCACTGTGGCCTATGATGATGGCATCCATGATGCCAGTATAGAGGCCAGTTTGTCAGCATCAGGAGTGAAGGGCTTCTTAGACTCCTGTATGTAGGTACTCTGTCAGTGGGCACCCCTATAAAAGTGTGAAACTGATTGACAGCCTTGCATTGACATCTCTGTACCATGGCACATATTACCTGAATGTCTGGTATGTGCTGTGTGACATTTGGATGGCAGGTCCTATAAAAGAACATTGTTGTTCTCAGAACTAGAATGTCTTGGGAAGAGTGCTAATTATGGATACTAATGGTTCTGAATAGAGCTGGTAGGGTTTTTTCCCTCTGAAATATTTTTTTCCAATGAAAAATGGATTTTTTATTTTAAAAAAGTCTGAAAAAATTAATTTTGGTTGAAATGTTCCAGCTTTTTTAATGAAAAGCAATTATTTTGTTTCCTATTCATTAAAAAATTCTTACTAAGCCTCAAAAATTTCTGTTGTAAATAGTAGTAGAGTTTCTGGGTCTGGTTTTCTTTGAAAAACCAAAACATTTTAGTTGTCTGTTTAAAGGAAAAAAAAAGTGTTAAATTTTTTCAGAAAATTTTAAAATATTGTAACCAGCTTTCATTGTCAGTGTAATTTTTCCATTTGACTACAACGTCGTTTACACTCTTGCATCTCTAGATTAGGGTTACTTGCTTCATTAGAGCTGTAATGCTGAGTACAGATTTTCATGGTGGTTTTTTTTAATTTTCATTCTTTTTTTGCTTTCCTTTCCTATTTTCCTGCCTCTCAAATGCCTGGGGAGAAATACAAAGGTGAAGCTGAAATAATAACTAAAAATCTGCATATTTTTAGTTGTGAAAGACTACATGAACAGGAAGGAAGAATAACCCCAAACAGAAATTCTGCTGTTTTTAAACTTGTCTCTGACAGCAGGGATTAATCTTTCATATCTCACATTTTATTGTTTTATCCTTTGTTATTTTCTTATGGCAGCAGGTTAATTGCTAGCCTGTCAGTTTAAAAAGAAAAAAAATCAGAGCTGTTACAGTATGTCGGAGGACTAGTCTTAGGGGGGGAAGCTCTGCAGGAAAGAAAAAGCTTTGAGTCCTTTTTCATAACTATATGGAGAGCTGAATCCAGGAGCGTAAATGAAGCATGCTGCTTTGAGTTCAGTGGAGTAACTCTGGATTTACACTGGTGTTAGAGGTCAGAAATTGGCCTCACAATTCCACAACACAGTGCAAAGTTATACACATATGCCAGACCCTGCAAATGCATAAACACATTCCTAATGTTATGCACTGGACTAGTGGCACAGACTTCAAGCAGACTAACCATTAAGCCTGAGCTTGTATATTTGTAGGACTCAGCCATGGGTAGTTTTACAAAGAATAAATATTATGCCATCTTAAGTTATTTTTAATTAATTTGGGGGTGAGAAGCTATTATTCACCTAAGTCCGCAGCCTGAATAAATTAGGTCTGTGTTGGGGTTGGGACAGACATACAGAGTGTGAAGTGTTACTTGCAGCAGAGGGATGGACAGGGAAAAGGACTGTACCTACAATGAAAAATGTCAACTGTTATCATATTCAATATGCTATATACCAAAGGAAGTATACAAAAAAAATCCAATCAAATAATATATCTAAACAAACCAATATGAGATTATACAAGAAGTCTTGTAGGTACCAACAGTGTGTAGAGCTTTTCAAATTCTTGATTATACAGTCCTAGAAAAAGACAGCTAATGCTCAGTGTGGTGCAGTCATTGATTTAATTTATATCGATTTTATACGCCTCTGTGTCTAGGAATGAATTTTATGTTTACTTTAAAAAGCATCTACTCCACTACAGCAGGTTTTGGAAACCCGTTTCAAGTAAATCAACCTCCTCACTGCCTGTGCATTTACACTAATGATAATCTGTGTGGAGCACACTTAAGGGCATTGCATTCTCTTGGTGCACTTATTTAAGTCCCATTAATATAAAAGGAGATGTGATTTTGCATTGAGACAAGACTATACTCCTGAGTGGTCATTTAACTTTTGACTTCTCTAGATTACAGTTTTCTGTCTCAGGTGGTCAACAGATACTGAATAACTGGTGTCATGAGGTTAAAGTATAATTTGTTGGGTCTCAGAACTCTCCGACATGGGTGCCCTCCCCACTGGTGCTGAACCCCCTCACCAGCCCAATCCTGCCTCCCTTGGCTCTCCCGGTCACCACCCAGCTGGCCCGATCCTCTCCCCTGCTCTCCTGTCATCCGCCAGCAGGCCTGATCTCTCCCCTGACACACACCACCAGCCAGCCCAATCCTGCCCTGTCCCCAATCGCCCCCCCACCCACTCCCTTACCTGGCTGCCGGAGCAGTGCACCCTGGTCACCAGCTGCTTCTCTGGCTGGAGGAAGTTCTCACTGAGCATGCACAGAAGCTCTGCACATGCTCAGTGAGAGCATAGTCCAAGCGGGAGTTTTAAAAGTTCCCTGCTCAGAGCAGCTGTTAGCCAGCCAGAAGACTGTTTTCTGGCCCACTAGGAACTGCAGCTGCTGGCCATGTGCAGCTGGCAGTGTTGCATTTTATTTTTAGGGGGCAACAGAACACAGTATTCTTGAGCATTCTTTTATTTTTAAGGGGCCCAGAACACTGGCTCCCTAAAAATAGGGGGCCACAGAATGGTGTTCTGGGGCGTTCCCCCTTACTTTACCCCCTGGATGTCATAGGCTTTTCTTTTGGTGCATGTTCAGGATGCTCCCTTTCCCCTAAAAGCCAAGAAATTATTCAAAGTCCCAAGGCTTTTAATCTTCAGTTTTGAGACCAGCTTTGGCAAGTACCTGTCATTTGTGTTGTGCAGCAGCCTCAGACTTGCTGCTTAGTAACAGCTTTAACTTAAGTGTTCTGTTGGAGAATAATTTTGTTCATTGCTTTGTTTAATTTAGATCTTAGGGGTTTGAAGGATCAACCTAATGCTGATTAAGAACTTGGCTGACACATTAGGAAATCAGTATATCTTTTCTCAAACCATAGCTTTTCTGAGAATAACACTGAATTGTGTGACATAAGGGGTTGGATCCAAAGATCACTGAAGTCAACCATAGTCTCTTTACTTGTTTCAGTGGGCTTTGGATCACATCTTTACAGAAGGTTGAAACAAAGTGCTCACTGGGTTTAACTAATTTTTGTAAATATTTCTAGTGGCTGCTCTTCCGATTGGAAATGCATGATGAAGAGTTGTGCCCTCTTTCTTCCACCATGCACTTACCAGTCATGGAAAGAGGAGACTAGACAGGGTAGTGGGCTCTTAAAATCATAGATGATTGTGGTTGGAAAGGACCTCAGGTGGTCATCTAGTCCAGTTCCCTTCTCAAAGCAGGAGCAACCCTAACTAGATCATTCCAGCTAGGGTTTTGGTACTTGGCCATACAGAGTAATTTTCATTATTAAAAGGACCTTTAAAATATTTCTTAGTAACACCATAATGAAGCAATGTAGTGGGCAAAAATGAAATATATATGTTTCTGATATTACATTCATGAGTAGAGGACTTATCATAGTCCATTATGAAGTAGATATGCATGTTGTTCTTGGAAAATAAAATTGGTTTATACATACCTGGATGTCAGTAGGTTAAGATAAAAGAAAGGCCTAAGAAAAAAAAACAGAACAAAAAAAAAAAACAAAACCCAAAACCTCATAAATATCTAGTATGTTTACAGTAATTCTTACGCTTGCATGGAGAGACATTTGATGTGAGTTTGTTATGGAAGATTACATGAATCATTGAAAGGTGAAACGTGATTTCTGTAATAATCTGGATATTTCCTCCATCCCCTTCAACTGAATTATTTTCTTTATTGCATTTGTTATTAAATAGGAGCCTAAGTAATATATGCTGTGTACACAATCAGAGAATGTGCACAAGGACCGAAATGCTCTAAATTATGGCAATTTGGGATTTACGGAAAAGTAATTCCTCTTAAAACACCCAGCAGCTCAGATGAGGCATCCTCATGAGGCAAAAAGACAGGGTCTCAGGGACTTGCCTAGGGAGAGGCTTCATTAAGATAAATCTATATCAGAGTAAGTGATCAAAAGGTGATAACAGGAAGGATTAAGATAGAGCACTGCTTCAATACTGATAGGCATGCCCTGCACTATTGCCAGTTGTGCCGTTGACCCAGCTAGACATTTGAATGTTCTTGGGTGTCTTTTGGACCTAGTAGCCCTGGAAATGATAGAGTATTCTGAAAAGATGCCTTTGTCAGTATGCAATATGTTATATATTGAACTTATGAGAGCTATTAATTCATAGCCAGGTACAATGTAATTGTGTGTGTTCGTGTTTGTGATCATTTACTTGATTGTATCAATGTCATGTGATATTAATAAGCTTACAATACATTGTAAATGTTAACTAAATAGGAGAGATTTTCCAAAGTCCCAGGGGTCTGCAGACATGTTGCAGGGGTCTGCGGAGCCTCTACCTACTTGGGGCCGGAATCCAGCTACAGGCCTGATGTTCCCCGCTGGGGCTGTCTTTTCTTTCCTGTGGCTGGATTCTGGCAGCGGGATGGGGTTATGGCAGCTCCCCAGCAGGGGCAAGAGCAGGGGACCATAGCTGCTGCGGCTCAGCTCCCCAGCAGTGCGGGCAATGGTGGTGGCAGCACTGCTGACCATCTGTCCCACTGGTGCGGGCCAGATTACATAATCAGCTGGGGGGCAAAGATTGTTTTTGTTAAAAAGGGGTCCCCAGCCTGAAAAAGATTGGGAACCACTGGTATAAAGCATTCTGCACTCAGCCTGAATAGGACAAACACCAGCGGTGTATAAACAGTCCATCTTTAATGTACAGTTTACTTAGCAGAGATTTTTTGTCTATTTTAGATAAACAGTCCTGAGCCACTGGAGAGTTAAAGTGTCAGCAGTGGTATAGATTCAGGTTAAATTTGATAAATGAATGTAGAAAAAAATAAAACAGGGTCTTAACTGAAGCTAGAATGTCACCTGTTGAATTTGTCAGTGCATCCTTGCTTACTTAAATGGGACCAGATGGGTGTAAAGAAGAGAGCAGAATAGGATCTGTTACGTTGTCATTACATTTACAAAACTGGCCACTGAAATCATTGGTCGTCTTCTAGCGCTATGGTATTGAATCTGACAGTGTAAAGCACTGCTTATCTTTACGTAAAGTATCTGACAGTAATGTAAATCAGCGATGCTTTTTTAGGCAGCAACTTACAAGAAAATGGGATTCTACAAAATTTATACTGTGAAGCTGTTTTTGCAAACATGCCATTGCTGTCACCAAATGACAACTCAATGTAAAATGACTGACAAAATGCTACTGGCCTTCAAAGACAGTCAACATGGTAAATTTAAATTTATATTTGCATCTTTAGTACAAAAACACCCATGCCCTACCCCACCAGTTGCAGTCAACTATGGGCCAGATCTTCAGTTGATGTAAATCAGTGTAATTCCATTTACCATGCTGATTGGCACCTGTGGAGCACCTGTCTCTAGATATGCAAACCTGGATTTGGAGTTTTACATTATATTCATACAGACAGCATCTGTAAATATCATAGGTCAGTAATGAAGGGGGTTCAGGCAAAAACCAAATTTAAGAGCAATGATGTTTTGATGTACAGTACCAGAGAAAAGAGAGCTCTTGAGATGGGATATGAGTGTCAGGGAAGCTGTTCCAAATTGGGACCACAGCAGAGATGAAAGATATTGAGGGATTGAAGAGAATGGGAGGTAGAAGAGGAAGTCTGCCATTTGAGGAACATGATGAATAGACTAAAGCACAGGAAGAGAATAAGTGAGAGGTTGGATGAGGCAAATCCACAGAGGCTCTTGAAGTGGGATGAAATAGATAAGATTTACTTTTGTCATCAGTCTGGGATAATTTGTCTGTTAGAAAAGTCCTCTGTTAACAACTACAACGAATCCAGGGCCGGATTCTTATATCCTGACTCTCATTGAAGAGTTGTCTTACTTTCTGAGTAGCCTCATTTAAATGAGTGGCACTGCTTGTCTGGTAAGGCCCTGCTTATTATGAGTAAATGGAATTGAAATCTGGCCCTCCCCTTTTTTGGGGGGATGGGGTGGTGTTAGACAAAAGGGAAATAAATCTGAGACTCCCAAGTACATTGTATTTAGGAACATTCACTAGTTTAATCAAACAATTTTTAATGGGGTCTGTTGTTCAACTTCTTTTAAATAAATTCCTAGTGTCCCAGTGGTGGATCTCAAGTTCCTGGGCTTCCACCTTTCACAAAAAAGTGTTTCTGAAAGCTTTCATGCTGCCCCTTTTATTAAATCCTGTTTTGCTTTCCTGCGCACAGGTCTGTGCTAAGACAATATGCTGCTTGTCCTCACAATGCTGATAGCCTTTGCAGGAGTTCTCCCTTGCTCTCCGCTCATAGCTACAGTACCTTTTTTCTTCTTCAACTAGCTCAGTTGATTTGAGGCTGGGCCTGGATCATGAGTTCTATTTAAATGTGGATATTTTCTGACACTCTCAGGACAGGAAATTCTTAAACTCTAAGTACAAGCTTTGCAAAACTTTCTCATCTGACTTAGCCTGTATAGGACACTCATCTATTTAGCTGAGTGATATAAGCCTGGCCAAAAAAATTTGAAGCATTTCTTTCAGTTTTAAATGTATTGCCTTTGACCCAGCTGGTGCCCTTTTGGTGTTCCTGTAATTCATCTAAACTCACATGGTTACTGTTCTCAGTGCCTGTAACCTTGTTGCCCATGGTATACTAACCACTTATTGTCTTCCCCTCTCCTAATTTTATTTTTTCTTTGCTCTTCAAGGGACCTTTTCTCTCAATTATCAATCCTGAAAGGATATAAAGCTCTATAGCTATTTAGCCTGCACAACCTTTGCTCTGTATTTCCTCCCTAACAAGTGCAGCAGAAGATGGTCCCATGGTCTTTTTTAACCTTTGTTACTGGTGGCTAGAATGGGGATGTGGCAAGCATAACCTTCTACAGTGAAGTTATCTGAAGACTCGGTAGATACTATCTGACTTCCATGGCTTCACAAAGACCTAGCTGGCTATAAAACTAAAGAGTGGAAGACTGGTCTTGAATCTAGGGCTGGGTCTCCTGCTTTCAACGACCCACATTCAGATGCCTAGTTGCTGCTTTTTGGAGCTCATTTTGGTCTGAGTGACCTGCCTGAGGCACTTCCGTGATGTGGTGTCATCACAGAGATTTGATTTAAATATAGAACTGTGACTAAGTCAAGACATTATAGTGCCTTAGATTTAGCAGGGAGTCTACTTCAGCAGACCACAGTAGAACCAGAGAAGATTAAAATAAGGCAGAAAGGCAAGAAGTGAATCCATATGGCTAAATGGCAAAGTTCAAGAGGGTATTTGAGCCAAAGAGGTACTCTTCAGAAAATGGACATCCAGCCCCATTGAATCCAGTAGGCAGCTTGATGTGTTGAAAGAATACTAAGCGGTCTATGATAGAATTTGAAGAGCAAATAGCCAAAGACATAAAAACAAATAAGGAATTCTTGTAGTACATGAGAAACAGGAAGCCTGTGAGAAATTGGATATGTCCCTATGGGCAAGTCACTCTGTACCTTGTAATTGGCTACTGCAGGGGTCTGCAACCTGTGTCTCCACAGCCACATGTGATTCTTTAGCTTTCTCCTTGTGGCTCCAGGCTTCAGACTCCCCACTGCCACCGGAGGACCCTGCAGGTTGCCCATACCAGGCTCCCCTCACCACCATTGGCACTTGCTCCTGGGTACCTTCCACTGCCAGGGGACCCTGCAGCAAGCACCCTTGCCCAACTCCCAGCTCCCCTTACCGGGAGGCTACACCCATTGTGGCTCTCCAAACACTTGGTTATTGAAGTAATTTTAAAAAAAGGCTCTTCTTATCTTTTGAATTTCCAACCACTGGACTTCTGCAAGGTTTTTTGTACCTTCTTCTGAAACAGTGGAGCTTGCCACTCTCTGCTATAGGATGCTGCAGTAGTATGACAATTCCTATGTTTTGCATGTGACAATCAAATGGCTGCTAAGTCCCTGTTGACAAATTTCAATACAAAGTGACAAAAATTCTCTGCAAATTTCTGTGATTTTCAGATTAATCAAATCCCAAATTTAGGGCTCAGTGTTGCATGCTTTCTGAGCCCTAAACTCTCACTATAGCCTCAGTCCTGTCCTTTACCGCTGGTGTCAGCTGACTAATAAACAGCAGGATGGTGGTTGCTTTTGCTGGTCTGAAAGGCTGCATATATCTATATCTATATCATATTACTGTATCCAAACAGAGTGTAACCAGGTCTGGCAAATCAAGGATCTCTTATTGCAAGGAATGTATGAGTTTCCTGAATCAGCATTACACAGAGAATATTAAACAAATCCAAACATCTAATCTTCATAAAGCTTTTAAGTATGATCTCTTTCTGCGCTGTTCAGAATCAGATTAACGACTCCTATCAAATCCTTCTCAGCCATTCTCTCCACTCCTCTTCCTTCATCATGATGAAATTCCCCAAGTACCAAGTCTCTCACCTGCTGTCTGAAGAGAAGATTGAGAATTAGTCCCTAAGCTCACCATCTCCATAAATTTGAAGACATCCTCACCTCTTGTCTCTTTTTTAATGGCTTGTGTCTCCAGGCTCTCTGTTAGTTTTGGCTAAATTGCTGTTTGGCGAATTCTCTCTAGTCCTGCCTCTTTAACTCAGAATGGAAGCACTTCGGCAGCAACAAATTCCATTTCAAGGCTGCTTTGGTGTTATCTTGAACTGGGAAGCGTTTGATTCTAAGAGAGACTCATTTCATGAGGCTGTAGAAAGACAAGGAAGATTCCTAAGCAGCAGCTCTCTGCATTGAGGAGGAAATCCAGTCCTCACTTGTGCCCTGTCCTCAGGACTTGTGTGGTTCTGTTGCTGGAGGGAAGGCAGGATTGGAGTAGATGTGCCTGGGGGATATGTAATACAGAGCTTCCCTCTTATGATCAAGCAATGGGTGTTGTGACAGGTACTAGTCACAGCAAGGATTAAATTAAGGTCCATCACCTCTCCTGGGCTTGAGTAAGCAAGGTTCTCCCCATATCTTTTGCCTCTTCCTTAGCTGACTTAACAGGAGTCCCCTGTCTCACCTGCCCCCAGTCCTGTTCTAATCTCTTTTAATCACTGAGCAAAAGGATGTATCTCTAGGAGGATCCTCCAGTTTCACAGATACTTGAGAAATTTAACTACGCCAGGTGATAGCCCGAAGGAGTCTCCTCTAGAGTGACTGCACTGCTACTCCATAACCCCTTTCCTGGCCATGCTATGCAGCTGCCTGTTGCTCAAAGCAGCTGCTCAGGACGGTGATGACATGAGGATATGATCCTTAGTAACTGTATTTTCAATACTATTGCAGTAGGAGAGTTACTGGAATTACTTGATTTTACTAGGGAAACTTGGAGTATCTATGTTTGTGGATGTCCCTGTTTTTAATGAAGGGGATTTGGCTGATTTGAATGTTGGGCTCTTTGTCTTGGAAAGTTAAACTACACTCAGGCTTCTGACAGATAAGCACAGATTGGATGGGGCTCCTAGTGCAGTCAGTGAAGTGTGTTGGTTAAAGGGTAAAAGATGCTTCAGGTTGGCATTGTGACCAGACTATATGAGGAGAAAATGCTTGACTTGGCAAAGTATGTGAGAGCTGGTTATAAATGATCAGTGTTCACAAGGCAGGCTGGTTTAGTTGAAATGCATGCACATTTGGTGGAGCATGTTTCATGGCCCTGCAAAGGAAAACGAAGCTTAAAGAGTGGTGCTAAAGTATGCATTGCAATTAAGAGATGGAAGGAAACACTCCCCTTCTTGTCAAGCAGGGGTTAAAGTAAGCTGGAATACCCTAGAACACAGTTCTGGGGCACACAAATCTGATGGGCCAGAGTTTCAGGGCCCAGATTCCCAAATCTAGAGGAATGCATACAGGAAGGGGGCCAAGAAATTAGGAAGGTTCCGGTGCCCCGCAACTTATTCTTTAATCACTGCTGTCAAGCAGAGAGTTGTGTAGAAAAGAGAAGAGGTCTGTCTTCAGGGATTTTTGAGTAGCCGTTTAATGTTGAAATCAATAATTCTGTAAAACAGCTATGGCCCTATTTCACAAAGGACTAAAGTCCCAAGGCATTTTAGTGGGAGTGGGGAGATTTAAGCATGGCAGTTAATCATGTGCATTATTGTATTTTTGAATAGGGAAGGTCATAAGTGTATGTTTAAATGCTTTGCTGAATCAGGGCCTTAAAATAAGGCAAATGTGTCTTGCTTCAGTTGATCATGTGTATGTTTCTTGATAACCATCTAGTGCATTGAAATATCACCATCAGGAGCGTCACTGCCTGAGGGAAAGACCCGGGGCATGGGCGCAGGTCCCAGGCCCTCAGCCCCGATTCTCCAGCTGGGCCTGATCCAGCCTCAGCTCCTGCTGCCACCAGCCTGGCCCTGGATCCCCGGCTGGGGATGGGGACGGGAGAGGCAGAGGCTGCCCTGGACATTTGGGACACTGGTGCTGGGACTCAGGGCATGTGCCCCATGTGCCAGGCACCAGCAACGCCCCGATCACAATTATCTTTTCCCATTTCTTTTCATTCTGTAACTTTTGCGTTCAAAGGACCTAGAATTTCTTATCTTGGATTGTTTCTCTTGGTTTTTTAGTACAGTCATTTGTTTATTTGGTTGGTTGTTTCTTTATTGGCTTTTCTGCAGAGATGAAAGGGCTGATCTCATTACAGGTTTTGTGCATAAAATTTCAAACCAAAGGATTGCTAAGGTGAACAGCTGTCTCTGGGGTTGCAGAGAATGAGATTTAAATCATGTGAAATTTTTATTGAAATAATTTAAAATCCAGAAGAAGGGGGAAAATATCAAGTTGACCATAAAAGGTTCTATATGTTGTGGTGTCTTGTGAAACTAAAGCCATATGATTGCTGCCAGAGTGTTGTATGATTCCTCTCCAACTTGCTCACACGGAAAGAACAAACAAATGAAGAAAAAACAGCCCTTGCACAACTTATGGATGCTCTTTGGGATTTTTATTGTGGGCTTAAGCTCTGGTATCTAAATATTAGCTGTATATGTGATTGCACATTACACACACGTAGTGTTTGATTAACAAAGTCCTTCCCTATGAAGTTGCTGTAGTTAGTGATGAAAAGACATCTCTAACTTCCTGGCAACTCCACAGTGAGAATTAATTATTTCTTGTAGCAGTGAGAACAAGTATGATTCTCTATGATGGACTTTAGCATGCTGAATCACTGCATATATTGAAGCATAAATCTGTATTGTCATGTTAGATGGAAGGGTTGACATGTTTGAAGTAATACTGCAGCTGTTGATGTCTTTTTAGATGATTATGAACTAGGATTCCTCCATGGCTCAGAGCTGTCAGGAAAGTTTGGACTTCAAGGGAAGCTTATTTCCTGGCATGAGTCTGTATCTTAGCAGTTTATATGCAAAAATACACACTTTTGAGCAGGGATAGTACATGGCAAAATCAAAATGCAGTTAATAATTGAAAAATGAAACACATTTCTCTTAGAACTCCTGTAAACAGATCAGTCCCATTTCAGCAAAGCTGCTGCTGCTGCTCATATTTCTCACTAACCTGTCCCAACTCCCTTCTAGAGCAATGGTTTACAAACTTAGGGTCAGGACCCAGTACTGGGTCATGGACACTCAAGTATGGGTCACGGCACCCCTTGCTGCTGCCACCAAAAGACTGCAGTGTATTCCTAAAAGATGTAATTGTGGGTTCGCAGGCATAAATATTTTTTTTCAACTGGGTCCTGAGGAAAATGTTTGAAAACCACTGTTCTAGAGAACCCCAAATCCTTCACAGATGAAGGTGCCAATTAACATCAGACAGTTGGGTAAAATTGGTCATTCAGGCTGGGCATTCAGTAGAAACAAAGTACCTTTGTAGATAGATATCTGTTTTGAGGAGCCTCCCTCCACTCCCAAACAAAACTCTAAGGAACCTCCACAAGCCAATAAATATGAGAAAAACATATGTCTAGCCTCCTAAGAATAGAACTAAAAAGATTTTGTAGATTTGTACTCTGTTGTAGGTTGTACCCCAACACAGTATCTCTGTCCCCTCCCCTCATTCACCTCTACTACCATAGTTAGCTAGTTAGACCACATTGTCATATCTTCACTAGAGTAGTGCAAATCACAGATATTTTAGTTTGCTGACTGTTGAAAACTTTGAAGAAAAATTCATAATGGCTGGACCCCAAATGAGAATTATTGGCAAACCAAAGAATAAAGGGGAAGAAAAGGTTTTTTTTTGTTTTGAGTGATATCATTTAAAAATAGTTTTTTACTTATTCTTTAATAGAATTGAAGGAAATTTCAAAATGAAAAGTTGTTTGAATCAAAACCTGTTTTGTTTTAAAAACATGGAAATGTGTTTGGACTTTTTCTACATAAATATTTTGGTAAAATGGACACAGATTCACAAAATGTTTTGATGTTGCTAAATCTTCATTTTCCTCTCAAAAAGTTTCATCCAAACTATTTCCCCCTGCTCTCATTCTCCTTCACACAGAATTCAATTTTACATTGGGGCATCTCATTTAAATCAATGAGACTTCTGGTGGAACTTTTTATTCAAATTGTATGTTTGGCTATAGATGGTTCAGCACATTTTAATCTAGTTTGAGTTCAACCTTTCAGCCCATTTTAAAACCTTTTTTTCTGTTTTGCTGACCTTTATTAATTTATTTACATTGGAACTTGTTAGGACAATTAGGATACATCTGGATGGGGGATAAAAGATCCATGGCACAGCTGTGGCTGGCCCAGCACAGTTGACTTTGGGTTGCTGGGCTCAGATTGGGAGGTGTAAATTGCTACATAGATATTCGGGCTCATCCTAGAATTTGAGCTCTGGGACCCTCCTTTCTCTTATGGTCACAGAGCTTGGGCTGCAGCATGAACCTGAACATCTACACAGCAATTTTTCTGCCGCAGGGTCAGATTCCTGTAATTTTGAGTCAGTTGATCCAGGTCAGCCACAGGTTCTTTATCCTTGTCTAGACATACCCTAAGGGCCCACTTACTCAGATCAGATTGTGGAATCTGAGATTTCATTATGAGTGCTCATTAGCTTAAGTCTCATTAAATCTACCTGCAAAGGAAGTTCTGAACTGTAATTAGAATCCCAGTATTATCTTCCTGCAGTCAATCACCTCTCAGTTCAATAATTCATGCTGGAAGTCTACCGGAACAAAATGGCTAATTTGCTTTTATTGCTGAATTGATTTATCTGCAACCCTTACTTTTCATTAGATTGTTGATTAAATGAAAAGAAAACATTAAACATGGACATAAAAGCTGCATACAAATAAGAAGCCTAAAAAACCTCCATTGTGACAGATATATTTGATATAACCTCAATTCATAGGAGCCTAATAATATTTCTGTAATTGAACCTCCATCTCTGGTGACCCTGAATAACCTAAACAAACCATATATAGAACATAATATGCAAAATCACTTGTAAGCAACAGAGAAGAAATGCATGGAAGACTTCTAGAACATAGCATGAAAAAGAGGGAGAGAAGGATGCCCTAGATAAGCTACCAAAGCTATCTGCTGCTCATCTGTCTTCAGATCTAGATGTAGTTAGGTACATAAGCACATCTAAGCCCTAGTCTGGGCTGGTTTTTGGTGGCAGTTGACCAGCAGTTACGAAAGTAACATAAAATTCCTTGAGTAACTGCTGGTGACTTTTTTAGCCACTGGTATGCATTTGGGAAAGCCGACCACAAATCCCTCGTGGTTGGTTTTCCCATATGCCCCTTGGCACCCAGTACTTCTGGGGCTGACTTCCGGGAGTTCAGACTTGCTGCTAACCGCTCCCGGAATTGTCAACCTAATGGCAGTGATTTTGCTGCTTTCGGTATAGACGTGCCCTAACTTTAAGCACACACACAGTTACAGTGAAGTTAGGCACATGCTGAAGTACTTTGCTGAATTGAGACTTTAAAAAGAAAGCAAAATAAAGTAAAAGGAAACTTGTACTGAGAAGTGGGGAATCCATTCCTTTTTGTGGCGAGAGGCTGTTAGGAATTTAAAAATCGATTGAGATTTTCCTTTTATAGAGGCAGAATCCAAAGGCAGATCAAGGAGAAAGTTCAGTGATGCCTCCATCCAGTCTGCATGGAACCTGAAAGTAGAAGCATGGGTTTCAGGGAGAAAGAGTTTGGAGGAGGCACTAGAAAGACACTGTGTACAAATATCAAGAATTCTCTGCTTCAGGAGAAGCTCTCTCTAATAATCTGTTCAGCTTAATGCAGATGGAGGTACTGTATGCTATTGTGCAGAGTGTTGTACATGAAACACTGTGGGTCCCAGAGGTCACTGTAGATCTCAGGGAATCTGCAGGTGGCACATCCATATATCATTGCTGTGCGTTTGTATTGATTTTGAGGATGCTTACCATCTTCCATGTCCTTAGCATTGTGGTGGTTGCTCTTGGGCCTTCTTACGTAGGGGCTTTCCACAGTGCAAAATGACTGCTAGCTTCAGATTGGATTACCTTCCCTGTGGATTCTCTGCTGTGTTTCTCTCTTGGACTTCATTCACATCTCCTGCTCATGGAGAGGTCTCTGTGGGGTTCTGAAAAGAGGGTTACCATAGAAACAGCTGATTCCCATCCCACCTTCTGCCAGAACACACAATACACCTTTTCAGCTGAGAATGAAGAGAGAACACATAGAGAGGATCCCTTCTGTGTCCAGTCCGGGGAGAACAATACTGCCCTAGTTTTCATAGATCAAAAATGACTATCGCCTTCTGTAAATGAATGTGCATAATAAAGCTGCTTAAATGAAAACACATCATTGATTCAGGGTTATCTCAAGAGAACTTAGAAGCGTGCTTAAGCAAAAGAACTTTGAACTTCTCTTTACACTGGCAGAAGTCAGGGTAAATAGATAGGTCTTTCAGCATAGCCAGAAGGTCAACAGGCTTAAACCTTGTTGGACTAATGGGAAAATTCCATCGCTAAGGTCCCTCCACTAACATTTGCTTTGTTGCAAGACTCCAGATGTACTGATGTAAGGACTCAGTGAGAACACCTCAACTGGTCTGACTGGTCAAGATGGAGCATGAATTGAGTAGCTTAAATGTAAAACCCGGGCGGTTGTTCTTGACAGGCATAACTGCAACAAGAATTAATCAAAAAGCCAGTTTTATATCTCAAAACATTTACTAAGCTTTTCTAACCCACTATTGTTTTAAAATTCATCCTGTGTCATGGTGAGTTATTGAATTGTGGCATCAGCAACAACAGACTGTTGCTTAAGTATATGACAACTAAACAAAGGTAGGCCTTGATCTTGCAACTTCTTGCCCTTAGCAAAATTCTGTGACCTCATGGAAGCATATTGGCATCAGTGAGGCACTACCTAGTTACAACCATCCGTAACACACTGTTGTGATGATTTTAATAATTTAAAATGTTAGATATTACTTTGTGTGTCTGAGGCAAGTCGTGTAATTGTTTTTGACTCTGATGTTGCTCTTTTCCTATATTATCCTTCAGTAGGAGTGACTCATGAGATTGGGGAAAATGACTCTTCCCCTAGGGGTGGGGGAGGGGTGGTGGCAGGATAAGTAAAAGGGAAAACTACAGTTGAAAAATAGAGGATTATTGATTTATTAGCAGTTATGGACTGTGCATTCTCTCTGTGGAATAACTGTGGCCGATTCCCCAAAACATCTGGCTAACTATAAAATCACCAACACCTGTACCTCTGCCAGTGCAGATTCATATGCTGAACACATGCCAGTCATTTTACTCAAAGGGAATTGGGAGGATGAATAAAGAGGAAATCTTTACCATAAGAGAGAAATTAAACATGTTTTTCTATGTGGTCACCTGAAATGTCGTTCAACATTTAATCTCTTCACTGAGTTTAATTATGTTTTCCCTGGGCTTGTGAACATGTCGAGCTCTTTAAAAGCGAAACCAAGCCATGCTTTCCCATACTCATGATGGACCTGATCCAACAGCCATTTAAGTCAGTGGAAGCCTTTCCATTGACTTCAGTGGCCAGTGGATCAAGTCCTTAGGTCTAACTGAAAAGTGAATTAACGAATACTTGCTGTTTCTCAAAGTATAGAAGCCTGATGGTGCTGGAAATCCCTTTTAACTCTCTTGTGGCAGTATGATATCAAACAAGTTCTGAGAAACATGGGTGGGTGACCTTTGTGAGAGTCCAGTTCATATTAACCAGTTCAGAACCAGGAGAAATGGCATAAAAGTTTTTGCAGCCCACTCTTTTGAAGAAATTAGGAACAAAGTGATTGTGAAAACTGCCATTCAGTGTCTAGCTGCCATGGTGAGTGATGATCTTTTTTCCTCTTGCAACAGAGAGCTGGAATTTTGGCATGTGGGCACAGGGAGTTGAGTTTCCAAGCCAGCTGGCAGTTCTGGATTAGAAACTCTTCATTGTTGAGCATACAGGGTTGCACTATTGCTGTTCCTTACATAAAAGACTGTTTTCCTTGTCTTAAAGTTGTTGATAAATGTGCACTTAATCGCTTTTTCTTTTTCTTTTTCTTTCAATTGTGGGAAGGTTATTTTACCTTCCGTTCCAGTCATAGCCCCAGTAGCCAAATAGGACTTAAAATATTTCACATATTTCTGCTTCGGGAAATAAACAATAGCGCAAAAAGAACACCTTTGAAAAAGAACTTTTAACTTGCTTCTATTTAGTACTGTCTTTGGTGGTAGATATTTTTCTCTTAGGTTTTAGGAATGAGTCAATGACCTAACCCATTCAGCTGGAAATCATGAAACAGTTCATGACCTTCTGAAGCAAAATGTATTAGTTTACTGCCAGCAGTGCCAGCTGAACTGTCTAATCAGAGGGTCAAGAAAAGTCTCTTTTAGAGATACATGTCTGGTTTCTACTCTGTTGATGAAAAAGTTTCCAGTAATATTTAGAAAGTCTTATACCTGTGCAAATCTTATTGCTGCTTTGCTTTGATGAGCTTTAAAAAGAAAATGTTTTCAGACAATTATAACCTGTTAAAATATGTCATTCCCTTCTTCACAGCTTACAATACACCAGAAATAAACAAATACCTCACTTTCTGCTATGTCCCAAAGTTACTGGCAGCTTTAAAGTATTTTCCTGCCAGAAGAGACATGGATATGTTATGCCCCAATATGTCAGAGAGCAGTTATATACAGATTATTCAGTACTGTGGTAGAGGCTCAGATCAGCTTCTGGAGGTGTAATTTAGACCCTTTACTACTACTTTTTAGCCACGTGCAACCAATTCAGTGCTCAGCCCCATGAGAGTCATCACCAATGCCATTCTGTGAATCAGACAACAGAGAACACTTTGCAATACAGCTGGCATTCTTCGCTTGCTCTTTCTGAGCCAAATTTGTGAAATCAGCAGTGCCTTTGAGCTCCAGCAGACCACCAACACTAAATGCCCTCTCTCTTCATTGGTGGTATCTTTTCCTGTCCACTACTAGCATGGGGCACTGTAGTATGTAGTGGGCATAGTTCTTACTATGCATTTTATTTGCATAAAACTGTGCAAGAAATTTTTGCCCACCGCCCCCATTTCTGTTTCTGGAATGTTGCCTACCTTCAGAACAGTATGGTGCTATAGTACCACAATGTTAACATTTTATCTATTCGCTGATGCATTCCCCCCCTGACCCCATAGCACATTTTTCTAGTATACTATTCCTTAAGTATGCTTTTATTCTTTAACTTTTGCTAACAGCTGTTGCAAATTACCTGATCTTGGACACACTTGAGTGTCTAAAGAGGGACATTAATTAATAAAGAAACCATTTTTATCACATTTACACTTGTTTAACTTTGACTGAAGTTGGGACAGAATTAGGGCCAGAATCTCTATCCATTCTCTTTGTTGGACTACTGACTCATGATTAACCATTGTGGATTTGACAATGCACTGTCTTGTTTATAGAGATTGTAAGTGCTTCAGAGCAGGGACTGCCTTGTACCCTGTGAAGTGTCTAGCATCAACGGGTCCAAACGGGGGGTTGGGGCTGCTAGGCAGGACTACAACACAAAGAACTAGGGAAGCACAAAAGGAGAAAAAGAAACAATAGCTGTGATGTATTTTATTAGGCACATTTCAAAGAATGGTGTGTCTTCAGCATGTGTTTGTGTTGTACCTGGAATATCTGCAAAAGATCAGGAGGAAGGCTCCATGCTATTTCTTCTAAATATTTTAAGAATTCTAAGTGTATGCACTGTATAGAGAAACAAAGCTTCTTGACTCTCTCATATGCTGGGGCTCACACGGCTATGACAACACTGTACATACTGTGTAGTTTATTCAGAAAATAATTTTAACAACATGCTGTCCAGGAAAGCTAGTAAAGAAGACAGGTGTACTGTTCCTAAGTAACCCTGAAAGATTAAGATTAACCCTGAAAGATTTAAACATGTTATATTTATGTTAAAGCCACTCCTGCCCTGGCACATATAGCATGGTGACCAGTGACATTTATCAATTGCCATAGGAACCTAATGCAAGTGAGGCCATTATTTTGCATCACTTTCTGGTAACAGAACCATTTTTGTGTGACATCACTTTACACACATAATCACAAAGAAGACTTGCTTCTCTTGCACCCTCAACTCCAGCTGTCCTCTTACACGTCTCACCAAATGGAAATCCCTAGGGCTGTACCATTGGGAAGTATTTTCCCAGCAACTGAATAAAGTTCTTTAGAGTGTGTCAAAGTTTAATAGCTAGACAGGTTGAGTATAGAAATGCAATGTAAATACTGTTCAAAGCCACTGGGGGATTCATGTTCACTCAAATGAGTTATAGCCGTATATACCATAATTCACCATCAAGTGCAACAACCCATTCTAACTTCAAAACACCTATACTTTCAAGACAACCAGTCAGGGTAGACTTAGTTCTTTTAGGCCCTGATCCAAAATAATGAAATGCATTCCATTGTTGGATCAAGGACTCAATTTTTCTAGTTAATTTTTAAAGTTAATGTACATTTTCTTCACTTTCCCATGCAAACTTGCATCTGTGCATATAGTTTTTAGTCTGAGTCCATTTAGCTCAAATACTGCCCTTTGGTAAAACTTTGTCTGAAAATAGCTGAGCTAGGTGAACTCATCACAGCAAACAGACTGAATGCATTTTGCCTATTCCATTAATATAATTTATCTACAAACAGACTTAGATTATTAAGATTTGCTAGTCACAGTTATTTGACAAATGATTTGTGCAAATGCATTTCAACCAGTGGATAACTCTTAAATTACTCCTTGGGACTTCTGCGTCATATATTCACTATCCCTGCGCTGTGGTTGGTCAGCTAAATCAAATTATATTGTATCTGTTCTCTGACTTTAATAGCTATCAAATTCACAGAGAACTTTCAAGATCACCACATGAGCAGAACAGCTACCTCTGAATACATATATACAGGATTATTTGTGTGCAAATATGTATTTGCAGCATTTTCCTTTCCTTGCATATTCTTGAGCTTTTCCTAACACAGATGTTCTCAGAAAGTAAACAACAGTGCTTGCAAACACCATTGAAGCACATTCATAGTTTTTATTTGAATGCAGCTTTTGTTAACACTATGAGATGAGAAAATAAAATAGCTGTCATGCACAAATTCAGCAGGTTTAGATCTTGTGAATAGTGTTAGATTTGATGTGTTTTGATTGATTGAAATAACATGTAAAACTGAATTTTTATAAAGAAGAATATATAGCTTTAAATTAGGGAGATAGTTGAGAGATTCCCAGGTAATCTCCATGCCTGATTTTAGCATTGAGGGGAAGGAAAATGAAGTAAGGCTACAGCAGAGGGGAGCAGAATGGACATTGAGGCAGGGTAATATAAATACCAGTCTTACAGGCAATATTCACAGTAGAATGACCATGCCAAATCAGGTAACTAATCTGAGTGAAGCCAAACAGCAAAATTTAAAATATTTGTGTTCCAGTGCAAGGAATTAGAGCTACTGGTAGAGTAAATGAAACGAGATGATATAGGGATATCAAAACAGGGAGGGATAGTAGTCATGAAAGTGTACAAGTATTGAAGGGTATATGGTGTTTAGCAAACACAGATATAAAAGCGAAGGTGTGGAGTAGCATTGTATATAGATGATGAGAGAGACTGTAAAGAAATTAGAAGTGCTGAAATTGCTAAGACAAAATTTATCTTGGTAAAAATTACATTGGAGAAGAAAACTACCGAAGTTTCCCCTTAGATATTGCTTGGGGTGTGTTACAAACCACAGAGATCTGATTTGGACATGGGCAGAGACCTCTTTAAAACTTCTAATGAAGTAAAGACAACTGTACTCTAACTTCCCTAATACAGAAGACAGGAAGACAAGTACTAGTAGTATTAATAGGGCCAAGATTTTCCTGGGTGTGATGGCAGATGAATTCGTTCTCCAAATAGTTACTGAACCACCAATATGGGATGCTGTTTTAGATTTGATATTGGTGAGCAGTGAGGACAGCACAGAAGCACCAGTTGTAAGGGAAAACTTTGGTTTGAACAGCCATGAGCTAGTTCAGTCCAAACTAAATGGAAAGACAAACAAATAGAACTGAGACTAGGGTCTATGACTTAAAAAAGGCTCATTTTAAAGAATTAAGGGAATTTAGTTGGGGAAGTGAACTGAAAAATTTATGGACTAAAGGTGGAGAAGACTTGGGATTATTTAAGGTCAAAGTTGTAGGAACTATCCAAAGCCTGTATCCCCAGATAGGGTTTAAAATTCATAGGCAAGAGCTGTAGACTAAGCTGGATAAGTAAACATCTCAGACCGGTGATTGAGAAAGTATAAAACCTACAAGAAGTGGAAGATGGGAGGGATTGGCAAGGAAAGCTACCTCTTAGAGGTCAGAACATGTAGAGATAAAGTGAGAAAGCCCAAAAGCCGAGTAGAGTAGGGCCTTGCAAAAGGGAATTAAAACCAATATTAAAAAGTTCTAAAGACATACAAGTAGGAAGAAAACAAAAAAAGAAGTGGGACAGCCAAGCATTGAGGATGGGGTGGAGGTTAAGGACAGTATATACATAGCTGAACATGTAAACAAAGAGTTCGCCTCCATTTTCAATGAGGCTAATGATGAGCTGGGGGATAGTGGTAAGATGGCTAATGGGAATGAGGATATGAGTACCACTTCCAGGATAGATACCTTGAATACCACGTCCAAGGTAGAAGCCACGCTCGAGCAACTTAATGGAACTAAAATGAGGGGCCTGGATAATCTCCATCTAAGAATATTAAAGGAATTGACACATGAAATTGCAAGCCAGTTAACAAGAATTTTTAATGAATCTGTGAACTCAGGGGTTGTACCATACCTCTGGAGAATTGCTAACATAGTTCTTGGTTTTAGGAAAGGGTAAAAAATCGATCCAGGTAACTACTGGCCTGCCAGTTTGACCTCAGTAGTATATGATGTCTTGGAAAACCATTTTGAAAGAGAAGGTAGTTAAGGACAGTTAACAGTAACTTGGATGAAACGCAACATGGCTTTATGAAAAGTAGGTCCTGCCAGATCAACCTGATCTCATTTTTTTGAGAAGATGACAGATATTTTAGAGAGAGAAAATGCAGTGGATCGAATTCACCGAGATTTCAGTAAGGCATTTGATATGGTTCCACATAGGGAATTATTTGTCAAATTAGACAAGATGGGGATTAATTTGAAAATTGAAAGGTGGATAAGGAACTGGTTAAAGGGGGGACTGCAACATGATCATATTGAAAGGTGAGCTGTCAGGCTGGAGAGCAGTTACTAGTGGAGTTGCTCAGGAATCAGTCTTAGAACCAATCTTATTTAACCTTTCTATTACTGACTTTGGCACAAAAAGTTGTGAATGTTCTAATTAAGTTTGTGGATGACAGAAAGTTGGGAGGTATTGCCAATTCAGAGAAGGATTGGGGTATGATACAGGAAGATCTGAATGACTTTAACTGGAGTAATAGGAATAAGATGGGATTTAATAGTGGAAAGTGCAAGATCATGCATTTAGGAGCTAATAGAAAAAATTGCTGTAAGCTACAGATGCATCCGTTGGAACTGGAGAAGAGGAGAAAGACCTGGAAGTATTAATTGATCACAGGATGACTATGAGCCCCCAGTGTGATGTAGTGGTGCAAAAAGCTAATGAGGTCCTAGAATGCATCAGAGGAGGCATGTCCAGTAGATATAGGGAAGTGTTAGTACTGTTATACAAGGCACTGGAGAGACAATGTCTGGAATATTATGTGCAACTCTGGTCCCCCACATTTAAGAATGATGAATTCAAACTGGAACAGGTGCAGAGAAGGGCTAGTAGGATGATCCATGGAATGGAAAACCTGACTTATGAGAGGAGATTCAAAGTGTTTCTTTCATTTAGCCTAACTAAAAGAATACTGTGAGGAGATACAATTACAATTACTCTCCAGACATGTCAGAGTGATGAACACCAGGGAGGGATAGGCATTACTTAAGGTCAGCATCAAGGTGGAAACCAAGAACAAATGGATGTAAACTGGTCATCAGGAAGTTTAGAGTTGAAAGTAGGTGCAGGTTTCTGACCATCAGAGGAGTGAATTTCTGGAATAACCTTTCAAAGGGAGCTGTGGAGGCAAAAAAGCCCTAGCTGGCTTCAAAACTGAGCCTGATACATTTATGAGACCCTATGAAGAGTCAGCATAGGTTGGCAATTGACTGATAGGCCAATGGCCTGTGATGGGGCATTTGATGGTGTGGGTTCTGAGTTATTACAGAGAATTCCTTCTTGGATGTCTAGCTGGTGAGTTTTGCCCACATGCTCAGGGTTTAACTGATCTCTATCATTAGAATTGGGAAGGAATTTCCCCCAACATAGATTGGCAAAGGGTCTGTTTTTTTTCCTCCTTCCTCTGTAATATGGGGCACAGCTCACTTGCTGGTGAATTCTTTGTATCTTAAAGTTTTTAAACCATGATTTGAGGACTTTAATAACTTAGTCAGAGGTTACAGGTTTATTACCGTAGTGGATGGGTATAATTCTGTGACCTGCATTGCAAAGAAGGTCGGACTTAATGATCATACTGATCCCTTCTGAATCTGTAACCACAGCACTTAAGGCTTTCAGTTAATCTAGCACATCTTTCCATTGCAACATTAGAAAGCCTATTGACTCCTTTTTTTTGGTCAATGGAAGCACACTAGTGAAAGGTTACACCACATCTGGACTCCAGCTTTTTTACCAGTTAGTTGTACTCTAAACTGCTCCCTTAAAAAAGAAATAAACAGTTGCCATCTCCAGTTACAGTATGTAGGAATAATATAAAACTGTGTAGTAATTCCATATAGCAAAATAAACAATTAAGTTGGAACTATTTATTAGATTAGCAATCTGGGTCAGTGCTTTTTACAGTTACCAAACCGATGAGGATGGACTAAACGGTCAACGGTAAAAATGGACTTTAAAAAAATTAGTAGTTAGTTGTTCATAGCATATAAATTTGAAGAAGAGTTTTTGTCTAACCTCTTCTATCCAATGTTTTCTTCAGAAATGATGATGGAGACATAGCAACCAAAGAACACTGGCAGATGCAGCTTGGCTGTGAATATTTACAGCTCTCCAGGGATTGTGTCTTTGATTAGTACTTCGACAGCCGATAGTGACTTCATCATATATTGCTGTTTTATTAACAGTCAAGCAAGAGGGCTCCTAAGGCTGGCAGTGGTTTATTCTGATGGTTACATGCAGCAGCGTAGAAATATTTCCAAAATATGGACTGAAGAAATCACCATTCACTTTTATGTGGAAATGACTAAATCAGAGTAAAGGAAACTATAGATCTGCATCTAAATTGTTCTTGTAACATACGTGCCTCCTATACCCATATGTCTAGCCACTTGCTTCTCATTGTGCTGCCAGTGTGGAAAGCAAGGAACCTGTCTTTGGCTGGGTGATATCACTTCTGTCACTGTTACTTTGTGCTAGCATCAAATTCAGAAGGGGGGGGGCAGTCCAGCACTAATTGTTTCAAATATTTGTCATTTTCACTAAAAATTGAACTATGTTCTCCCCTCCCTCTGGCTAACACTTGTTTGATTCTGTATTAAACTGGGAATTAAAGTTAAAGGGCTGAAGAAAACCCTGCAGATTGACTGACTCTGAAGAAGGACTAGCCTATTTGTATGTTCTAACGCATGGGATGATTTACATACCTGAACTGGGGTTTTCAGTGGGAGTTTGGCATGGAAACCAATCAATTCTCTTACAATCCTGTGGGAAACTCATGTCACCTGAAGAGCCTGGGCCTTCTCCACTGGCACAAAGCTTCCATAAAACCAGTCCCCATGAGGAGTGACTCTGCACTGGAGAATCCTCAGGTGTCCTAGAGCCGCTGTGGAATTTTCCCCACTCCCAGCTGCTGGTGCAAGGGACATTTCAATGGAAAGGGGGCAGGACCAGGCTGTCTCTGTGCTCTGGCCAGCTCTGATTGCCAGACCTATTAAGGGTTTTGGTTGTAAGTTTCAGCAGCCTTTGGGCTAATCTAAGTGATGCTGGGGAACAACTGCAGCGTAAGGAGAGCGTGGAAGTTGCCTAGCTAGTTAGTTTTAGTTTGTATTAGGCCTAGAGTGTTGTATAGCACACACATTGGCTAGACTAGTGAAACCAAGCACCAGTATCTATTGAAAGGTGCCACTAGATTCTTATGTGCAAACTGAGATGAAGAACAATGTTGGCCACTTCATTATAAGGTCCTTGCCTGAGATTACAGATAAAGACGTTATCCTAGAGGCAGCTAAAAGGTATTACCTATAAATACAATCAGAGTCCTGATTTATCCCCACCTCCACCCCCCTCGGGTTGTCTGTAATTGATTTGTGCAAGGTGGTCTATAAACTATATAGGTTTACTAGGTCATGGTGATCAGGCACCAGACTGCTGTTTTGTGCAATAGATATAATATGTTTTATGGGCAGCTGTCGCACATTGGCTTTGTCTATCTTTGCAGGGTATGTCTGCTATTAAAGTTCAGAAGATGTTTTCTTGGCATACCTTCAAAGCATTCTGCCTCCATTTAATCGCCTTTGTTAGCTGATGCCAATATATTTTCATTTTAGCTTTGCTTATTTTGAAGCAAATAGAGACTCCGAATATGGTAACAGCCTGTTTGTGTGAGCGAGCTGGTACCAGAACACCAGGTCTGCAATACTTAATATCAGGGTAAAATGAGAGAAACCAGGGCTAGGGAGTATTAAGGTATTAGAGGGTCACAAAATGCATTAAAACACTGGTGGGCTGTGGTGCATGATGTGACAAGAAGCCAGGTTTTGCCCTTCAGTGTGTGTGATACCAGGAGACAGGGATTAGATCTTGCCCCCCAGCCTAATCCAAGCTGAGCTATGGTGAGCCAAATAAAATGATTTGTGGGCCAGATGCAGCCACCAGTTGCCTAGCCCTAAGATAACCAATAGTATCCTTTCGTATACTGAACATCTGCAAACATTATATAAAAATAGGTAGCTGCAAATAACGTATTCAAATGAATTGATTTAACAGCTAAAATAGTCATGTATATCACTCCATTTGTCCTTATTCTGATCTCCCTTCTATTGATTTCATTCCAGTGAAACTACTGACTTCATTAAAATGACTCCTGATTTATCTAAGTGTGAGAAAAGAAACAGACCATCACTGTTTGTCCATATGTGGCCAAATAGCTGAATTGACTGTAAATTAATAGATGTAACAGGATAAACAGCCCATTAACTCCTGTGTTCCTTGTGTTGCAAACTATCTACCTTGCAGTGTAAACTTAGGGTTCAGACTTAGGCTCAAGCCTAATCCCCTTTTCACCTTTACACGTTACACTAACCTAGGGCTTAGATCCAGGTTCCTGGACCTCTGGGTTGCAGAATCTGAATCAAGCCAGGACCAGGGTTTGAGCCCTGTTGCTTTGCAGCATAGGTTCAGGCTCACTGACTCATGATATGGGACTCTGCCAAGAGTATCCTACAATCCTGTAAGCCAACTGTCTTTGTCCTTTGTCTGGGCAGTCAAGTTTAGTGTACAGTCAAGTTTTCTCACAGTGCAACATAAACAAAAGGTTAGAGTAGCTAGTCTGTGGGAGGGCACAATGAAGTCTGAGACATGGGTGCTGGTACACAGGCTCACTAATGCAGTGTAGAAACCGGAGTTCTAGGTTGGTTCAAAGATTCAACAGTTCCTAACCTTTGTTACAGTAAGTGTAGACGCTCAGGGTTAACAAACCCAGCGTCTGCTCACTCGAGTTATACTAACCCTGGGTCTATATTGCAGTGTGGAAATATCCTGAGGGCTGGATTGTGCACTGATTTATTCTGGTGTAATTGGCAGGTTTAATCCTTGTAATCATTGGGGGGAAGTTGCACTGATATAAAATTGATGTAATAGAATGGTGAATCAAGATATGTGTGAAGATTCTCGTACACTAGCATACCTATTTCTGGATGTATAGCCTTCGAAAAGAGACTTGTAACTATGCATTATTCAAGGGAAATGCTGGCATCTTTTAAAAATAAAATAATTTGCTTTTTCAGACTATTATTAGAATTATCAAGCCAGATCCTGAGGTGCTGTAAGTTGCACTGCTCCAGTGATTTCAGTACAGTGACACTAATTTACACTATCTGAAGATCTAGCCATAGGGTTTACAGCCCCTAGGTTATGCTAGGCTGATAACTAAAGTTGCTTTAAATAAAGAAAAACAAAGCTATAATTTCTGGGTTTTTAATTTTTTTTTCTCCTGTCTCTTTGGGGACTTCCAGATTTCCCCACTTAAACTACCTGAGTTATAGTCAGTTTCCCAGCAGCAGAAACAGTCTGGATGTAGCACCCTCTAGGATATGTCTGAACAGAAATCACACACCTGTGGATTGGCCTGTGCTCGCTGGTTGGGGCTCATGGGGCTCACTCAGGCTGTGAGGCTATAAAATTGCAGTAAAGGTGTTTGGGCTTGGGTTGGAGCCCAGACTTTGGTCCTCTTCCCCCCCTCACACGGGATCCATGAAGTTGGCTCTAGGCCAAGACCAAATGTCTGCATTGCAGTTTTACAGCCTCATGGCCTGGGCCTTGCAAGCCCAGGTCAGCTGACCTGGGCCAGCCATGGGTATTTAATTGCTGAGGGCTTGTAACATGAATTTCCTGCTTCATGGCCATTTTGCTGCCACAGAATTGCTGATATAACCCTCTTGTTTAATTGTTTCTGCTGTCAGCTTCATCAAGAGCAACTACATCCATATGGCTGGCCAGTGTAAAACTAATCACATACATGAAACTTTACCCATATACATAAGGAGTTTTCATCCTTCACTCAAGATAAAAAATCCAGGCTAAACCTGAAATTAAAATTGCATTTATTTAGATCTGTAGCGGTTAGCAGAAGTTGACAGTCTCAAGTGAGAACACAGTCTCTTGAGATTTCCATATGATAGCTATCTCTGTATGGATGACACCCCAGTGAACCTGGGTAAACCAATTAACATCAGAGTTTTTAAATCATGTTTTAAATGGCCAAATGAAAAGCATCAATCTGAATAATTGATTTTCATCAATGTTCCCATTTGTACTTATTTTCTAAAGGAAGATGCATTCTCATTGGCTTATGTAACCAATAAATCATTAATTCAGAACTTAAATAGAGCCCTTACACTAGATTTAGTACATCTTTTTGCCAGGCAGGAGGCTATACACATATCCTACTTGTGAATTTGTCCTGTGTGCCAAAAACTCTGTTTGCCAAATTGAGAACAAAATTTTGACTTTTAAGCTGTGCTACGGAAGGATGTCCAGATATTGTACTGGACTTCAGCAAACACTGTAAGAATCTATAGAAAGCTTAAGCCATAAAAACATTCAAAAGATGCACCACCTGTTCTGGGGACTGTTTCTATCAGTTTGCAGCTTTGTAATCAGTGCAAGGTATTCAAGAATGAAAGCCCAAATATTATTCTGGCTTTAATTGTAAGAGACAATATTGTAGGTAAATAAATAACAGTACTACTTGAATTAGTCACCTTTTCTTTCTTACATTACGCTTTTATGTACCTTTTATGTCACTGCTGCTTGCTTGGAATGGTTTTCTGTCCCCCTTGAGTGGTAGCTACAGCTTGGTACAGCTTTGGCTAAAAGATCTCTCTCAGATTATGTGATAGAAGCACATGCATTAAGCTCCAGAGGTCCCACGTTTGATCCCTGCTGCCAATGCCTGTGTGTGGCATGGCATTACATACATTTAAAAAGTGTTTTTATATTCTGTTATTACTTGTATTTTAGTATCCAATGTTTATTACAGCTCATATCATGGCTTGCTTGTTAAAAGAATTTTTTAAGTGTAACTTAAGTATAACATCTGTTCATTTATTGTATGGCATAACAAATTATTAGTGCTGTGGAGAGCAGCGTGGACTGAGATGCTGAAACATTTATTTAAAAATAAGAGAAGTCACAACCATGGGTTAGATCCCCAGCCTGAGTAAATCACCATAGGTCTATTGATTTCAATGGAGCAACACTGATTTAGACCAGATGAGGATCTGGCGTGTAAATGATATATTTTTTTGTTCACATTGCTACCGAGGGCCAGTTGCCCTCTTCCACAGGAAACTCACAGAAGGGGGTCAGGTGGTAGCTTGCCATTATCAGGTGAGTTAGTACATGTTTCCTGAATCTGCCTCGCCGCCTACAGATTCCAGGACTGACAAGCGCTCCTTATAGAGACAGTTGAACCCTTCCAACTCACTTTGTATTTGAAGATTAAATAGAGATCCCAAGATACTGTGGATCTGATTCTGATCGTGCAGTGGAATAAATCAGTAGTAGCTCCACTAAAGTGAATGGGTTTACACGAGTGTCCAGCTGGCTTGAGATCAGGGTCAGGCCTTAGACCTGGTCTTATTCTGTTTGATATGTTGAATCCACCTTGGTGCAGAGGATCTGTGTGAGAACCTTTGCATGTCTTAAAAAGTGAATTTCATTCAAGCAGAAGGAATGCATCACTCCAGAATGCAGTGATTATGACTAAAGAATCAGCACAGTAACTGTAAATGCAGAGTGAAAGTTAATATGCATTATTATTCTAGCCATGTTCCAAAGGGATAGCCATGTTAGTTTAGTACAGCTAAACAAACAAGGAGTCATGTGGCACTTTTAAAGACTCACAGATTTATCGCATGACCTTTCATGGGGGAAAATTCCACTTTGTCAGGTGCTTTGAAAATGGGGAACATGTTCTAACCCTGTTGGTCCAAGGATATGAGAGAGAGACAGGATGGATGAGGTAATGTGTGGCTTGAAAGGTTGTGTCTCTCACCAACTGAAGGTGGTCCGATAAGATTTCTCACCCACCTTGCCAATGTAAGTGAAAGCTTATTCTTGTTGTGTGCCTTGCATCAAACAGTGTTTCTTATTGTGCGTTAGCATGGGGAACCAGCTGAAAATCGCAGCGTACAAAATAATCAGCTGCTCAGCCTTACAGTTTCTACATGTCTAGAGCAAAACCAGAGATAGTCTGGAATCTGTAATGACTTGGCTGATCTCCCAAAGCTAATTTTAAAGGACCAGCAGTTCAGATGTGATGTTTCCAGACAAGAGCTATGTTTGATCAGCTGTGTTTGGCCATCACAGACACAACATCAACTGCACTGTCAAGTGCACTCTGACCATGATAAACAACTTGAGCAAAGATCTCTGCATGGAAGATGACATTGCCTGGCTTTCATTATGTAGTCATAAGTGCACTCATATAATTTTAAAATTCAGAAGCTGACTGAAAACAGCCTGTATTTCACATTTTCAAATTGAAATGGGCAGGTAATGAGCCTGAAAATAAAGCTAATTTTCCCTCCATGTTTTAAAACCAGAGATAGGCCCAAGGTACAAAATTTGAGTCTATTTAAATGGCCTCCACATTCAGGCACATGCCTTTCCAGGATCTTATTTCAGACTCATCTCATTTGCTGCAATTACTAGAAAAATTGAGTTGAAATGTATGTTGCTATTAAAGGGCTAGATCCAAAGTCTGTCTGTCAATCTTTTGGTTGACTTGAGTGAGCTCTGGCTTAGAAAGATCTTTTTCAAATTTATAATTTTCTCTAATATTCTTTCTATTACACTACACAAATGAGCACCCACTGTCTGAAAGGTGAAGCTTTGTAGTGATTCATAAACATCGTACAATGTACTCCACAAAGTGCATTAGAAGTGTGTAATTAAAAAACATTTCAAACAAGATGGTCCACTTGCTTCCTTTGTACAGTCTGAGTGGCAGCTATCCATTGCTACAGAACCCATTCAACTGCATAAGGCCCCATTATTCTTAATTAGAGGACTAAGGCTATTCAGCCACTCCAGTGCTTTTATAAAAATGGAAAAAACCATTCAGATTTCCTTCCTTCAAGAACGTTGAGTGCCTGTAAGTGACAGTTCTTGTTTTTGTGTGGCTGAACACTCATATTGAATCAAAAGTCATTTAGTATGCTTACAGACCTTCAATTGCAAATCTCAAATGAACAAAAATATTCTTTTTGTATTGTTAATGTGACACATTTCACTTGTTTCCAGGAGGTACTACCTACAATGACAATATGACTTTCTTTCCATCACATTAGGAAATATGTAGCATTGTCAGAGAAACATTTCAATGTTTCATTTTAATTTTTGTTTTTATTGAAGGCAGCATTTTAACAGCAAAAAGAATATTAGAAATAAAGTATATTACCATCTGCTCAATACTGAATGTCCCAATAAACTCAGTGAAAGCTATTTGATTAGTTAAGGCTGTTGAGGCAGGAATTTTCATTTACTGTCAGTACAGTGCCTTGTACAACCAGACCTCTAGTCATTGTAATGATCTCAGTGTTAATTAATATTTTAAGCTAAGCTTCAAAAGCATGAGGTTTTATAACACTACTGATGTGAACATTATAAATAGCTGGATAATCTTTCCATTATGTCAACATATTCCATTACTAACCTTGATCATAAACTTTTCTTTAAAGAACAGATCTGGGGAAGATTTGAGGAGTTATGTGCTCAACTATTGACATATAATGGAATGTGAATGCTTTTCTGCTTTTGAAAAATCTCCCACTACTTACTGCTGTCATTTTCCATACACTGTTGCTTTAACCTCTTGAGCTACACCACCTACAGTTTAGTCCCCTGTATGTGTTCAGTTATTTTTAAGCAACATTGAGGTGATTTGATAATCTGATAGTTATGGCCTCGACTGCTTTACACAGATGCTTAATTTTAGGCTCATGAGCAGTCCCTTTGACTTCAGGCAGCCTGTTTACATGGTTATTTAAGCACTTGCATTAGAGATTGCTGGGGTGATCCAATCCATCAGATGAAAAGCATGCTAGGGTTTAAAAAAGAGTGGACAAAATGCTGATTGACATAATGTAATTTGGGACAGCTTGGGTTATCAGCCTTGTCAAATAGTACTCTTTGGGCGTTGGGTTCAAATGTCCATGCCAACAAGGGAATAGCAGCACAGGCAGACAGATTACAGAAAGGTGCTCTGCAAGCTTTTCAACATAGTTCTGCAAAAGCATGTTAATCCTGACCATACCACCCCAGCTACTCTTCTGCCAGTCCTCTCTGTAAGACACAGTGCCCTTGATTGCAAACATTGCCATACTGTACGCCAGTGCTGGGATGAAGTAAACAGACACTACAGTTAGGACAATAATCCTGCTGGGACCAGCGTCTCAACTGGTGTTAAGTGATATAAAGTCCACAGGTTTCAGTGGAGTCACAGACTTGGTTCTGTGGGTGGAAAAGGTGATTTTAGGCACCAAGTTCCTTTCGATGTAGGGCTTCATGAGAGAGCATTAGAAGTGATGAGGTTTATTTTATCTTCTCTCTCATTCAAAATACAGCCTAATGAATTAATTCCACCTCTACCCCACCAGTCACTAGCATCCATGTCAACAGTGTGTGTACAGAATGTGACTGATTTAATTTGCATTAGCTTAGACATGAGACCCCCCTCACTGAGACCCTCCCCCCTCTGTCATCTTTAGCTTAATCAAAGACCAGTTGATGTGTGGAATAGATACAGTATATTGTTTTAGTTGGATGGAATCTTGTTTTCTCATTTGTGATGTGCACCAAATTTCTCTCCAACCCTTCCTCATCCTCCTTCCAAACTTCAGCTACAAAGCAGGTCAAGAGGAGGTTAATATTGAGAAAGTAATTGTCAGAGTGATAGCTACACAACTCCACTGTTTGTCTGCTTTGACCCATCTAGAAGAGTGGTGTGTACTTCAATTTCACTGTTCAACCCTAATCCTGAGGTTCTGTTCTGCAAGAAGCACCCTCGTCACAGCATTATAAAATAGAAACTTTAACATCATTTCATAGTCAGTTATCTCTCAAGCACTCTGAGCAACTGCCCAGGGTCATCTGAGGCTGCCTTTTACATGCCATGCTGTATCTGATCTCTATTTTATTACATATTCACTTTCCACATCAAAAGCCCAAATCATAGTAAGTGTATGTTTTATAGCTTGTACAGAGATGTGAATGGCTTGGAGGTTTTTTGTCCTTTAATACGCTGATTTCTGTAGGAGTATAGAGGTAGGAGGTAAATTTTGTGAGATGGGAAGGAAATTAGATGCTGACCAATGGTTATGGTATGAAGAAGTGTTTTAGACACACAACATGGAGTTCTTAAGTTAATTGTCTAGTCATTTGAACATGGTAATTTTGGAGAAGTGCCAACATCCTCTAAATCAGAGCCTCTATTGACTGAAATATTTGCTAATTTAAGTGATTCTTACCTTCAACTGAGTTTTTTAGAGTTTAATATTTTATAAAGTTTCATCACTGATTCTGTTAATGATCCAGATGCCAAATGATAAAATTGAAAGCATAGTGAGTGTCATTTTCACAGTTGGCTTTGCATAGTGCAAATATTAAAAATTGTTTATACTGTATATGATAAAGAAATTACTAAAGAAGTGGTTTCTTACAATTTCAGTCCATTTCATCGTAGAGCAGTCTTACCAGTTTGTCTGATTGTCAAACTGAAGTCAGATGTATGTTGAATTGAAAGGGATTTTGCCTGTTCGGGAATTTGATGCCTGATGTCTTGATTCACTTATACTTGTTGCTGGAATATCAGCCTTTTCATTGTAAGCTGGAAGTACAATGTTTACTGATCAAGAAGTGTTCCTTTGGAAATGTACTTCATGGACCTGTCCACATACAATGGCAGCTATAGATGCTAGAATTCAGGATGCAAGGGATGGTTCTGCACCACTAGGCTCCAAGTAGTAACAACAACCCAAATACGTTGTTTCTGCCTTCAGCACCCTGACAGCAGCTACAAAAGCTGAGTGGATTTCCCGTGCCAGGGGCCTGAACCAAAGCCTATTGACTTCAGTGGGAATGTTTCCATTGACTTCAGTTGGCTGTGGATCAGGCCTTAACTAGTCAAAATCTGTTCTTGTTGGGGTAACCTGCCAGTGTTTTTTTATCATCAGTGTCCCTGGGCATTCAAAAGTTATAAACCTCTTTACAATCAATCTCTAACTTGTCTGTGTTTTGCAGAGGCCTTTGAGTCATTGCTTCGCTTTGCTGAGAACCACACAACATCCCTGTTTGAGACTGCTTACAGAGCCATGGCAAAAGAAGCTGCAGAGCCTGTCAAAGAACTTTTTACAGACCTCTCTCTATACATTTTGGGTGCTGAGACTACAGTGGAAAATGCAGTTTTACGGTTCTTCGACAGTCTCTTTCCTTTGGTTTACAGTCGGCTAATTAACCCTGGAATTATAGATTTATCAGAGGAATATACAGAGTGTCTCCGACTGACAAGACAAGACATAAATCCCTTTGGACGTTATTCTAAAGTGGTCACAGAGCTGTCAAAATCTCTTTGGGCAAGTAGGATGCTAAACCAGGCCCTCAATGTGGGCATTGAAGTGATAAACACGACTGAGCATGCCGCTCTTACAAAGGAATGTAGCAAAGCGCTGGTGAAGATGCAGTACTGTCCACATTGCCAAGGTCTGACGCTAATCAGACCTTGCATGGGATATTGTCTAAATGTAATGAGGGGCTGTTTGGCCAGTGTGTCAGAGCTGGATACGCAATGGAGGGAATATATCTCCACATTGGAATATCTGACTAATGAAATGGCTGGGTCACATGATCTGGAACTTGCACTTGTGGGAATCAGGAATTCAATCAATGAAGCCATCCTGCATGCACAGTTGAATGGACCACAACTGTCTGCCACAGTAAGTGCTCCTTAATTATTTCTGAACTTCAGTTTTCAGCTTTCATTTCATGAATGCACATCTGTTCACTTGATGTTGATTTTGCATCAATTAGCAGTCAACAAGACTTTTGTCAATAGTGCATGCAAATATCACAGATAATTACTATGGCATTCACCGAAGCCTGACTTAAAACAAAATGAAGAAAAGTTCTTTACTTGAGAGAGAATTTTGTAAACTTTCTGTGGAATTTGCTAAATAGAGAATTTAGAATATATTACATATCTGGTTTATGTGTGATGGTACTTCAGTTACGTATTTTCTTGTTAGAATTCCTAGCAAAATTCTCCAGAAGTCTCATTCCAAGTGAGGACTTTGTAACAAAAGACATGAGAGATTCCATAAGAATAAATATTGGGGTATTTGGGAAAGTGATATTGTGAACATAAATATCTCCAGTTGCTAAGAATTCCTAAAGGCACTTCATTTAGTGCTGAATAACAAGGTATCAGGAAAAAGAAACAGGGAGGTGAGGGAACTGTAACACGATGTGACAGCAAAGAATAGAAAATGGATGGAGAATAGAAAAGTAGTGAGACTATTAAGAAGTGCTGTTAAATATAAATATTTAAATGAGTGAAGGTTAAAATATGCTGGTAGTAGATCTATCTGTTATGGATGGTAGGATTAGAGAGGCAGATCTAGGGTGTTAGAATTATACAGTAAATAATGGCAACAATAACTGACAAGCCTTCTGATAAATTGTTGAAAACTGAGCCAGAAATTATTGAAATGACTAATGATGCAGCTGGCTACACTTGTGTGAAGTCCAACACCATTGTCAATAAAGAATCATGGCAACTATGCTCAGAACAGTTTTGAGACTAATCTAGGAAAAATTAAATTGATCTCCTTGACTTAAAAAAAAAAAAAGGGGGGGGGACCATACTGTGAACAAGTTAGAAGGAAATGAGTTGCACAGATTTCAAAGGTTAATTCTTGTGCTGAGTTTTGGTTACTATAATATTTAGAGGGAAAACAATTGAAAGACTAAAGAAAGGGAAGGGGGAAAAAATGTAATTCCAAACCAGGAAAATTTGTGCCAGATGGGCATGCCAGCAAGGCAAACGTGTTTATAGTCTAGAAGAATGATGAAGATATCAAATTCGGCAACATGTTCTGTCTTGAAAAGATAACGTTAAACTAGTGAGAGCACAGATGAAAATGTAAGAAAATCAGAATATGTTGTATGATTAAAGTATTTCTTAAATGCATACTTACAACACAGACCATTATAATGCCTGTATGAGGCTCAAGAATATTCTTTCTTAAAACACACTTGAATTTGTGGTGACATTTACTGCTATCTCTGGCCTCCAGAGAGAAACTCAGAACATTAGGACAAGGTTGGCTGGTTTCACAGAATGATCCAGGATGTTTTTTTGTAGGTATATTGTGCAGCGTGCATGAGCCAGGGAACTTCCTTTCAATTGATGATGAGTCCATGGTAGCGATATAGGGCACTGTATACTTTAGAGTGTGTGTGTGTGTGTGTGTGTGTGTGTGTGTGTGTGTATAAATAATATATATCCATGTCTCAGTACCTGAAGAAGAAGTTGTCCATATTAGAGACCCATTCCACTCTTCTGTGCTGTGATATCATTGTTATGATACATTAGGAGGTATGGTGATCAAAATATTTTGTGTATTGTATAAGAAGTGAATATGGTGGCAAGAAGAATTACATTGCATAGACCAAATTCTCTTCCAAGTCAAATCCATGTACAGGGCTGATCCTTCCATAGAGGTGACCTAGGTGGTTGCCCAGGGCACCAATAATTAGGGGACCCCAAGGGCTGGACTGGAGCTGGTCTGTTCCCCTCCTGCAGCTGGACCGCCGACCATGGTGCCGCTCTCCAGCTGGTGCTGGATCCCCACCCACAGCTGGACCTTGGCGGTGGCACTGCTCCCTGACCAGGGCTGGATCCTGGTGGTGGCATCTCTCTGCCAGTGGCTGGAGGGTAGTGGGGGCAGGGGTGTAAAATCACTGTTGGCCTGGGGGGTGACAACAGCTTGGGTCAGTCCTGTTCATGTATTAACACTGACTTCCACAGGGGTAAGACCAAACTTAGGCTTTTGTGTTAAGAAAATGACCTGACACATTGCATCTGCTGTAGAAAATATCATATTCTAGCATACATTTTTATCATCATATTGCATTGCATTTCTAAGGGAAGGGAGAAATAGTGCAGGTGAATATCAGATAATCTAGGATCTTATCCTGCACTGTAACGTCTATGAGAATTTTATCTTTGATTTCAGTGGCAACATGGTTGGCCTTGAAGTGTCTTTCAGTTTGAGAAAGTTTCTGTTAATTCTTATTTGAACATCTCATCTGAGTTGCACATGATTCCCTTTCATTAAACATTTTCCTTCAACTCTCCAGATGGACCGCAGCTAAATAAATACATGGAATTGTCCATTCCTCTTTTCAAAGATCTCATTTTCTTTTACTAGTAGGAGGTCTATGTACAAAACAGACTGTATTCTTTTTTATTATTATTGTTTTAAGGACTGGTCTGGAGGCCAGCAAAAGATTTGGTGTTTTGACAATGAAAAAGATACTGCAGTTAGTTATCCTCAGTCTTCCAGTTATTTTACTTGTCAGATTTATGTAGTGTAGTGTTATGTTCTGTGACAGGGCACATTCTGATATTTGAGTAATCATGTAGTCTGATATTGGTTTAAAAATTACTTTAATGATTAGTTAAAGAATTTACCCATTATTTAGAAGATTAAGCCCAATTATGCTCTATTTGCTTTAGTCAGACTGACTTGTCTGAAGAAATGGAAGAGAGTTCTGTCTGATTTAGAACTACCAGCTGTGTGGTGGCTGATTAGAATCCGGGATCCTGATTTTCAGCTACTCTAATTCCACTTTACACTGCTTGGACAGTATTTATATTTATTTATTCACTCAAAAACCTGCTTTCAAATATGTACACAAACTTCCCATTTCTTTTTATATCACAATGTAGTGATCATTTTGTTTTTATGGAGTTTATTTTTCAGCTTCAGGAGCAAGGAGGTATATATCTTGTATGACTGCAATGACTGTAACAAACGCTGTACATGTCTTCATTTGACAGGAAATACTCCAGCCATGGAAAACTCAATCAAGTAGCAAAGCACTAATAATCACTTTCATTTACACCTTGGCAACCTTAATTAATGTAGCTTACCTTTTAGGAAACATTTATAATATTTGAAATAGTGATATGGTGCTTGCATGCTAAAAATCCAAGGCTGTGTCTACACTGGAGGCTTAAGTCGACTTAAGCAGTTCTGGTACCACATTTGGAGTTCATTAAGTCAACTTGGCCCTTGCTTAAGTTGCCTTAATAACTCTCACCCTTAAATGTGGCCATTAAAGTCAACTTAAGGCAGGAAAACCATTTAAGTTGACTTTATAAAGTCAACTTAGGCCAGGGGATCCATTTAAATCAACTTTAAATGGGTACCCTGACTTAAGTCAACTTTATAAAGTCAACTTTAACAAATGGGTTAAACAAATAATAGGTTTCCTATTAGTTGATTGGTTAGTAGCCAACTTTCCATTGTTCCTTGTCAATTTTTTACCATGTGAGGAAAGAGTTATGCAAACCAGTAAAGCATTTACTTTACCTTACTCTAGAGGTGTATGCCATACTTGTTAGAAGAAAAATATATTTGCATGAATAGTACATAACTTCTTTGAGACTGGCCTATAGTGCTTTGTTCGTTACAGCTGAGAGACTTATCTGAGTCACCTGGATGGCACATGTGAAAGGTCACGGCTAAGCCATTAGTGCTCCGATTCCTATAGAACAGGCAGTGCCATTTGTGCAATGAGGCTGGCATACATCCAGCTTCTTAAACTAATGCGGGTCTGCCATGGTCTGCAGCATCAGCAATCATAATCATTATTTTCTGTTTCGTCTGCTGGAATCTAATTGTGTGTCATATTGAAAAGAATGCTGACTGCCTCATGGTGCCACATATGTTGACCTACTCTTGTTTACTCTTGATATCATTTTGAGGCTTTCTTCCCCCTCCCACTGCACTCCCTAATGTTTTTGCATTCTTGAGCTAGACCGTTTATCATATATGAAATCAACTGCAGTAGCGTGGTCTGGGTATTTCATGTATCGGTGAATTTTTAAGGTAGAAGAGCAAAATGCTAACTGAGGTGAAGCAGGACTGAAATACATGCTACTCTGGCATGTGTGGGGACTAAACAAAATTTGCTTATCAAAACCAAATTTCCAGTTCACTTTCAGTAAAATGTCACTGTCCCTAAAGGATGATGATTAAGGAAATAATGGCTTTCAATAAAGCATTTAAAACATGCTTTTAGTTCATTTCTATTCAGGAAAGCACTTAAGCACACACTTACTTTTAAGCACGTGTATAGTTAGTTGTTTACTGTAGTGAAACTTAAGCACACATTTCTGTATTGCTGAATGGATGTCATGGTCACTGCTGTATATCAGTTGGCTAGTATGTCAAGTTCTGCTCAGCTTTGAGGTTAGTGGTTCCTGGAAAGAAATCAAAGGTGGAATCGGAGCTGTTTGTGGGGGCCTGACAGAGGCTTAGTTGTGGAATCCTTTCTCTCATTGGTGAAGAGTTACCTATGCAAATGGATATGAACATTTCATACCTGCGAGTAATGCCAGCAAAATGACTTATGAGTAAAATACTCACCAAGGTGAGTGCAAGTTCTGAAATTGGGGATAACTTTAAAATCTGTTGAACCAAATTTTGTCTCTAGTGCACCTGTGCTGATTTAGAGTGAATTTGACTCTGTGCTCTTTTCCAGTCTATCTGCACATTGCCTTTGGAGCGCTTGGCCTGATACGATAATTTTGTAAGAAAAGAGAATATTTGTTAAAGGCCTATGACCTGAAAGTGCAAAGTATTAGGGCGCTAGTAATTTAAACGTTCTCCTCTTTTGGGAGAAGTAAGAAGATGATCAACATTTGCTTTTCTCTTGAGTCTGATCACTTTTGTTCCAGATTACCAGTGATTATCCCTCTTTTATTTGTGTCTGGATCTGAAAAAAGTGTAGTCCAATGGTTAGAGTACTAGCCTGAGACTGGGGAATGCTCAGTTCAGTTCCCTGATCCTTCACAGACTTCCTGTGTGGCCCCGAGAAAGTCACTGTATCCGATCCCCATCTGTAAAACGGACATAATAGCACTTTGTACGTCACAGAGATGTAGTGAAAATAAGTACTATAAGGATTGTGGTTGTATGGTGCTAGAAACTACAGTGGTGAAGGGTCTGTAAGTGTGCAGGTGAACATGCTGTGCTTGACCACAGACCCTTGTCTGTTTACTTCTGCACTGTAGAATCAAGGGGGGAGCAGAAGATTTAGGTGGGGCTGTCCTGGTGTATCTTAATGCCAATCACTCATGAACCTCATGGGTCCCAGATGGGATTCAGTTTGCGCTCTCATAAAAAGGGATTTTAGTATGGCTGGGAAGGCCTTCAATTAAAAGTCGCATTCGGACATGGGATATTTGAAATGGGGTACTTTGCTGAAGTACTGGAAGATGGTACTATGGCTTCATCCATTGTTGCTTAAAGTGTGACATGCTGCACCCCACATACACCCTTGTGATGTGGTCTGTGTATCATTCATATTCACCCTTGCACTATAAATGTGTGCTGCCTGATGCAAAGTATGTCATTTCAGGAGTTTTTGGAATGTTCTTGATATACTGAACATCACTGTTATTGTAGCATGTTTCCTGCAGTATCATACATATGTACAGATGTCAAACTCTGCTGTATCATGTCCCCAAATATATCTCTCACATGGCTTGAATAGAGGCAGACAAACATAAACCTGTGTTTCCACACCCAGCGAAGGCATGCATATAGGCACAGTAGACTGACCTAAGGACCTGTGATCCCTTTGAGTCAAGTCATGGATGATCACCTGACCTCAAGAGGTGTTGAGGAAACTTGTTAAAAGTAGAAGCACTTTTTTTCTAGGGGCTTTCCTCTAGAATCTTGCTCCTAAGCAACATCAAGGACAGGCATCTACCCACAGGAGGAGCCTGGCTACAAGACATATTGCAGCTAGCCTGTGCAGTAAGCTAAATGTAGATTGGAACTGTAATCGTAGCTTGGAATAAGAGTTAGCTTTTATTTGATTGTGACTAACTCCTTGACTTAATGAGCCTTGGATTTATAGTACTCTGACTTATAATCTCTTAAAATCTTGCTGTAGTCAATACACTTATTTGTTTGTTTTATCTCAAGCAGTGCAGGTGGATTGAGCATGTGCAGAGACCTCATTTGAAGTGATAGAGCAGGTGCATATCAAATTATTTGATAAATTGACAGAAAAGCATGAATGAGCTTTCATGGTACAATGAGCAGCTTTGGAGCCCACAAGGCAGTAGCTCCCAGAGTTGCAGACTGGGGTTGTTGGCTAGGGGAAGGGGGTGCACAATCCCAAGAATGACTGGTTGGAGTACTCTTCCACTAGGTGAAGGGCTGGTTACATGCAGAAGGCTGGGCAGGAGCTGACCCAGGAGTGGGGTCACACAGCAAGGTGGGGTAAGAGTGGAGTGAAGAATTGGGATGAGGAGCTGCACACCAGTCCATATTGCAGAAGTGGCATGTCACAGTCAAAGTTAACATCATCTGTGTAGATTACAAGCATAAATAGATATCTTCTTAGTCTGCATCTGTTCATTTATCCAAAGAAGGAGCTAACACAGAGTGGTGGAGCAGGGAATTGGATGGGAAGCTTAGGATTGGCTGGGTGAGGAGACTAGGATTGGGATAAGAAGCTTGAGGACTGGATGCTGGTACACGTTGAAAGGAGAGAGCAGGATGGAGACGAGGAGCTAGTGTGGAAAAGAGACAAGACTGTGACAAGAATAGCTTGGAGGGGATGGGCATAAGAACTTATGACCACCAGGGAAGGCTCCCATCTGGCACCTGGACTGGATCTCAAGATTCCTGAGTCTCATAATTCCTCTGCACATTAAATATTTGTGAAACCTACTGGCCAAACCTATGTCTCTCTGTAGAAGATGACAGTTGATGATTTCTATCAGTTACTGCATTAGTTCAAGTGATATAAAGTCTACTTTTCCCAGCTGCTGAGGGCTACTGGGTCACCAGGCACAGGAGCTGAACTGGGAAACTGTCTTTGTGTTCCTGTGTTTCCCATGTACACCATACAGGCATAAAAGAGGAGAAGGGGGCTGACTGGAAGGCAGAGTGGTCAGGTGAGAGGGGTGACAGCTGGTGGAGATGTGTTTGGGATGAGGAGCCAAGGAATGCAATGGCGGGGAATAAGACTGGGACAAGGACAGGCCGAAGAAGCCAGAGGCATAAGGGTCAGTAACTGTTGGATATGCTTCCATGAAAACCCGGTTCCCATGTCTCCTGTTTTCTCTGCTACCAAGGAAATAGCTGTGAAATCCACTGGTAAAATGTTTCTCATCTTGCTCTAGTGGCAGGCTCACGTAGAGGCTCACAGCCTACAGAAGAACCTCTGAGTTGGGAGCACCTTGGGAACGGAGGTTGTTCATAATGCTGAAATGTTCATAACTAAACAAAATGTTATGGTTGTTCTTTCAGACGTTTGCAAATGAACATTAAGTTAATACAGCTTTGAAACACTGCTATGAAGAAGAAAAACACTGCTTTCCCTTTATTTTTTTCTAGTACTATACATTTAACACAGCAATGCACTGTATTTACTCCTCCCCCCCCCATCCCGCCTGCAACTGCTTGATTGTGTTCTCCTGGGTCCAAATGACATATGTGGCTGACAGATCCATTCATAACTGTGCTGAGGTTATCAGTTACTCCTTTAGCTCACGTGGCAAAGGTCTGTGCAGTGTATCTAGCTATGCTGAAGAGCCTTGTGGATGTCAATAAAATTGCTTGTGATGGAATTTTTTTAAGCCTGGGAAATAGAACAGAACAGAACCACAGGGTTGGAAGGGACCTCATGGGATCATTGAGTCCAACCCCCTGGGTCTTGAACCTAGGACCCTCTGCATATTAAGCAGAGGTGCTAGCCACTACACTATTTGATCAGACACTTCTTTTTTCCATGGGTCTCTGGCTTATGTAGTGCGCAGAACAATCCATCTCTGGGGATGAATCAGGTGTTGGAGGCTGTAGGGGTCACTTCTTTATTTGTTACAGAAGTTGAAAGATGTGTGGGAATGAACCAGATCAACAGTTCTCAACTGCTGTGTCATGGTGCAGTTCCAAATACCTTGCTTTGGCAGATTTTGTTACTGTTCCACCAAAATAACAAAATCTGCCAAAACATGTTTTTTGGCATTACACCGGAGTCCACCCTGCTCAGGAGTGGAGCTTTAGCATAGGGATGGGAGGGACTTGGCGTGTCAAGCACAGCTGAGAAGCCTCCCTGCTATGTCATGACCCTGAAAAGGCTGAGAGCGCCCGAGCCAAGAGGCATCACTGGCACTGGGCTTACAGGGCTTGAGCCCCAAGTCCCAGCACCTGAGCCCCAGGTCCACTTCCAGGCCACCCACAGTGGTGGTGCACTTATGCAGCTCAATCCTGGAGTCCCAACATGCTGAGCCTTGGGTCTTTTCCTGGGCCAGCGGCACTTCTTCCTGAGCCAGAGGACTCAGAAGGAAAAAGAATAGTCCCATAGTTTAGGCAGCTTTGTAGTTTCATAGAGTTTAAAGCTAGAAGGGACTATGAGCTCCTCTAATCCTCACAGGCTACTAAACTTCACCCAAATACTTCTCTGTCAAGTCCAAAGATTTTCGTTAAGACCAGACACTTCAGTCCTCGGGAGTGTCTACTGTATGTCACAGGTAGAGAGCTGGAGAGACCAAGATGCTGCCAGTGCCTGAGGCCCTTGCAGTGGCAGGGAATTCAGTAGGTGAGACATGCCAAAATGATCCTAGCAAGTCACCTGTAACACTTCAGAAATCACCCACACCAGTAAGGTATTCTGTATCTGCTTGTCTTATAACTTTGGGTGCCATAGTGCTATGCTTCTAGAGGCCAGAGCTCTGCCTGTAGCCAGTCTCCAAGTATAAGGTCCAACCTTGGCTCTGCCAATCTAATTACTTTTTGCAAGGTGACCTCAACAATCCTATCTGGTTCCAAGTCTCCCAAATACACTTCCATGAGTTCTTATCTAGCAAAGATGTGGACTTTTCCCCTTTGGTTCATCACCTCTGAAGGCACGAAACTGCCTTCAGTTATGAATTCACTTTGACATGCACACGCCACACAGTTTGTACATCAGAGACCTATGAAGAGTAAAAGTTAAACAATTTATTTAATAGAAAAATCGTGGCTTCAAAGATGAACTAGTAAGGAAAACCAAACCCAAACAAAGTTGCACAGAAAATAAACATAAAGATGCACTCTCAGGCTTAACACTTCTATGTTAACTAAATTCCTGTCTCCGGTACATTACCTAGTGCCTCTGAATAGTTTTCCATTGTGCTTTCTGTCTTAGAGGGGATCCAATACTTCATGCACATCAGCCTTCTTTGATGTTGGTCCTCAGTTTCTAGATAGTCTTCACTTCAACCTCCTTTTCTTTTAAATGTTTTTTGGGGGCTGGGGTTCCCCTCTTTTTCTCAGACTAGAGTAATTCATGTACCTATGGGGTTCCACTTACAGTAGAATATTGCCTGGAGAATTGGATTCTACTCCTGACACAAAGTTCCTGTGGGAGAGTGACTAAAATAGATTTTGCAGGTTGTCTATAAGGCAGCGCTTGAGAAAACTTGGGAGTCAGTTTGCCATGGCAACCAGGTTTGCAGCCTAGCTCTGCTGCAGAAATGCAACAGAGGAGTGCCCTCTGGTGACCAAAAATAAAATTGCTGGTACCTAGCTGGGAGCTAGTTTTGTTGAGCCCTGCTATACGGGTGTGTGTTCCTCAATTTCTTGATGCCTGACTTGAGACCCAAGGTCTGATATGCAGAAGTGCAGTGCGCTGACAGTTGCAGCTGATGTTCTGGGAATTGTGCTTTGAACATAGAAATTATTTTATAATGCTAAGTACTCTGAAAAATCAGGTCTAGGTATGTCAAATTGGGCACCCAAATTAGTGGGTTCTTTTGACTGTAAATCTACATTTCAATTCCCCATGCTTGAAATTGGAATAATACAACACAGTGGTGCTGTGAAAATACATGAATCAAATCTGTGATGCACTCAAATACTATGAGCACTGTAGAAAAGTTCATGAAAAAAATTATTAGCTCTCTCTCTCTCTCTCTCCAGAGCAGGATTTGAAAATTAGGTGGTAAATAAGACCTGGGGCCTTGCCACACATTGAAGAATGAGGAGAAAAAATATCAAATTGCTGCTTATTCAGTTCAGCCTATGCACTGCATGAGGCCAGGGCCCGGTGGTGAAAAAAGTCTCCATTTACATGATTGCATACTATCCTAGCACATTCTCTCAGGGGGTGATGGGGACACTGAATTAAGCATGCACAGGCAAGCTCTTTTCTGGGATTTCCAGTATTTTGAGAGCTTAACTTTGTAACCTTAATAATGGTCTTTTAGCTGTGTATGTTTGTGCATGCACACGTGTGTGCAATAAACAGTAGATCACATCCAGCTAGAGAAGGTAAAATTCATATCTTGCAGGTTGGATGCTATCCAGCAGACTACTTTAAGGTGTCACTGGAAGAAAAAGAAGAGGAGAAATGGTGGCCCCTACTTTACTACTTTCTTAATGCAGATTGAAATTTAATTCCCAGTGCAGGTAGATGTGAACTAGCTCTCCTTTAACTAGTGCCTAAAACCAGTATTGTGACTGTGGAGGCATGGGCAGTGGCTTAGGATTGCCATCCAAGTACACTCCCAATGCCCTGGTAGCTTCACACCATTGGGAGGTACTTACTGTGAGTAGGTAGGTAGGTAAGTATCACCATTTTACAGACAGAGAAACAAGCCCAGAGAAGTGAAGCCTTGTCTAAGGCCACAATAGGAGGCAGCAGCAGAGGTGGAATTGGGAACTCTTCCTGTTTCTCATCAGTACACTCAGTGAACATGTTCTTTGTAGAGACTGAAATGCATAAATTAGTGAGTTGCTATTAAGGTTGCTACAGAGTTAGAGCCTGCTGAAGGACCAAAAAAAATGGAGGGCAAAATGAAATGATGAAATAAGGTTTTTAAATAAATTCAGAAAAGAACCCAAAGTTTTTCGGGATGATTATTTGAAAGCATCAGGAGGAGAAAAGAAGTAACAATTCAGTCTAGTGTTGCCAAAATAGTCACTTTTAGGAAAATAACATGAGTGTAGAGAGACAGAGTTACTGAATATTCAGCAGCAGGAGACTATGGCACAGTACATTTGTAAATTTGAAGAGGAAAGAGCATTACTGTACTGAGTGAATTCATAGCCACAAAGGTTACCTGCCATCTTGTAACTAACTACTTGGGTAAGGAGATTGAGCAATGACAAAAAGCAATGTGTAGGGACTGTGGAGGATACCAAGAACTGAATCCCACAGGTGTTTCCTTCCTGAAAATTTACCAGTGTCAACGGATCAACAAGTTCAACCCATAGTTTTGTATAGTTTAAAATATCACATTTAGTATCTCATAGCTGGATGGCTGAAAAGAACCATAGAAACGTGCAGTACCACAGGGAAGGCATCCACTAGGGATACTATAAAAGAACTTGTTTTGCAGTTCTTTGAGGTCTCTATTTCTGTCCAACAGCCTTAGAACCCAGGGAATGAGAGCAGTGGCCACCTACAACTTAGGAACTCACATGTAAGCTGTGAGACAGCTACCAGCCCATCTGCCACACCAGGAATGTCGTGAACTGAAAGCACGAGCTGTTACATCTTGAGATAAAGACTCAAGACTACATGATCCTTCAGCAGCCTGAAATTCTCTGTAGATTAAGTGTGGTGGGGGAGATGTGAGAGACATTCACTTGTGGGTTAAACATTAGAGGCTGTCTTGAATGGGTATTGCACAAGCACCTCATAATGGAATGACTGAGCTTTTAATTAAAGGCCAGGGATGAGATTCACCCTGCATGTGAATTGGTCTTCTAAATCTACATTAAGCCTTTTGTTTGTCTTGCATTATATTCTTGTTAAGATACTGTTCTGCTCTTATAGTCAAATAACTGAGATTTTTCAAAAACGCTTAAGGGAATTAGGCATCCAGTCTTATTGACGTTTCCTGATATGGGGCATCTAACTCTAGGAAGCACTTCTGAAAATCTCACACTAAATTATTTTCTTGATTTTAAAAGCATTCTGAACCTTGAATGCTACAGAAACTTTTCTGAGAATAGCCATCTGAACTGGTTAGTAAATTTGCTCCATTTATTTCCCCACAAGTCACTTTTTTCAGAAACATTTGTTCAATCTGAGTTTACTGCCAAAGCGTTTGCGGAATGCAGATTTCAGATATGCATGTGAAAGTTTTCACAAAACATGAATTTTAAATTTGTATGTGGAAGGTTCTCAACTAGACAAGAAGTAGATGCAATTTGATTTGATTACCTGACCAATCACAACTAAGCAGCATGACTCAAATATGCCTCATATCTCCACAAAAAAAGACCCTGCATCTGCCTTATTCATTGTGTCCTTTCTTTTCTCTGTTGTTCTGTGTAATTATCATAACTCTCACATACATTGTATACATTGTCCACTGAAAATATCTGAGTGTTACTCTGTTACAGAGAATCAATTGACACTAAAAAAGAAATATGCATCTTTTATGGAGCTGACTACTTTTTCTTTTTGTGCCTGCTGTAGTTTATGAAATATAATGGACTTCTGTAGCTTCAGTAGTTTGGAATTTTTGGCCCTTCCATTTGTTGTGGTTAATTGTTGGTCTTATAAATTAACAAGGCCTCAGACAATGAAGGTAGAGTGTTGCTGGGTTGGGGTCCAGTCCCTGGTGAAAAATGCAGTTCCAGCATATTGGCAGCTAGACTGCTTGTTATTCATTGTAAAGTGTCCAGCAATGGGAGTGTTAGATGTTTGACAGCATTGAATAGATTCCAGTCAGCCATACAAACTACCTCCACTGAAGTGGAAAGGACCATAAAATTGTTTTAGCAACAGCTAATTCTCTTGGGTCTCTTGGGACTTCTGTTTTTTAACTGTTTGTGTGCCAGTAGAAGATTTGCCAGTTCAAATAGTAAACATTCTTAAGTTGTTTATATGAGCTTGTCACTGATTTCACATCTACTCAAACTTAGATTATTAGCAAGAACAAAACCTATATTTCATAGTGTTGCCTCTCATTTTTGTATTCCCACTGCTCTAATTTTGTAGCATTGCAAACTACAGGTTCATTTTTTTTAAAAAAAAAAAAGTCACCAGCTGCAAATACTTTGTCTTGTTATGAGGAAGGAGAGATTCAATATGGATACGCCAAAAACGACAGGAGTCCTGTGGCACCTTAAAGACTAACAAATTTCTTTGGGCATAAGCTTTTGTGGGTTCCAACCCACTTCATCAGATCCATCAAACAGGATGCTAACCAGATAGCTAGATGCTTCCAGTGTGTGTGTGTGTGTGTGTGTGTGTGTGTGTGTGTGTGTGTGTGTGTGTGTGTGTGAGAGAGAGAGAGAATCTTGCACCATAGTCTGTGTATTATGTTGATCATAATTGATTTTACAGTCTCAGTACATTTGGTATGATGTCCATTCGTTTGTACTTGGCAATGAAGATGGTGTCTGTCTATATCTAGTGAGGCTTTTCATAAAGCTGGAAGGTTTCCATTTCATGCAGCTAAATTCAGTGTCTTGTACGGTAACAAGTTCCAGAGGGATAACAGTGCTAGTCTGTATATAGCAAAAATAGCGAGAGTCACGTGGGTCCTTAAAGACTAACAAATTTCTTTGGGCATAAGCTTTCATGGGCTCCAACCCACTTCATGAGATGCCAGTGAAAGCTTATGCCTGAAGAAATTCGTTAATCTTTAAGGTGCCACAGCACTCTCATTGTTTTTGCTGTAGACAGACTAACACAGCTGTCCCACTGCATTTGATTGTGCTATTTTTGTCACTTGTAAGTAGAGCACTGCAGATCTGCGGATATCTGTATGATATCCGCATCCGTGGATGCAACATGGATATCCGCAGACCACTTCTTATAGATGCAGATTGGATACAAATCCACATATTTTTATCTGCACGGAGCTAGAGCCCTGAAAATATGTGGATATCTGTGGATATTCACATTGTATCCATGGATGCAGATATAACGTGGATAACCGTGGACCATTTCTTGCGGATGCAGTTTGGATATGGATTCACATATTTGTATCCATGCAGGGCTCTACTTGTAGGTATCTAACTTCCCATTTTTGCTTGTTTCCTAGCCATTGAAAACCTAACTTAGTCACATGCCCACAACCTTTTAAAATCAACCTGGAGGAGAAATTTTGTCCTTTGGGACCCCTAGCTAGTGGTATAGATGAGTTCTGTTATTTTCCTGACTTACTTGAGAGTCTAGAAATGGTGTAGGCTGGCCAAACATGAGTCCTGAAAGAGAACTGTATGATAGACTGAGATTAAAGCTGGGGACAGCAGAATGTGAAGTAGCCCAAGCTCTAAGAAGGAGATCTAAGAAAAGTCAAGGTGAAACAAACTTGCAGCTCCAGGACCAAACCAAATGAAAGATGGTAGCAAGGACCTTGGAAGGTATAAGCCTGTGCTAAAAGCAACAGAATGCAGGTCTGAGGGATGTCATTTCAGGGCTGGAGAATGAGAATGGTCCATAGTCCAGTCAGCCACCCAGATTCTTTACTTGTATAAAAAGGGTGTATTCCACTTAATAGACTTAAACCAGCTGAGGATATGGGCACAGGAGGTAATGGGAGGCTCACAACAATAACGAGTGTATGGGTGCAGTATTTGTGTCCTCTGGGGATAGGTCATCAAGTGAGCTTGGGACCATAAGTAGCATGAGTTGATACTTTTCCCCACTTGCCCCAGCTATCATTGTCACTTGTATCAAATGTTTCTTCCATGCAACAGAAAATACTTTAATTATTCCATATAATTGATTACAAATTGGTCCCCCTCTGCTTTTTATTTCACTGTCAAGCAATTATGTCAACATCAAGTTGATTAACTGAAATAAAAATTCTCTTTACCAGCAGCTGGCCTAAAAGGCAAAATACCAGCTGCACCGGTAAGACCTTGGCTAGGTGCCAGTGTCACCCCATTCCCTATGTGGTGCTGGAACTAAGCTGAATCAGGACAAAAAGAGACAGCTGGGTTGCATATGAGAGAGTTTGAGAGGCAAAAGTAGGGAACTCCCAGGAAACCAGTGACTCATCTAATGCTTTTGCTTAATCAATAGTAAAGTGGAGTGAAAGTCCTAATGACATCAATGTGGTTCAATGGACTTTCATTCCCTATAGTGGAGCTTTGCTCTTTATTTAGTGAATGTCACTCCTCTGTAGTTATGTCCATCATGCTAATCCTCTTCAATGCATCACAGACTTCTTTACCTGGCAGGATTATCCTTTTGATCTTCTCCGTTGTCACAGATAAACATAGGAGGAGATGAGAAGTCTGAAAGACCCTGTGGGAGGAGGTCAAAAGAGGAATCCCTGCTTTTGGCCTTGCTGCAGCTGGTTTTGGAAAGGGATGAACAGGAGGGTCATCTATGTACAGATGCACAGTGCTGAGACTGCAGGCATGGCCCTTCCAAAACCCTTACCTGTGTACACGTATGCAGCTGCCACGGCTCACTGAAATACTGAGGCATAGAGGTGGGAGAGTCTTACCCCAGGTGATATGTCCTTCCTGATGCAACAAAACTCTTGTCCAGAGTGAGGTACCGGGAAGGCGGTGGGGGGAGGGAGCAGAAGTTAGGTGGCAAAAAAGAAGTATATTCCATTTGTCCAAGGTTTTCACCTATAAGAGTGATTTGGGGTTCCTCAGTTTTCAGAGGCCCAACTGAAATTCCTGAAATGAACCTGATTTTTCAGAAGATGGGTTGGCACTTTAATAGCGAAGCCCCTTTAAAATGCTTCAGAAATGAAGGCATTTAGATTCATTAAGCACATTTGAAAGTCTTGGTCTTTAACACTGTAAGACCCTCATGTCCTATATGCCAACATCAGGTGAAGATTATCTTCCCACCTTCCAGTAGCTGGCCCGCCCCATGCCCCGAGCCGGCTGCTAGATCTGCAGCCGGTCTCTTTCTGAACCGTGCCTCGTAAACATCTGTACACGCTCGTGCTACATACCATCCATTTCCTCGCCCTTGTGTCCCTTCTGGATACAAAGTGGCAGGACCTCATCCCACCTACAGAGGGCGAGGACCCCCAGTGGGCCAGTCTGTATGCCATCCTCACTCCAGTGCCCGCCGAGGACATCAGTTGGTGGCTCCTACATGGAGCCATGAGCACGGGCGTGTACTTGGCGTGGTTCACCCTTTGTCCCGACACCTGCCCCTTTTGCGGTGCAAGGGAGACCCTGGCGCATGTCTGTCTAGACTGTGCCATGCTGCAGCACCTCTTCCAGCTCCTCCAGAACCTCCTCTTGAAGTTCTGGCTGCACTTCTCCCCACACCTGTATCTTTATGCACTCCACATTGGTGGCCCCACAAAGTCACGGGACCTCCTTGCCAACCTCCTCTTGGCTTATGCAAAAGTAGCCACCTATAAAACCCAGAAGAGGAAGTTGGCTGAGGGAGGGACCTGCGACTGTGGGGCCTATTTCCGGTCCCTTGTCCGTGCACGTCTCCGGGCAGAGTTCCTCTGGGCAGTGTCCGCTGGCTCCCTCGACACCTTCCGGGAGCAGTGGGCGCTGTCCGGGGTTCTCTCCTTGGTATCCCCTTCCGAAACTCTAGTTTTGAACCTGTAACCCTCACACCCATCCCTGTTTTCTTTTTTGTTGTCCCACGAAATTGGTTGAGGGCCTGTTTTGTGCTGCTTCCCCTTAGGCTGGGGGAAGGGTTTTAGAAGTGCCAGCAGATCAAGGGATGTGATCATTCCCCTCTATTCTGCACTAGTGGGGCCACATCTGGAATACTGTGTCCAGTTTTGGGCTCCCCACTACAAAAAGGATATGGACAAATTAGAGAGAGTCCAGAGGAGGGCAACAAAAATGATCAAAGGGCTGGAGCACAAGCCCTATGAAGAAAAACTGAAGGAACTAGGCTTATTTAGCCTGCAGAAGAGAAGATTGAGGGGGGATTTGATAGCAACCTTCAACTACTTGAAGGGTTGCTCCAAGGAGGAGGGAGCTCGACTGTTCTCGGTAGTAACAGAGGGCAGAATGAGAAGCAATGGTTTCAAGTTACAGCTGGGGCGGTCCAGTCTGGATATTAGGAGAAACTTCCTTACTAGGCGAGTCATGAAGCATTGGAATAAGCTGCCTAGGGAGGTGGTGGAATCTCCATCTCTGGAGGTGTTCAAGTCCCAGCTGGACAAAACCCTGACTGGGATGATCTAATGGGAGTGGTCCTGCTTTTTTTGGCAGGGGGTTGGACTAGATGACCTCGTGGGGTCCCTTCCAACCCTATGATTCTATAAGTGGGTGGGCTTACGCCCACCCACCCCTCAGGCTTCTTCAATAGGTTCCAGTATCTGGAGGTTGTTCACACTGAGGGTGGGATTTTACTTTGGTTTTAGGCCATCAAATTACAGAACACAAATGTGAGTGATCACACAGCAAATTTGTTGTTGGGGTCTCCTGTCCCCCACAGCTTAGTTAAATCCTGAAGCACACTGCATTTTGGGTAGTAGGCAGAGGGTTTTTCTTAAGGAGGCAGTTGTACTCAGCTCACTCCCCCGCCCTTCTTCTCTAAAGGGAAAAAAGCAGGAAAATCTTCCCTTGCCATTTCTCTGCCACAGGGGCACAACAGAAAGTCACAGTGCTGCATGCAGAGAGAGGAATTAATTGAAAATTTCTCAGGGCTGCATGCAGGAAAGAGGAGCTATGGCACTATGGTGCAGCAGACTGGAAAACAGGAAATGCAATATTAGAGATACTTTTTGGCTACGGGGACCTAAACTCAAATTGTAGATTTCAGGCACAGTGCTATGTCACTTGCAGAGAGAGTTTTATCAGGTTGAATTACAGCACCATTTAATTCAAACTTACTGCTCCAACAGTGGAGACTGACACTGAAGAAGGTTGATGTAAGCAGCATTATTTTGAACTTCTCTGTCAGTGTAGACCAGGCTGGGTCACACTGCCTATGATCTTTCTTTTCAAGACCAAATGCTCTCAAGCATCTCTCTCTAAAGTCTCACTTTCCCAGATGTGACACCTTGCACAGTTGAAACCCACTTGCCAATTCCTTTTTGACAGAACATGGGGTATGCCTACACTGGAGCCTTAGGTCGACTTAAGGAAGCTTAAGCTGACCTACAGACCCCTGCAGCTACATTGGGCTTTTATTAAAACAAATTAGGCACTTCCTTATGTCTGCGTAATAACACCACCTCTTAAGATCAACTTTATGCTTAAATTGACCTTATTAATCCAATTTAAGTCAATGTAGACAGGTAATAGCCCTTAAGTCAACTTAATTGGCCTCCAGGCCCCTCCCAGAGTTCCTGGCAATGAGGAAGGCTCAACCTATAATCTGCAAGCATGGACACAGGCAGTCGACAGGAGTTTTCACTGGTGGACACTCTGTCAACTTAACAAGGTCGACTTTAAGTCAACTTAAAATCGACCTTGTTAAGTTGACTTAACAGAGCCTTCAGTGTAGACATACCCATGACATAATCTTCCCAGACATAGGGTTGGCAGCCATTCTGTGCTTTCCTAGTGGCATCTTTGTTACTACAAGAAGTAGGGAGTGGAGAGTGTGTGTGTGTGTGTGTGTGTGTGTGTGTGTGTGTGTGTGTGTGTG
>ML682006.1:25583816-25628966 GCA_007922195.1 Podocnemis expansa
TGTGTGTGTGTGTGTGTGTGTGTGTGTGTGTGTGTGTGTGTGTGTGTAGGAGTCTAGCCACGATGCTGTATGTGTACATGTGATGTGTGTAATATTTATATTTAAAAGGTGTCTAAAGTTAAGCTCCTGCTTTCCATATTTCAGCATCAAGATGTCAGTGGACATTATGGGGTGCTCAGCATGTTTTGGTAGATTAGTGTTTTATAACTCAGAAGCAATGTTAAATTTGTGAGAGGGGGGATTAGAGAGTCAATGTGGGATGAGTACCATATATGTGTACCTACTGAACAAAAAGAGCCAAAAGTGGCCCTCCTGGAAGTTCACTGTGGAGACATTTAAGGTAATTGATTTTCTCCTCAGCTTGTTAGATGAAATCTCAGTTACTAATCATTTCTCAGATGAACCACATCACTGGCATGCAGGGTGCCATTAAGTCACAAAGGACTGCACCAATTTTCTTTCCTGGTACAAATGTATTTTCTGTATCTTGAGTTGAGTACCTAATCTTGAATACATCATCTCCTCTTGAATCCAGCATGAATATGAGGCAGCTGAGGATTAGCTAGCTCATTAAGCTGCATGAAGATCAGTCTCTCCACCATTTTATAAATAATATGCAGCAGGGAAATCAGTAGGTCTGTCAGTGGGTTCTCTGGCTTGATGATTCAGAAACTGAAGAAGCCAGCTATTGGTGATTGTCCAAAAATGAGAGAGAGATTTTATTGTAGATGTTATCTAGATCAAGAAGAGTTGCCTTTGGTTGCAATTGATTTATAAACAGGTGAAGCTCATGATCAGTAGGAGGAGCTGCTTATTTCGTGCCTTTCTTTAGAGATTACCTTCTCTTAGCAGCTATCATTTTAATTGTGTGGCTGAAAACTTCATCTGTTAGGAGCTCTGCCATTGACTGCCAGCTGGGATGCAATGGAGCTTGCGGTGAGTGGGTATCTCCTTTTGCTCAGACTGGAATTTCTGCTCAGCCTCTTAATAGTTTGGCAAGCTTTGCAACTGGTGCATGTGAAGTTCAGTTTGGAAAGTTTTTTCTATCATTTTTGCTGGTTTGATTTAAAAGATGAAAAAGGTCTATGCTTCTGTTAAAAACCTCCTGCTCATTCTTGGATGATCAAATTCCTGATATTGTGTGATTGCATCAGATGACCACTCATTAATAAACTGTGGATGAAATCCCCAAGGCATTGATTTCTTTGCAGCAGTCAGAACTTTACAGTAGGAAGTTTGGTAGATGACATTGATATTGTTCTGAATATCTGATTCTGAGTCTTTACTAACAAGAGACTCCAAGCTGGATAGGAACAAATCCTTTCTCACCTTCTGGAAATTCCTCCAAGATCTCTGGAAGCCTGCTGTAGTTGAAATTTGCATACCTGTTGTGATAAGGCATGGCAGAGACTGAAATCAAGGAAAGATATCAATCACAGAATGTAGTCCAGTTGGAAAAAAGGCAAGGTCAGAAAAAGAAACCAAGGTCCATCTTTGTTATGGTGGCTTCTTAGGATTGTATAGAAACTTCAGGTTGACTGTCAACACCCACTCCTCTAGCCTAACTTAATTTATAGCATCATTGCGGTATTGCTAGTGAGAGTGGTGTGAATTAAAATCACCACCATGGATTAAAGTTTCTGAGAAAACAGTAAGACAGGATTTGACCAGTTGGCAGGTGGAGGTTTGTAGACATTGATAAGAGTCAGGTCCTTCACTTTTATTCCTGCTATTCATTAACATTATTTGAACCAGATGATGAAACTGGAGTTTGTGAAATATCTTCCTGGAGGTAGGATGCCATCCTGTATTGCCTGCGATGGAGCTGAGACACAACAGCAAAGTCAGAAATTGACTGACTGACTGTATTCAGTAGCCAATGTATTTCCTAAAGCAAGACAACATGTGCTTCATGTTCTGCTCCTGGCTGAAGGAAAACATCCTTCTTGGCTGCTGAAATTCCCTTGATGGTGAACTGCAGCACTTTGAGAGCTGACCCTCATGCTAAGGTTTGTAATGCTGATCCAAATATGACAATGACTCTTTAAGCTGTGTTTATCTTTTGTTTTTCATTTTTCTGATGAGAACTTGAGCTCTGATTCTGCATTTTGTCTATGTTAGCATCACTTTTGCTACTGACAGGGCTCCATATACAGGCAGTAGTCTTATTCCCCACCATGTGATCAGAAGAGGAGAGAAAGCAGTTGACTTTAGAGCCACCTTTTGTTAAGGACCAAGGGAGTAGAATGAGCAATAGGAATTGTTTCTGTTAGTGTTGGCATAAGGGTAGATAGAGGAGGGAAAAAATTGGTGTGTAAAAGAGGACTTGAGATATGTCTACATTTTTTTTTTTTTTTTTTAAGTTCAGACTAGCAAGTCAAAACTAAAAAAAAGTCTGAGGCTAATCTGAACTAGCCTCAGGGTAGTTCAGACTAATGGCGGCTTTTTAGTTTGAACTAAGAAGTGTGGCTACTTCGAACTAACTTTTTAGTTTGAACTAGGACATGGGACTAGTTTGATCTAATGGTTTAGTTTGAACTTTTAAAGTTTTGAACTAGCCATTAGTACATGTCTACATTGTGTAAGTGCTTAGTCTGAACTAACCAGTCAAGTTTATTAGTTTGGACTAACCTTTGTCTAGTTCAAACTAAGAAATTCCTTGCTTAGTCTGAACTATTTGGCTAGTGTAGACATAGCCTTGGAGTCATCACCATAGAGTTGGTGGTTGGAACTATGATGTAGCTAATGAGCTCATGTAAACTGCACCTGGGAGTGATGAGATGACTGTGGAGAAATTTCTGATACATCAGCGTGAGAGAATAAGAAGGCAGAAGATACTAAAGTAATAAATGGAGGGAGAGGAAGAAGAACCAGAAAAGCCAAGTCACAAAAGCCTAAGGGGAGAGAGAAGAAAATGGAGTAGGTAGAAATGATCCTTGGATATGCCCAGCATGAGGTAACTTGGAAGCTTGGTGAGATCAGTTGTCATGGAATGAAAAAGAAAGAAAACTGGGTGGCAGATATGCAGGAGAGAGTAAAATAGAAAGGAAGTGAAGTTAGTGAAAAATGACTGCACATTTAAGAATCTTTGCACAACATATGCTTTGTGAGAGATCATTTGAAAACTAACAACTAACTGGTCAATAATATCATGGTGAAATGTATGTAGCAACATTATATGTAAAGTTATAAGTTTCCCCTGTATGATGCTAGTAGTATATGTTCAAATCCAAGCAGCCCTGACTAGGCAGGAGTGATTAAGGAGGTCTGTCCTAGACAAAGGACTGTGTATTTACTTCTTCATTACAAATAAGTAGTAAACAAGGTCCTTGACACAGTAAGAGGGAGACAAGGAAGATCTGTGTTTTGGTATACACAGGAAAGAAGAAAGAGTATGGGGCCTTCATCTTCAGACACTGTTGTTGTCTTTACTGTTTGAATAAACTTCATTTTGAGGGGTAATGCTCAAAAGAATCCATTTAAAGGGAGACCAGACTATAAAAGTGATGGGGGTGTTTTTCCCCTGATCTACTTCTCATTCTTGCTCTTCCACTGAAAAGGACAAAGTAATCAGCCCTTTTTAATCTGATGGTGATTCTGATTTAAGAATTTGGTCAGTTTTGTTGTTGGAAACATAAGGATTTTTACCTTGAACCAAGTTGTTTGTCTTAGCTACAAGAGTTTTTTTAATCTTTTTTTCCTCTTGAAACCATTTCTGACATTAATACCTTGTACTTGTGCTCACTTAAAATCTCTCTCTGTAGTTAAATAATCCAAATTAATCCAGTGCTGTGTTTAAACTGGACTGTTTGGGTAACTCCAGTTAAAGTAGGGATATTGACCTCCTCCGGACATAATGAACCTCTAAGATCTGAATCCTCCTGGAGAGGGCTGGACAGTGCAGACCATAGGTTTTTTGGAAAAATTCAGGACTGGGAGTGTGTTGGGTGACACTGCAAGAAGTAACCAAGGCTGCTGGAAGCCAGTGTGTGACTGGAGTGCTGCTGACAGGCAGCTGAGGTCAGAACTGCTGTAGTGGGAATGCAGGTGTACACAGCCACTCTGGGTGTGACCTGCATGTCATTTGTGAGCACCGCAATGTAGGAACCACAACAATAAAGCATTATGAGGCACACAAGGTTGCAGGGCAGGTGGTGACACATCTGTTCCCCAGTTTAAATTGCACCCCAGAATAGAATAGAGTCCCGTCTCACTCCCCTCTAATCTGTCCAAAATCCTGCTCCAAAAATAATTTTACTTTTCTTCTATTCACACTGTCACTTACCTCTTTGCATCTTTCCATTTCATAAGTAAATTCACTCTACCTCTTTTTCATCTGAAACTATGCCATATTTTGATCTACCTGGGGCTGCATCCTCAGTGGAATTTAGAATGCTTAGCACCTAGCAGGGTCTGGCCATGACTGCTGCATTTTGCTGTACTTTGTATTTCAGTATTAATTCAATTTAGACCTGATGTTTCTCTGTGGTCTGAAAATAATACTGAAGGATGTGTTCATGTTCTTGGAATTTGAAAGTATGTAATCAATAAATCCATGAGACATCTTTGAAACTACACTTAGTGGCCCAACATTGTCTTGTGAGAAATATAATCCATTTTAAAAATCTTATAAATCCTCACTGTTTTACAGCATAACTAAGCTATATTTGGCCCCACCAACTCAAGTGGATTTGTGTTACAAATAATATTCAAGTTAGCAGCTAAGTTTTCATAGTAGGTTAACCTAGGTCATCTTCTGTTGTGTTCACGCTGAAACCTTTAATTGTTTAGTATGGAAATTATTGCAACACTGGGACATTATTGAAGAATGCATAAATGTAATGGGGTAGATCCTCAGCTAATGTAAATCATCTTAGCTTCAGGAACACTGCTAGAAGATCAAGATAAGTGATTATTCCCATCTATTAGGCACAGGTGAGGCCAATTTGGATTACTGTTTCTAGTTCTACCCCTGTAACAGGAAGTAAGTGTTCAAATTGGAGAGAGTCCAGCAGAGGGTAACAAAATGATGAGGGGGCTGAGGCATATGGCTTATGAGGAGTAGCTGAGGGAACCCGGCTTTTTTAATCTGAAGAAGAGAAAAGTGAGGGGGGATTTGATAGCAGTCTTCAACTACCAGACCAGGGATTCCAAAGAGGATGGAAGTACACTATACTTAGTGGTAGCAGGTGACAGAACAAGGTCTCAAGTTGCAGTGTGAGTGGTCAAGGTTGGATATTAGGAAAATCTTATTCTCTAGGGGAATGGTGAAGCACTGTGGAGATGATGGGATCTCCCGCTCTTAAGGCCTGGTTTGACAAAAACACTGACTGGGATGATTTAGTTGGGTTTGGGCTACATGACCTCCTGAGATCACTTCTAGCCCAAATTTTCTATGATTCTGTAACTTCAATACAGCTATGCTTATGTACACTACCTGAAGATCTGGTCTGGTAATTTAACTTTTAACCTTCGGGCAACTTCTGCTTTTTTTAATTTTACAAAATAGAAAATACATAGGTCAAATGAGTAATTAATGAGCATATTCAGCCTTAACATTCTGCGATGTCCCCGTGGAACATTTTTTTTCCTGGTATTGGTATCCTTACTTAGCAAAAAAGTGTTTTCTTCATCCATTTGCCCATGCTTAATATATCCGCCTTGTCTTCCACTTCTTGTAAAATCATCTAGATCACAAAACCTAAAACAAATGATGCCTGAGATGGCAAATGCCCCTAAGCTTTTTGTACTTCGTTATTTTATGTATACAATGTTCTACAGAGTGCTTGGTGTTTTTAACACTCCCCTTTACATTTCCAATTATGTAATTTACTTAATTCTCTTAACATTTTCCTAACCTATCTTCAACTTTTTATTCTAAATTTAACACTTCTTTCCACATTTATAGAACACCATGTTCATTGACCACATGCTATTAATGGTGCATTTTTAATGTAAGTTCAGAATAAGGCTGCTGGTGTCAAAGCTGATGACTGTGGCACAAAACGAAGTTAAAAAGGACAGAAGGAAAGCAACCCCCCCCCCAGTTGGGGATTTTGTTCTTTTGCATGGTAATAGCTTTCTTAAAGGATGGCAAGAGATGGGAGTGGAGGAAGGGAATATTTTTAATTTTTCAGTCCAACACAAAGACAAATTATGTGGAAAAGGTAGTTGTGGAAAATACTTCCTCACTTTCCATCTTGCTCTTCTCTAGAGAATCCTTTTCTTCCAGGCTTATGATGAGATTAGTTCTAAAGGTTCACTGGGATTAATCATAATGTGGAGCATTGTATTCAACACTTTAGATCAATGCACAGGGAGTGTTCCTTGAATCTGTGCTATGGAATAGATGGCAGACTGGGCAGGAGAAAGATGAGCAACAGGACAAACACCAGCTACCTCCTACTCATGGCCCCACGGATGTGCCAAGAAAAAGAAAATGCAGCTCACTGGCATTGCACTGCTGAGAACTACAAGGGGAAGAACCACTGCCAGAGTTAAGTGGACAACCCATACATCGGGCTTCCCATCTCTCTCTCCCCCATACCAATACAACTCAGTGCAAGCATCACTATGGAGATTTCCTTCCCTCCCATGAGTTCCCGCAGGAGGGGGTGATCTAGTCTCACATTATTACATAATACAATTGCTTTAAAGTAATATGACAGAGGCTTTACTGAACAGAGAAAGGTACTGTAGCAGCTGAAGTCTACAATTAGAGTAATTTGATGCTAAGAATAAGGAGTTACAATGCAGTAAACAATAGCTGAAGGGGAAATGTTATTTTAACAATACCTAATTTTAGGTACTACGGACAACATTAGCCTAAGTCTCAGTTTTCATCATCTTTTAGATCATATGGTTGTGACACTGTAGATGGTGATTATGTAAAACCAGTCTATGAATAGATGTAATTCTTTTCATACAGAGAATTACAAATGTTTTATGGCCTACCAGGAAAAAGAGTGTAGGGAACGACCTTGGACATTGTAAACGTAGTTGTAAAATAGCACATGGAATTTTGATATACAATAATAAATTGTAATTGTGCTTTATATATTAAAGCTGTTTAGATATTTTAAAACTGTTTATTTTCAACCGTGTTGTGAGTCATCCCCAAAAGTGGTTGGCAGAAGGTGCATTGCTTACATATTATTCAAGCTATGTACAAGCAGTCTCCTAGTCAGTAATGAATTCTGTTTGTCTTGGGATAGAATTCATGTACATTTTGGTCTTGTTACTGTCTTATTCCCTATGAGCATGAAATAAATAATGTTTGAAAATGTGACTGTTGTTTAGATGACCCAGTCACATTTACTGTCACTGGTTTTGAGTTACTGGAAAGTTCCATGCATCCGTTATATCTATGACCATGTGTACTTTAAGTTCTCTTCACTCACATTTATTCAACCCTATCTTGATTAACAAAGAAACATTTTGAATGATTCAAAGCATATCTTAAAGTATGATCCAATTTGGAAATCCTGCCAAAGACCAAATAGTATGTCTTCATTATTATGCAAATATTAGGGATCATTGATTGGATAGATCCCACTTTGACACTTTCTTGCTTCTTTGTAATGAGTAAGAGGGTGGGTGGAGTAAGCCCAGGAGCCTCCCTATGTCTTCCATAAACCATATAAATTACTAATGATCTGAGTAGAATTCTCATGGCTTTGTCCTGATTTATTTGCATGAAGTTCCTTGTCCTTAGACTTACATAAGCATATTTAAAAGTTTTAAGTTTGAGAGTCCAAAAACCACCTGAGGATTTTGGGAACAGAGAAACGTGTTAATCCACCCCCTGAGATGTCTAAAACATGAACAGATTGCAGAGCATTTGTATTCAGCATATCAGTGGCTTCTCAGCAGGCCAGCTTATGGGACTCCTGATTTAATTACAACTCTTTTGGATTTATTGCCTACAGTGGGTTTCCAAAGACAGCCTTTTTCTTCTTCACCTGCTTTAAACCCCATTTTTCAGGATTTATTATCCTTTCTATATCTAAACTGTGTTGAATTCTTATTGCTTCTTTTAGATGTCAGTCAGGGATCTGCCCTGGAAACAGGTGGGGTTATTATAAGAAGACTGATTATTAGAATATAATTGTATGGATTTTTAGCAGAGAGTCAACAGGACACACACATCTGGACATATTTGAATTGTCTCTTCTTCCTGTGAACAAAAGAAGGGTTTGATTGTTGCATTGCTGTTTTTAGATTAAAACCTGGCTGCTGAATAGATTAACAGATATGAATGTAGAAAGGGACTATTATAATTATCTAGTCTGATCTCCTGCATAACATAAGTCAGATAACCTCACCAGATGATTTCTACCTGACATGGAAATGGTGAATGAACAAAGACACAGTGCTGTGCCCGTAAGTATGGAGCAGAGCATAGAATCCAAATCTCCTAATTTCCAATCCCTTGCCCTAGCCACTAGACCATTACCCTTGGATTAAGGGAATATCTGCAGTGCAGGTGCGAGCATGCTTCCTGGCATGAGCAGAGTAGCTTGAACTAGTGAGTCAAAAGTAGCAGAGTGAAAAATAGGTTCAGTCATGCAAAGGGCTGAGGAACTTCAACTTCCATTGAAGCTTGTCTGATTTCTTTCAGTGGCAACAGCCAGGTGTGTGCAGACTAATTTTTTCAATGCGATTTCTCCTTTCCAAACCTTTGTGTTTATTTCCAAGGGTTCTTTTTCCAGATGAAAGGGACTCTTATCAGAAGCTCAGTGTTGCGTGATGAATATCTCAGTCCGGGTTCTGGGTGTTCAAAAAGGTTTCAATGGGTAGAATTCTATTAGTGTGTTGTTCCATGCTGGTTGAAGAAAGGCAGCTGTTTGAAATGTAAAAAGAGGTAGTTTCTACTGAAATCCATTTTAAAGATTTATAGCAACCATCAAGTATGTGGTTTTGCTCTGAGTTGTGCTGTGTAAAAATGGTGATGTTTTACTCTACAGTGGTAGTTTTACTGACATTAGCTACAGAATCAATTTTTGCTCCTTTCAGTTTTTAAAACTCTTTGGCACTGCTGAGGCCAATGCAGATTCTGTACAATGATCTGAATTCTGTTCTTTCTGTTTCATGAGCAGTGCAGCAAAGCAAAGCATTAGCAATCATTACTTCTCAGTTCAGATTCTTCAATCCTATTCTTTGTCCCCTGCTGAAAGATAGGGTGGTGGTCTCTTCTCTGTTGTAATAGCAAAAAACTTAATAAGATTCTAATTTGAGCTCACATTCCTTTTTCTGCAGAAAGTGAGATACACAAAAATAATAGGCTTGAGAGCAATAACGGACGTAGATCCAGAGCATACTGGGGAATGCACAATACAAGAAAGATTGTATCCATCAGTGGGTGCAGTTAACTAACTATCCGTAACAAGTAGCAGCGTAAGATGTAGCAATGCATAAAGCACATCCTTTTACGGAAGGAGCAGGAGAGCAGATGTACAAGGTCAGAGTGGCTTGTGGCCAACCAGCATCCCTCACTGAGAATTCACCCAGTTGTAACACAGCCAACTGGGGTTCAATGGCAGGTGAGAAAAACTTATTTTTGTTGTGTTCCCAGCTGAGTGCTCTGAGGATAATGCCTTTCAAGATGCACTCTTTGGATCGGCAACATTTTGTCTTGCTGCCGTGGACTTTGCCAGTATCTTTCTTTTGTTTTTTAGGATTAGCTAGTACTACATTCCCTGTGGTCAGGGAGAATTTGTTTGTACTGCTACCTGTGCACACTTTACTGGGACTGTCTCGGAAGCAAAACAGTTTATTGCTACTGAGTTCACTGAAAGTGTTCAGCGTCCATTGATGACTTGTGAAATGCTTCAGCCAATCAAGCCTAAAAGTGCTTGCTTAATTAATATCTACCGCACTAGTAGAGTCTTTGTACCTTGAAATCTTTAAAATTATTGTTTGAAGACTTCACTAACTCAGTCTTAGATTTAGGTGTCCATTACAGGTGTTGGTGGGTGAAGTTCTGTGGCCTGTATCATGCAGCAGGTTAGGCTAGATTATCATAATGGTTCCTCCTATTGTATACACTTAAGTCCAGGCATCTGTTGATTCCTCCTTGCCATGAGACTAAGGATGTAAGCAAAGCAGTGACTGGTCCAAGGGGGGTGTCTCATTATTGGTTTTGATTGTGTCAGCTGTGTTTTTAGTGACAAGTATGCTTTAAAATTCCAGCTTATAGCTATGTATCCAGCAATTCTGGCATGCTCTTTGTCCAAAGTTTAGAGAGATATGGAGTTGTCTGTTGAGGAAGGAGATGTTGAGAGAGGCAAATGCTTGCGTTGTGAGGGTACCAGCCTAAAAACTACTGTACAAAGCTGCAAGAGAAAGCAGAAGGGAGACCTCATTAATGCTGTGAAGCAACAGCGAAGCCTTGCGGCTTGAATATCCTCTAGAATACCTAGGCTTCCTGTCCTCCATGAGAGGGAAAGAATAGGAAATCCATGTAGTGGTAATTTGTGTGGCCCTGCCTTTTGGGCTCTCTCCAGACTTCCTGGGTTACAAATGATGTAGAAGAAGGAGAGCCTAATTTTAAGGCATATGCAAAGAGGGACAGAGTTAAAGTTGTGTGTTCAACCATGTAACTGCGTTTCTTGGCTTGATATCTCCAACTGAATGTGTTGCCCAGCATTTGAGGGCATTTATAACATGTAATTCCCCACTTCAAGTTTATCCAGAGCTGAATCTATTTTTTTTAGTTTTATAGTACTGTATTTGAACCTTTTAGGGACAAATCCAAAGACAGTTAATGTCTTCTATTATAGCTCAACAGTTTTCAACATATTCTTTAATTTAATTTTTGAGAAGAATCCTTCAAGGATATGTGTGAATTTTAATACAAGGAGGGGGTCGGTAGGGTTTTTAAAAAAAAAATAGTAAGGAGTCCTGTGACACTTTAAGACTAACAAATTTATTTATCACTTGAGCTTTCATGGGAGAAAATCCCACTTCAAGCATCTAATGAAGTGAGATTTTCTCCCATGAAAGCTCAAGCAACAAATAAAATTGTTAGTCTTTGTGTCATGGAACTCCTTGCTTGTTTTTCTGAACTAGACTAACACAGCTACCCCGTTTGGAACTCAGCAACATGTAAGTAGTTTTTAAGTTTGCTTATGCGATGGCAATCTTTTAAATGACCAGCATAGCCCCAGAAGAGTGTGGAGAGGGGGAAGTGGAAGTGGAAGTTAAAGATGGCTTTTCGATCAAATTTCACAAAATAGAATAATTTATTTAGTTGGTTACTTTTGAAGAGACAATCTTTGAAATATAAAGGTGACAGAAAACATTCATTTTTAATGTTGGGTGGTACTCGTATAGAAATATTTACTCATATTTTATTGTCATTTGTATACATAAATATGCTAGAGCTTTCCTTCAGTTTTATCCCAACATTGCTGAAACTTTTGTTCACTGAACTGATTTGTATTCCACTTCATTTTAACTTCAGTAAAGAATACTAAAAATTAGACAGCCATCTCTATAGTCCTGTTAACCTTTATTACAGAGGTAAGTCCTTGTCATTCCAGTTGTGACTATGGCCCACTCTGTCAGAAACAGAAAACCTAATTCTTGTGTACATCAGTGCAACTTCACATCATTCTGACAGTGTGAAGGTACTTTAAAGTGGATGTATATTACATTTATACTGAATCCAGGGGTCAGCAGTCTTTGCTGACTCCCATGCTGTCCTGTCTTCCCTGATTCTCAGCTGGTGCCAGTGGCCTCCTCTGCTGTAAAAACTAAAAAAAAAAAAAAAAAGTAAAATGACCACCACCTTAGAATTCAGTGGCAGCCACAGCTGAAGCACCCTGCACCAAAAGCTGCTCTGGGTCACTTCTTTTGTTGGCCACTGTGGGGTTAGGTCCCAGGGATGCTGCTGAAAGCCTCTCTGGGCGCTTTCTTTCAATGATGTGCTGGGGGACGCTCCCCCCCAGCCGCTACCAAAAGAAGCCACTTTGGAGTGTCTTTCAGTGGCAGGAGCGGCAGTTTCAGCGATGCCGTGGAGGACACCACGTACTGCTCTGCATCAGTTTGTGTGCCACTCTTGGCACGTGCTGGGGTTGCTGATGCCTGAGACCCTTTACTGGCAGAGCAGTATATAGGAGGATCAGACCCAGAGAGAGTAGCCTATCATAGAAATGGGCTCAATCCTGAAAAAGTAAGTGAAATTCAAGTCAACGGGTTGGTTTGCATGAAACTCTTAGCGAACACTCTGTACTTAGGGAGGCAAGGCTTTGTCTGCAAGGTGCTGATCACTCTGGCCTCGATCTTGCATTTTAGAGTGTGTAAGTCGTTCCATTGCCATTCAACATGCTTGAGTTCATCATAATCTTAGCACTACAATGGAAGTCAGATATAGGTATCTTACCCAGCTGGGCCATGACAAACTATTGCTTCTAGTTGGGACAAGCTGTGATAGCAGCCCTAGGCTGCTCTAAGTTACAGAGGTGAGACTACTTGACTGGCAGGAGACTCCTGAAGTGCAGCTCTGTCCAGCAATGCCTCTTAGTGCCCTCACCCAGGGAACACCCATATATCTGGGGAGACAAATTGGGAAACGTGGCAATGGCATTTTTACACCACACAGGCATTTCCCTTCACCTGGAGAATCCCCACTTTGCCCTATTAGGGCACTCTTCTATCCTCTTGGGGTCACATGTGATCCTCTGTTTCCCTAGCTAAAATCCACTCTGTGTAGATGCTTGTCTGTTCATGCAGAATAACTGTGGTGCATCAAAGAGATTCTCCTGTATGGCAAAAGGGAGCAAGTGGAAGGACTAGCCTGTCAGTCAGCTGTCAGACAGCCAGGCACTTTCACAATGAATTGAACTGGGTGGATGCTTTGTGGCTTGACTGACGAAAAAGCTTATCTTTCTCATTACTGGCTTCCCCAGTGTTGCTCTTCCAGCACACTGCTTTATCAGTTGTTGTTTAATTAAATTAAAAATGTTCTGTGAAACCACTATGGAAAAACAGTTTTAAGCTTAATTATTGAAAGTTTAGAGGCTTTTAGTTCTGATCGATAAAAAATGATACCCTTTGGCATATAAATAATATTTGTTTGATATAAGTTCCCCCCCCACTTCTATAACTGGTGTGTGTGTGTGTGTGTGTGTGTGTGTGTGTGTGTGTGTGTGTGTGTGTGTGTGTGTGTGTGTGTTCCATTCAGAGACCATGATGTAGCTGTCTTTTTTTCCATTACCTAGTAATTGCATATGCATTTTATGGTTTCATATGTACAGTATATGCAATATATAGAGAGAACAGACCTAATTCTTTTGTCATATACGTTATGTATGATTATCCCCCAAGAAATGTCTTTTTCATAGAGTAAAACTAGAAGCCTGATTTTCAATCTTTTTGTTCTTCTTCATATGTTTTGTGCTATTATGAATCCCTCAATGTTTAATATGTTGATTTTTTTTTTTTTTTTTTTTTAAGAAAAAGATAGTTTTGGCACTTACTTTAGTTGTGCCACGCTGCTAAATTTATAAGCAGTGGGGATCTGTCTTCTAGTCTGTAATTTTATACCTGTCTGCAGTATAATTTTTCAATTACATTATCTAAGATGCTTTGTTTTGATAATATATTACTGTACATCTAGCACTCATAAAGAATATGTGACAAAACAGGGCTACATTTTCCTGCCTTACATCCTAAGTCCTGAACCACCTTCCATAAAATGATAAATCATTATTGCCAATGAACCAGCATGGGGATGAATTATCTAAGAGACATTACAGCTTCACATGCATAGAAGTATATTTTCCTGGAGTGTATCCCAATGGCCAAAAGTTGCAAAGAAAATATTTGGAACAAAAGGTTAGTTCTGATTCAATAGACATGTTTAGCATTGCAAGTACTCTTACCTCCCACACAGCATAGCAATGAGAAGAGAACTTGGTGAGAAAGTTCAAACTGCTTAAGATCATCCTTTTACAAATAAACGTCTGTAACAGGCACTGCTGAAAAGTGTAAGATTATACCTCTGAGAAGTGCTTTTTCCACTTAAATATTTTCAAAACTATGAATTCCCTCAAATAAAAGTAACAAACTTTTAAATAAGATGTATATTATATCAAGATCATGCCTGCTAATATAAACTATTTGGAGAAATAATAACCTGCGGAAAAGGAAAATGACATTACTGTGAATTGCATAGGAAACTATCATCTTCAGTTTATTGATACTGTTTGTCTCCCTTCCCCCCCCACCACTCTTGAATTTTAACAGATTCCATGCCCCTTTTTGTGTCGCTAAATCGTTTGTAAGTAAACTTAAAGGCTGCATTCCTGTGTCACAAAACATGTGTTATGTAATTCAAATCAGCAACAGCTTTCTCATTTGGAGTTTCCAAAAATATATTGCTTTAGCTCATGAAGATGATTTGTCTGCTAATTCAGTGTAAATGTATATATTTTGTATTCATCTTCTCTTCTCCACCAATTAAAAACACATGTTTTTTTTCAGGATTGTCAGCGTATCAGTTACGACAACAAGAGGATTAAAAAAAAAAAATCACACAAACATGGTGATGTGTTGTTGTAATCCTTCCACTTCAGCTTAGTACAAGCAGAGTATTGAAAGTAATTAATAGGTTTCTCAAAAACAGATCTAGGTGATTCTTCCAGGAATGCAGTTACAGTGCCAGAGTAACACATTGGAAATTGATGTAAGAACAATATGCAGAGTAGTCATTTAATATATGGCCCAGTTCTCCTCCAAATGATGTCAGGGCAAACGTGCCATTAACTTCAATACCTCAGGTTTGGATCCTTAAAGCAGTGGTTCCCAACCTTTTCTCCACTGTGGCACACCTTTATACCCTCAAATTTTTTGAGGCACACCGCCATTAAAAACTCAATATTCAAATTAACTTAACTAACTTATGAATATTCATGAACAATAGCACAGGGATTCAGAAATGTTGCTATGTGGGGTAGTAGGGGTAGCAGGGCAGGGGTGACAAAACACGGGAGGGCAGGAGTCGTGTGCAGTGGCAGGAGTGAGCCTGGGGAGCAGGGCAGGGGTGGCAAAAGAGGAGAATGGCAGCCATGTGGGGAACAGCACAAGGGTGGCGAGAGAGGAAGGGAGAACAAGAGCAGCTTTGGGGGGGGCAGGGGGGAACATGGGGAATAGGAAGGTAGGGCAGGGGAGCATGGCACAGCACCCACTTCCACCTTCTCCATAGTGGCTCCCTGCCACCCAGGGCAGATCCTCACCCCACTGCTGCTCCCTCCCACCCCAGCGGGTCCCGTCCTCCCCTCCCCCAGCCCCCTGCTGCCCTTGATGGACCCTCCCATCATTACAGGGGCCAGAACTAGGCCTCCAGCCCCCAGCTACACCCCCCATGCATAGCTACTCCATCCCCCCAGCTACACACACCCCCAACCAAACAGCCACCCACAACCCAGATATACACCCTCTGCTACACATCCACTCCCACCCACCTCTGCTACACACACACACACACACACACACACACACACACACACACACACACACACACACACACACACACACCTGCCACATGCAACCCCCAGCAGCCCTCCTCCCAAAGCCCTTACCTGGCCTGTTTGCAGGCTGCCTGACACAAGCTGCTTGGCCATGCCAGGGGAGATTCACACATTCCCAGTCTCCTACCCCTCTCTGCTGGCTGGGCTTAAGGTGGAGCAGCATTTAAGGTGGAGTCACGAGAACTCTGCCTTCCGGCTGCTCCTGCTGCTTTTAGGGGGACCCCTGGAACTCCACATTCAAGTGCCTTCCTCTATTTTTAGGAGGACCAGAACCCTGCCTGCCTAAAAATAGTGGGCCCCAGAACTGCGTTTCCATGCTTTCCCCCTTACTTTAACCCCTGCCTTTTCCCAGCCCTACACAGCCCACATGGCTGGGCTGAGCAGGGAGGAAAATTTAACTCCAGCTCTGGGGGATGTTTGCAGCACACCTTGGGTGTTGCCATGGCACACTGGTTAGGAACCACTGCCTTAGAGGGAACCATGCTTCCTGGTACATTTCAATACTGTAGGAGACTTTTTCTTTTGAGTGTCTTGTGGATGTTAAGGGTTATAAAGGAATTGAACTACACAGGTAACCAATTATTTGTGTGTGTATTAGTGACTCTTTCATATGTTTGTTTATAAAACAGTGGTTTTTTGGTGATATGGCAGTAACTCCATATTGATGAGTAGATGTGGTTGAGACGTTTTGCATACAATGAGTTTTCTTTGTTGAAAAACAACCTCTTTTCAGAAATGAATTTTTATTACATAAAGCTGCTGACATTTAATCTTTTATGAAAGATGCTTGTCTTTAAAAATGGTATTGAAAGCATTGTCAGTATGCCTTTCAAATTGTTTTATTTCCTGAGTGCTGTTTTGCATGTGCATTTCTTACAAGATCTACAGTCTCTCAGAATGTTCCCAGGCCAGATTACTGGAAGCCTTGACATTGTTTTGAAATAATTTAGTAAATAAACCCTGACAAGGCAAGCTAAGTAAAGTTTCCATAAACCATTTTTAATGAAACCCATTGAAAAACTTGGAAAACCCTGCTGAATATACCATTAACCAAACAACTTCAGAGTTGAGAGTGCTTGCAGCATGCTCGCAAAGAGTAAAGCAATAATCAGTAAAATATCACTGTCACCACTGTGGGGATCAGGGAAGACTGATTACATTATGATTATCTTACCTCTAATTGCTTAGGTTTCTTTTTAATGACACTCAATTTGCAAGTGAAATGGATGGCAAGGATGGAGAGAGGTAAATTTTGTGCAATATGATGGAGCCTACTGTTAAACAGTGTTGACGAAGAAGACAGGGAGAAATGATCCTAGAGAGAAGCGAGGAGGGCACCCCATGACCCTATTTCATCCCCTTGCAGATGCCCACCTGCAGGCCGCCTGCCTTCAGCTGTGAAGCCCTGCAAACCCTCTGAAACTGACCCCATAGAGCCATGGCCTGCTGGTTGAGAACTGCTGTTCTAGCTTTTATTCCTCTTCATCTTTCCAATTTGTTTAGACTGTATTGGAAAACATGTACTTTTAGTTATATTGCTTTACCTTGTTTTATTTTTCATTCAGCATTGATCACGTCTTACCTGATGTCCATGCCTTTGCTTTTCATGCAGAATAGTAACCAAAGATCTGCTATAAATAGGAATTTTATCAGCTCTAACATAAATAACTATTTGGCTTTCTCCAGCTGAAAACTGACCTATTTTTCAGTATTAGCCATCATCTTGTCTGTCTGTTTTGGGTCAGGTAGCTGAGAGAGAGAATGTGTTTTGCCTCAGTTTTGTAAATAACGGGGTGCCCCTAATTATCCTATTAATGATTAATCTCTGTTTTTCCATTGCCAGTTGTTGCAGTGATGTCCCAAACTTGTAGATGATAGGAGGCTTTAAAGGGGAAAGCAAGGATTGTGCTATTTCATGGGAATAATTTTACAAGCATTAAATGGAACAAATATGAAACCTGTTAGGTAAAGATGATGATAGAAAAATATTTCATTCATTTGCTATATTTAAAAATAATTCTACTGACACAGTATTTCTACACTAGAAATGTAATGGGACAGATCCTCAGCTGGTGCAAATTTGTGTCACTCCAGAGACTTCAGTAGAACTAAACTGATTTATGCCACCTGTGGATCTGGCCCTATATATCTTCCTTTAATGTTCTTACAAGAAATCACTTCAAGTTACATTCTGCTACCTCTACAGCTGGTGTCACTATGCATACATGCCTAAAAGAATCTCTTAAAATGTGGAATGAAGAATGATTTTTAGACATGTATTTTATAAAGGAATGTTTTAAATTTTGTGCTGTCACTCAAGCAGATACAACAATCATTCAGAATGATGATTTAGGGTTTGTGATAGCTATACAAACATTACAAGAATGAAAATTGTTTCAAGATCAAAACTCTGCAGCTTCCTATCTCTTCTTGAATTTCACCTAAATTCTGCACTAGGGATAGGCCAGACTCCCAAAAAACAGCATTTAAAGGTTTATTCAGTTACAGCAGTTCCACCCAGCCTTTGCCTAGTAATTTAATCCTAAATGGAAGCAAATTCTAAACTTATTGCTAATCATACACTCTAGCTTACCATAATGGGACATCACAATCCATAGTGAAAGTCCAGATATCTCTTCCTTCATGTAGTATTTCTCCTGTCTATTAAATGCATCATCATCACTGTTTACAGGCTGCTCTGTTGATTAAAAGTTCATGAGCCCTTCAAAGTGGGAAAATTCAGTTTCCAGATCCATACATTTTATAGTTTCAGATTGACCCTGTACTAGAGGAAAAAATAATGGGCAGCTTGGTTAATGGGCCCTTCTTCCCTTGGTGGTTAGGGTTGAGGCGGTACCAGCAACACAAGTGATTAACCTTGTTAATCTGAGTGACTGTCTACTGCGTGTCTCTGCCTAGGCTCCATGCATCACACACATGTTGCTACACAAACAAACAAACCATTTGCTGGGCACTATAAACTTTAACGTTGTGGAATTGACAGTCTGATGGTGTAGTTTTGAGTTGTTTAACAAATACTTATACAATCATGTTGGCTTAGTTGAATGCCAGTAAGGGCTACTGTAAGTTGCTTTATACTGAAGTTGAATGTACTAAATGGCAATGAAGTTTTAAAATAAGCTAAAGCAAAATAGCCAAAAGGAGCACATACTCAGATGGAATCTTTTGTCATGCATGTTTTCCAACAGCTGTTTTTATTTTAGGTTTAATTTAAAATATATTCAACTTAATTCCATGTTCAGTTTCATCAAAGACCTCCAAAAATCCTCAGATTTTTGTTTCACAAAGATCATTATCAAGTACTGAGCAATTGTATGCTTATTACTTTCATATTTTACATTTCTGGGGTTTCATATGCTACCCAAGGGCATGTCCTTATGCAAAGAATAATATGGTTGGCATGCTTTTCATTTACCATTTTTCATTATTACAGACATACTGTATTAAGACCTGATTTAGAAACAAGTCTATTTTGTGTTTTAAACTGACTGCATTTTTTGTTAGTTTACTGAGGGGGTGGAGGAATGGTCTTTTTGGTTAAGGGATATATATATATATATATTTTTTTTTAAATTGGGGTTGGATTCTCACTTTGACAAAAGTCCCTTTCCAGTGTTTTGTCAATGTAAAGGGGAAACCTTAAAGTGGGCATAAATAGGTTCCTCTACATGGCCAGGGCAATGTGAGTCAGAATCAGACCTTTTGCATCTGAGTACACTCTTTAGGCTTGTAATTTTTCCTTTGAAGGTACTTTTTGCTAAGAGCACTTTCTGCTAACAGCTGTATACCTTCAACTCAAATGGATTTCAGCCACAAGTTCATAGCACGCAGTGGATCTCATTAATCATTAAATATCTTGTATGAGAAGGATTTCATTGCTCTGGATTGACAGCTCAGGTTACTGGACACCATATGGACAGCACAGGTAGTGGCAATACAAGTTTCCACTGTTTACCCCTGCTCTGTTTCCAAACATTCTTCATTTCCGAGCATTCAGTCTTTATAAACATTTAGTATGTGATCTCTCTGGTAAGGCTAAGTTTGATGGTGATGGATTTTGTAAAGGCAACTCCCATCTTCTGATAGCAAAGCTAACATCATCTCCTTTCACACAGATATCTGAGGAGTCAACTATTAGTATCTATTTCTAGTCACTATTGCTGGATTTGAATGGATAGCTGACCCAGGTAAACGTCTCTCTACATCATTACCGGTTCCCTGAGCCAGCCAGTCCCTGCACTCTAATTTTAATGTTGTTTACCTTCTGCCTGCTTGCTGAACAGCCACTTTAATATTTTCAACACTCAGGAATTTTCTGTGTATTTTAACACTGAGCTCCAAATTCATGAAAATTAAGGGCCAAACTGAGCTCTGTTACACAGCATTCATATCATTGATCCTGTAGCAGTGGAAATGTAGGATTTGGCCCTGTCTAGAAGAAGTAAATAAACTTGTACAGAAAGCAAAAACAAATAAGTAAAATCCAAAGGCAGGGAACTGAAAATGGGAAATAAATAGTAATTTTTTTTGAGAGTGTTACTTGGTTTTACAACTAAGCTATTTACCTATGTCTCATACTGACTTGTAGGAAACTAAATGGGAAAAGGAACTGGAATTCAAACTGCAGTGAGAAGTTTTAAATTTGTGCATCCTGTGGTGATATTGTATTTACATTCAAGTGGGCCATTTGCTAATTTCACAGATAGGCTAAGTTGTTCTTTCAGTAACTGGCCCATCTTCCATTCCTTGGCTTTTCTGACGTTACCACAAATGATCCTGATTCAAAATGAGACTCAGCAAGGCCAACAGTGAAAAAGGCTGCTTTTTGTTACTTGGGATTTTGTACATCCCTTTCCAAAATGTGGATAAAATTTAGGCACTCTGGCTGCATCTGCATTGCTTAGCATTTTCAAAAAACTTTCTTTGAAAAAATTATTTTGAAATATGTTTGAAATAATTATCTTGAAATTCCCTTTTTCAAAAATGCTATTTCGGGAGAACAGTGCGGGGACCGTTCCTTGTCCTGAAATACCACAGGTAGGTTTGTTTGTTTGTTTGTTTGTTTTTCCTGAAAGTGAAAGTCTACACCGGACTTTCTTTTTTTCAAAAAAAAAAAAAAAAAAGAAAAGAAAAAAGGCAATGGAAAAGACAGGCAGGCTTTTTCGAAAAAAGCCTTTGCTGTATCCGGCAATGGCTTTTTTAAAAAAGCTATCTCAGAAGAAGGCTTTTTATTTCAAAAAAGCTGTCGGGTTTTGCTTTTTCGAAAAAGTGTGCCGGTACCTTGAAATGCTGGTGCGCTTTTTCGGCAATGCTAAGCCTCATTACATTGTGAAAAAAAGCCTTTTTCAAAATAGCTTTTTCTAAAAAAGCCATCGCTGGAAGCGACAAAGGCTTTTTTTGAAAAAGTCTGCCTATCTTTTCTATTGCCTTTCTTTTTTTCGAAAAAGAAAGTCCAGTGTAGACTTTCACTTTTTGGGGGGAAAAAGCCATGGTATTTCAGGACAGAGTGCAGTGCCCAGAGCTTTCTCCCAAAATAGCATTTTTGAAAAAAGTTATTTCAAGATAATTATTTTGAATATATTTCAAAATATTTTTTTTCAAAAAAGCGTTTTTGAAAATGTTAAGTAATGTAGACATAGCTTCCATGGGCACCCTTTTCTCAGAGATAGATACAGTGTGTGAGTGAAATGCTGCACCTGTTGAAGTCAATGGGCATTTTGCTAATCAGTTTCAGCAGGGCCAGGATTTCATCCTAAGCCTGATTGTCAAATACGGCACTTGGACTCTAGAGAAAACAGTTTAACAATGGAACAGCCATTGTGGGGGAGGATTTTAAGTCACACTTGAAATTCTTATGTTGCCCCTGGCTGGCCACTCCACAGCAGAGACTGATACGGAGAAGTTCCAGAGGGGCAGCGAGTTAGTTTAGTTCAGCAAAACAAGCAGGGAGTCCTGGGGCACTTAAAGACAAACAAATTTATTTATTGCATGAGCTTTCATGGGAACAAATCTCACTTCGTCAGACTTTTTGAAGACGGGGGAACTTAGAGGATGGGAGGAAAATAAATGCACGGAAATGTAAGTCCTGTGATCAGGTCACACTGTAACAGCAAATCAAAGCAGTTGTTAATATTCAAACACTGGGAAACAGCACAGTGAGGTGGGTAAGGTCAAATCACCTGTTGTAATGGGAAAAGAATCCATAGTCATGATTTAATGCTGCTTTCACGCAGTCTAATTTGCATACCAATTCTAATTCAGCTGTTTCTCTTTGAAGTCTTGTGTTACCCATTTGTTTGAGCACAGCTATTAACTGTTACAGTGTGACCTAATTCCATGACTCTCACTTCCCTGCATTTATTTTCCTCCCATTCTGTAAGTTCCTTCAAAGCGTCTGGTGAAGTGGGATTTTGTCCCACAAAAGTTCATTAGATAAATTAATTTGTTAGTCTTGAAGTGCCACAGGACTCCTTGCTTGTTTTGATGAGAAGAAAGTAAGAGGGAGTGTATCCTGAAGAGGGAAGAAGAGAGAGGAGGACAGTAATGTAAGTGAGTGGACAACAGCCTCATGGTGATCGTAATGATAAGAGAGAAGCAGATCTCCTGCACTTTATGATGGCTGGGGTTGTCCTGGCTTTTCACAGTCCTGGGTGCTGAAGTGGATAATACTGAGCATTAGGGGCTGTGGCTTGAGATTGCTGAGTGTGAGGACTAATCTTGCACGCGCTTTGCTCTGTTGGGCAGCTCTGCAGTTTGATGCTTCAGAGCTTTCCTGTGTGTTTCTTTTTGCTTTTAAATTGTTGCTTCCATTTTTGAATCTGCAGCTTTCTAGGTCCGAGGGGCTCAGGTAATGAATACACAGACCTGAATTCCTCTTTAGTGTTTGAGTTTGCTAGCTTTGGCTCCAACCCAGCAAAGTACATAAGCACCTGGTGAACTTTCAGCATGTCAGGGTCATGTGTTTAAGCACACTGATGAACTGGGACCTCTGTGTTCAGCACCTTGCAGGATCAGGACCTTGACTTTCTGTCAAAGACTGGTCAAGCACTTCTTATGTGGCCACCCATCACAATGCTCTTGGTGGAATCTATGCCTCTAGGTTGATGGATTGCCACAGTGTTTTTAAGTTTTCTGGTGCCAATCAGACTCCACCCATTGCCTGCAGGCATGCTCTTAGGGTGCAGGCTTCTACCTGACCCATCTCCTTCTGAGGCTGGAAACTGACATCCAACAAGAGCCTGGTAGCCCCTAGTTGCTGTGCTGACCCTAAAAACTCACCTCTCCTGGAATGCCATCCTAAAGATGTGAATCTTCTGACTACACCTGTACTTTTCGGAGAACATGCACTTCTAAAGCATTCAACATATATAGCGATTTGCATAAGCCTAACACATTATTGCTGTTTTATGCTGCTTCATAGAAAGCTTGATAGAGAGAGCACAGAATATACAAAGCCATAAACCCCACACATATTTCTTGCCTCCGTTTCCTCACCAATCCAGTGCATTCATTGGGCTAGGGTCAGAACCCCTTGGGTGTTTTTATGGCCATCTGTGTCCAGGAAAAAAAAGCTGGCATCTCATGCTGGGTGGCTTCTCCCTCACAGAGCCTCCTTTCCTTCCCCAGCTGATGTGACCCTGCTCTTCTGTCTGCTGCTGCTGCTCCTGTCTGTCTTCTTATTTAAACCCTAGCTGGTTTCATTGTTCTGTCTTTTGGTAACTTTCCACTGTTCTCCCATTTCTTCCTCTCTCCTCTCTCTCTAGAGTGATGAGATAAAACTGGTTTCTGCAGTGACTCTTTTCCTAATATTGCTGGAAAATAAATTTACTACTCTTTTGAAAATACTTCAGGCTCTGATGAACCCCACCCACAAAGTAATGAACCTCTTTACTGGCATACGTGGAGGCTGACAGTTCACAGCCCCTCGCCAATAATAACATGGTGATCCCTTCATGAGTCCCAGTTTGAGAACATCTGTCTTAAGCCCAGCAGAAGCAGCAGCAGTTCAAAGCATTCGCCTACCGCTGCAATGGTTCTTACACATACTTTTTCACAGCCTTGCCGCCAACCCTTCACCTGCTTTGGTTCCAGCCTTGTCCACTCCAGATTAATTTAGTTTTGATGCTCTGATCCAGTTCCTGATTTTGGCTCTGGCTCCTGTTACTGGCTATTGATTCCCAGTCCTGATTCCCGTTCTAACCAAGCGACTAGGCATAACTGCTCATGCCCTGGTCTCTGACAGCAGGTGGTCAGAACACAGTACCTCTAGCACTACGTGCCAGCAATCAATTGTCTGGCCAGAGGATTCCATCACACAGTGATATAGGCAGTGCATGGAGGGAAATGGCACATGAGGTCACGTGTCCTCTCCATTTTTGCCGGGGTGGGAGTTGGGCTGGGTGTGGCTGAAGGGCACCAGCAGTTAAAGTTCTTGCTGAACTTCATTAGGGGGCATCCAAAGCAGGGCAGTGAGACTGGTTGGCATCACAGCTCAGCCAGAGGGGCAAAGGGAGGCCTGCTGATTCTATCCCTTTGCCCAGGAGCTGGAGGTAACTGCTTGGGTGCACATCTCAACTAATGTGCCTGGAGTACACACAAGGGATTTTAGAGAGTTGGGGCAGTGGAGGGAGGCAGCAACAGAGCCCAGAGGTGCTGAGGGTCAGGTAGGCAGCCCAGGAAGGCAGTAGGGGGCCAGGAGTGATGAATGAGAATCTGGGGAGGCATTGGGGGGGCTGCGGGGAAGGCAGTGGGAGAGTCAAGGACCAAGGGAGGCAGTTGGAGGGTGGATAGAGGGATCGGAGGGACAGTGGGGGTCAGGGGGCCAACTCCCTAAGGCCAACTGTCGCAGGACTAGCCTTAAGAGAAGGTGATGTGGGCAATGATCCAGGGTACTGTTGACAGGGGGACACCATGATCAAGAGGGTAGTGCTGTAGGGTACCTTGATAATCACCAGAAAGTTGACTATGGCTGTGATGGCAAAGTTGAGGTGCTGGCATTGTGCCTCTCCACTATCACTCAGCATTTACCAGTCACCTGTGCACCATGGTGTATATGGAAGTGACGTATAGCTAATGACCAGGCCAGAGTTGCAAGATTGGAAACTCAGGCAGGAGCAGCATCAGTCAAGGATATCCAAGCCCCATCAAGGAAAATATTAGGTGAAATAAAAGGTCAAAAGATTTTCAGACCACCTTGGGCAATAATATCCACTACTGGGAGACTGCAAACAGGGCATAACACAGGAATGAAAATCAGTGGAGATGAAAGCAAGATCCATTCTATAAGTCCTGTCGAGAAAAGTGTTTAATATCTGCCCATGCTTTTGAATATAATTTAAGGAAAGTAATTCTCTTTGGATCAAAGTCCTACAGAGCATCCTGTCAGAGTCACCAAATTAATTTTAAACTTCATGACCTGATCTGACCTATGTATCATGGGACAAGATGACAGCATCAATATTGACATCAAGGTGTTCAGAATAACATCCTTTTTCTATTTTAATAAAATGTTAGTTTTGAACTTTACAAAAAGCTAAAAATGACCATCAACATGGATATCTGCTGAATCTTGCACAAAGCACAAGCTAAAGTCAGGATTACCAAAAAGCTAAAAACACAAAGTTCATAATGAAATCGTAGCATGTATTTATTGAGCTTAAAGGGTTTTTCTACTGCCTCAAAAATACAGGAAACCCCTGGTTCTTGGTTAGGACAAGCTGGTTAGTCAACTAAAGGAGAAAATCACAGACTGGAGATCAGGGTTTCACGATAAGCCCTTGAATGATAATTCTTCTGTTTGCCTGTATTTTATATTACCATGGACCTACACTTTGAGGGCAGGATCCCTTGGCAACAGTGTCAAAGGGGCTTAATTTAGCATTAATTTGAGCCAGGGTGTGTTTCCACTGCTGGAGAAAAAGAGAGAAATTACATCCTTCTCTTGTGTGCTAGTGTTTGGAGGAACTGTAAGGATATCTGCTTTCAAGTTACATGTTTTAAAAAGTAGAATGGTCGCAGAGCGTCTAGAGGTGCTTGGGAGATTTAAAATAAGATTTAAATTCATGAAGAGCTTGCAATTCCTATCCCAAAGCAGGCAAACAATTTTTGGAGAAAACCAATTTGTCTGTTTAGAAAACTAATTACAGCCTTAAACAGTGAGCAGTGCCAATGGCTGCTGTAACACCATGCTGATGAGTAGCCATGGGCATTAATCGGGAACATTGTGCTTTGAAAGGTCAGGATTAGCTGAATGTTGGTGCCTGGAAGGAAGCCTTTTGATTCACATGAACTCTGTGAGCAAAATTTTTGTGAGACTTGCAGCTCTATTCTGCATACCAAAGAGTTTTGAAGAGGTTGGGTAAACATCAAAACATCTGGATGTTTAGACAGACCTACTCAACAGGGAATATGATTTGTCACAGAACAGCTCTAGCAGTCAAGTGTTGTGGATTTATTTTTTTCCTGCATGACCTTCCTCAAATCATTTGACCCTTCTTCTGCCTCTATTTTTCTATTTGTGCAATGAAAATGGTATGAACACTTACCTATCTGAAATAGGTTTCCAAGAAGTAACAATTATAAAGTTCTCACAGTGTTTTTTATGTGAGAGGTCTGCAAAGTAGCGGTGGTATTAGTTGCCACTGAAGGGTGTTGCAGCAAGAGGTGAGGGGCTCTTTTCAAAAGTAGACACAACAATGAAATATTGTAATGCACAGTTCTGAGAGGATAATGAAGTTTGGACTGGGAACATTAACTGACCATTTCTTGGACTCTGTTTTTAAAGGAGTCACTTTCTTTCCATTAACCAAGTTTTCTAGCTGTGGAAATTTTCTTATTTGTTTTGGTTACTCTCTGTGTGTGTGTGTGTGTGTAACTAAGGGTAATAACTGTGTATACATAGTGAAGGGTCACAGGCCTGGTGCGGGTGGCAGAAGTGATATCTATTTATTTTAGTAAGTCTTTTGGTGCAGTCTTGCGTGACCTTCTCATAAACAAGCTAGGGAAATGTACCCTAGATGGTGCTACTATAAGGTGGGAGTGTAACTGACTGAAAACTGTTCCCTGAGAGTAGTTATCGGTGGCCCACAGTCAAGCTAGAAGGACCTATTGAGTGGGCTCCTTCATGGATCAATTCTGAGTCCCATTCCATTCATATTTTCATCAGTGGTTTAGATAATGGCATAAAGAGTGCACTTTTACAAAGATAGCAAGTTAAGAAGGGTTACAACTGCTTTGGAAGATAGGACTGAAATTCCAAATGATTTGGGACAGTCAGTCTGAAGAAAACAGGATGAAATTCAATCAAGACAAATACAAAGTTCACCACGGAGGTAGGAACAATCAACAGCACATGTACTAAACAGGGAGTGACTGCATAGAGAGGAGTACTGCAGAAAGGGATCTGGGGGTTGTAATGGATCACAAGCTAAATATGAGGCAACAGTGTAACACCATTAGGAGAAAAAATGACATTTTTCTGAAATGTATTAGTAAGAGTGTTGTAAGTAAGACATGAGAAGTAATTCTTCCACTCTACTCTGTGCTGAGGAAGCCTCAGCTGGAATATTGTGTCCTGTTCTAGGCATCACCGAAAGATGTGGACGACTTGGAGAAAGTCCAGGGAAAAGCAACAATAATTATTGCAGATTTAGAAAATGTGACTTAGACTCGTAGAACCATAGGGTTGGAAGGGACTTCATGAGGTCATCTAGTCCAACCCCCTGCCAAAAAAAGCAGGACCACTCCCACTAAATTATTCCAACTAGAGTTTTATCCAGCTGGGCCTTAAACATCTCCAAAGACGGAGATTCCACCACCTTCCTAGGTAGCCCATTCCAGTGCTTTACCACCCTCTTAGTAAGACAGATTTTCCTAATATCCAGCCTCGACCTCCCCAGCTGCAACTTGAAACCATTGCTCCTTGTTCTGTCCTCTGTTACTACTGAGAACAGCCGAGCTCCATCCTCCTTGGAGCATCCCTTCAAGTAGTTGAAGGTTGCTATCAAATCCCTCCTTAGTCTTCTCTTCTGCAAGCTAAATAAGCCTAGTCTCTTCAGTCTGTCTTCACAGGTCTTGTGCTCAAGCCCCTTGAACATTTTTCTTGCCCTCCGCTGGACTCTTTCTAATTTGTCCACATCCTTTTTGTAGTGGGGAGCCCAAAACTGGACACAGTATTCCAGATGCGGCCTCATCAGTGCTGAAGAGAGGGGAATGATCACATCCCCTCGATCTGCTGGCAGTGCTTCTTCTGATGCAGCCCAGGATGCCATTGGCCTTTTTCTCAATTTCAAAAGGGATAGCCATGTTAGTTTAGTCCAGTAAAAAAACAACAAGGAGTCGTGTGGCACTTTAAGACTAACAGATTTATTTTTTGCATGAGCTTTCGTGGGAGAAGATCCCACTTCCTCAGATGCTTCAAAGATGGGTGAACTTACAGAAAGGAATTAAACTAAATGCAAGGGGGTGTAAAACATAGGATCAGGTCATAAAGTAACAGCAAATCAGAGCAGTTTACAGGCTCAAACCATGGGAAGCCTGAAGTCAAATTACCCTTTGTAATGGGAAAAGAACTCATAGTCTCAATTGAGTCCTGCTTTCACAGAATTTAGCTTGCATATTAATTTGAGTTCAGCTGTTTCTCTTGGAAGTCTTGATGTCCCAGGTACATCTCTAACAACAGTTGTTAACAAATCCATCATCGAGTGATTAGGAAGATAGAAGTGCTCAGCAACTGGTTTCTTTGTTCTTTGATTTCTGATCTGAGCTCTGTGCTCATTCAGTCTCTTACGGAGCGATCGTCCTGTTTGTCCAATATATAAGGTGTTGGGGCATTTCTTGCACATGATGGCATAGACCATATTAGTAGATGAGCAGGTAAATGAGCCTTTGATGGAGTAGCAGGCTTGATTAGGGCCTATGATGGTGTCTGTTGTGCAGATATGTGGGCAGACTTGGCAGCATGGTTTTTTGCAGGGGTGTGTGCCTGCTTCAATGTTCCTGTTGTTAGATCTGTAGCTGCTGGTGAGTATCTGCTTAAGATTAGGGGGCTGCTTATAAGCTAGGAGTGGTCTGTCTCCTAATGCTTGAGAGAGAGAGGGATCATCTTTTAGAATAGGCTATAGGTCCTTAAGGATCTGTTGCAGGGGTGTGACTTGAGGATTGCATGTGGTGACTAGTGGTGTTCTGTTGCTTTCTTTCTTGGGTGTCTCCTGTAATAGATGACTTCGGGGAGCCCGTCTAGCTCTGTCAATTGGTTTTCTTACTTCCCCAGGTGGGTACTGTAGTTTGAAGAATGCTTGATAGAGATCCTCCAGATGTCTGTCAGAGGAATCAGAGTAGATGCAGTTATATCTCAGGGCTTGGCTGTAGACAATGGATCATGTGGTGTGTTTAGGATGGAAGCTCGAAGGATGTAGGTAACTATACCGATCAGTAGGTTTTCAGTATAGGGCGGTGATGAGGCGTCTATCCCTCAGCGTGCTCCGTCTTTTCCTCGTCACTAACAAGTCAAGTGATATTCGCTATGCCTGCCTCCCCTGGCTTCAAGAGGTGTTCAAAATGCAATGATGCCATGCCAGTTTCTGATGGTCACGCTTAGTGTATCCGCTGCCTAGGCAAGTCACATGTTCCTCAGAAGTGTGAGCACTGCTCTGATCTCAGTGCCAGAGCTAGGAAGGACAGAGAACTGCGTCTTAAAATTCTGCTGATGGAAAAGTCCCTCTGTCCTCCTTCAGCAGCTAACTCTGACCTTTGCTCAGATCATCAAACGGCTGATAAACACCAACTGCTAGCGAAACCCCTTCATCTAGAAAGGGGCACTCTCCTCTGAGAAAACCATCCAAAATGAACACCCCAGAGGCTATGGGTTCCTCGGGTGATTTGCATTCATTATCATCTCGGGTCTCCAAACGGAGCCAAGATACTTCTCTCAAGCCTCGCCACCGGTGCCGTTCCTCTCATATGGCCCCAGAGGTTTGTTCTAAAACCGGTCAGCATAACCTGCCACATGGCCCAGTACCAGACACTGCTACAGAGCTGACAGCAGTGGTACCTGACATTATGGTGCCTGACAAAAGCACCGTGCTCTTACCAGTGCCAGACGTTACGCTACAACCGGCACCGTTGCAGAATAATGCCCTGCCTATTGCTCCTCCTCCAAATGTTGGTGCATCAGCACCGCTGCAGTCCTCCATGCAGCACATTAATAGCTCAGACCCAGCTCAAGCTTCACCTCCTAGGAAGTGAATGCACAAAAGACATCACATTTTCCCCCTATTATGGGGATTTACAGATCATGCTCTCTGAGCATAGCTTCATCAACACAATTTTCTCATTATCACCACACAGCCTACCTACCCTCGCATTACTTGTCTACATTTTCTTATCTGCACCATGCTCACCGGTGTTGCCGCTCATATACTCCTTCCCACGAACATGCCTCCAATAGGCACATTCACCATCGCTCCTCTCATTGCTCTCCTCCCCCTACAGACAGGCTGCCTGGATCACAAAATAGCCCTCCTACTGTGAAGCGCATTTCACTTGCTGCTAGCCCAAATAGTTCAATTAACACCTCTCAACGAGCTCCATCAATTACTACCATTAAATCTAAAGACTCAATCCACCCACCTCATGAATCGTCACAGGCGGAGGATGAACCTTTCATACAACTCTCAGCTAACCCCTCTGACAATCTGAAACAGTTTAACTAACTATTTAGGAGGATGGCTCAGGATTTGGACATTGCTCTGCAAGAGGTTTCAGAGCCTCAACATAAGCTCCTCAAAATACTTCACTCAACAGCCTCATCCAGGATTGCTATTCCTATGAACGAAGCCATCCTGGAACCGGCTAATCTTATCTGGCAGAATCCAGCCTCTATTCCATCAATTAGCAGGCGCACTGATGGAAAATATTACATTCCCCCGAAAGATATGGAATTTCTGTTTACACATCCCCCACCCAACTCTTTGGTAATTGAGGCTGCAAATCAGAGGAATAAACAACCTAATTTTAAAACCACCCCCTCTGATAGAAACTTAGAAGCACATTGAGCCCATAGGCAGAAAGGTGTACTCTTCTTCTGCGCTGCTTATTAGAGTAGACAACTATGCAGCCCTTCTTTCCAATTACAACTACAACATATTTGACAAATTGTCTAAACTTACCTCTGATATTCCAGATCTTGAGAGAACAATTTAAAGCGCAAATTACTGAAGGTTATCTGGTTGCTCGTACTTTTCTTCAAACATCCATGCATACTGCTGATACAGCAGCAAGGATGATGGCCGCTGCTGTGGTCCTGCATCAAGCCTCCTGATTGCACACAGCTGCCTTTCCACACGACCTACAAAACAAAATTGAGGAGTTACCTTTTGAAAAACATCTGTTTTCCACCAAAACCGACAAGGTATTACATTCTATGAAAGCTTCCTGTGCTACTTTGCGTACTCTCGGCATATTCGCCACATACTCTCGGAGAACACAAGTTCATCCACAACCATTCCAACGTCATTATAATCCCCACTGTTCATCCCTATCCGACGGTAAGACATTCGAACAACAACAGAGATCTAAAAATAAAATGTACAGACGTAAACCAAGACCTCAACCATCTTCATCTTCACAGCCACCCCCTTCAAAGCCCCATTTCTGAAGCTTTGGTCGAGGGTCTGAAGACCCCCAAACTTCTCACAGCATAAAGTCTCTTCCCTCTACTTTTGAATTTTGTTTAGCACATCGTTTTTCCTTTTGGTCTACCATCACAACAGACAAATGAGTCTTGGAGATTATTAAATTTGATTATTCTATCCGTTTTCTATCCACTCCCCCTACCCACCACCCTGCCCCATCCCTGTTTAGGGACCCCTCTCATGTACAAGTTCCCCGGCAGGAGATCCAGCATTTATTACAGTTGAGGGCCATCAAACCAGTCCCTCCTCAATTTTGGTTTTCGGGATTTTATTCTCATTATTTTGTTATACTCAAAAAGTCAGGTGGCTGGAGACCCATACTTGACCTAAGACCATTAAATAAGTTTGTCAAACGTGAAATGTTTAAAATGATTACCCTAAACACTATTATTCCTAAGCTGTGTAAAGGCGAGTGGTTTTTAGCCCTCGACCTCAAGGACGCATATTTTCATATCACAATTCATCCTTCCCACGGGTGTTTCTTGAGATCTACCGTCGACGACCAACGCTTCCAGTACAAGGTCCTTCCCTTCGGACTTTCCACAGCACCTCGTGTTTTCTCCAAAGTCTTTAGCCGTGGCCATAGCTTACCTTCGTACTTGGGGAATAAAGATATATCCATATCTGGACAGCTGCTTATTGGTAGCTCCTTCATACGACCTCTGTTTTCAAGCCATCTCCACAACCACAACACTATTTTATCTGCTGGGCCTGAAAATAAACATGGAGAAATCCACCCTTACCCCAGTACAGTCCATAGAATTCATCAGTGCCATACTAGATTCAAGGACATCATGGGTGTACCTTCCACAGGCCCACAGATTACTCATTCGCGACCTTGTCCAGCTCATTCATACGGTACCTCTAGTTGATGTAAGAACACTGTTGAAATTGCTCAGTCACATGGCTGCCTGCACATCAGTTGTTCCCAATGCCAGATTTCACATGAGAACTCTTCAGGCTTGGCTTGCAATGGTTTACAAGCCTCATTTTCACTCAATGCTCAAGACATTGCTTGTTCCCACCAAGGTCAAAACATCTCTGAATTGGTGGAGGAACCCAGACAACCTCCTAATAGGTGTCCAATTTCTTCACCTGCAACCGTCTTGCACAATAACAACAGACACTTGCCTTACCAGTTGGGGAGCGCACATGGGTGCCCATTCCATTCAGGGCAAATGGTCGCACCTCGAGACATCCCTCCATATAAGTATACTTGAGCTCAGGGTTGTCAGAAATGCATGTCGCCCCTTTCTCCCATTCATTCAAGGCCAATCAGTAACAATCATGTCAGACAACATCGCATGCATTTACTACGTCAATTGCCAAGGAGGAGCAAGATCTTCACTCTGTGCAGAAGCAGTAAGACTTTGGACTTGGTGCATCCGCAATGCTGTACATGTCTCCACCACATATCTGCCAGGATTACAAAATACCATGTCAGATACTCTCAGCAGGATATTCCCACTTGCTCACGAGCGGCAGTTGAACGACTCGGTTCTTTGCAACATTTTTCAAGTATGGGGATACCCATCAATAGACCTCTTTGCCACAGCAGCGAATGCAAAATGCCCTCGATTTTGCTCCAGAGCCCAAAACGAACATTGTATGCTGGGTGAAGCCTTTCTACTAGACTGGTCAAGGGACCTTCTTTATGCGTTCCCACCAATTCCCCTCATATTGAAGGTGATCCACAAAATAAAACACGATCATGCAACAGTAATATTGATTACACCGGCTTGGCCCAGGCAATTTTGGTTTCCTCATCTCATAGATCTATCAGCACACAAACCGATCCGTCTCCCATTGACCAACAATCTCTTATACCAACCCAAGATTCCTTCCCATCACCCAGACATCAACAGACTCCATCTGACAGCTTGGTATTTAGTTGGTTTCCCATGATGGAGAATTCATGTTCACAGGAAGAACAGAACATTCTGCTTAATAGCAGGAAACCATCCACCAGAAAATCGTACATCCAAAAGCGGCTTCGTTTTGCTACCTGGTGTAAAAATAAGGCTCTCACACCTGACAATGCCTCTATTCTGCAAATCTGGGATTATCTTCTTCATCTGAAACACTCCTCTCTCTCGAACAGTTCCCTCAGAGTTCATTTGTCTGCAATTTCAGCATGTCATTCCACCACCAATACTTATTTACCCACCCCACCATCAAGAGATTTTTAACAGGACTGCAAAACCTTTTCCACCCATTCATCCCACAACCATTCCCTGGAACCTCAATCTAGTTCTCAGGGCACTGATGAAGGCTCCATTCGAACCTCTTGCAACATGTTCCCTCTACCACCTCTCAATGAAAGTCTCCTTTTTGGTTGCCATTACATCTGCAAGAAGGGCTAGTGAACTAAATGCTTTGAGATTTGATGCTCCCTATACTGTTTTTCACAAGGACAAGGTCTCTTTACATCCTGACCGAAAGTTCTTACCCAAAGTAGTCTCTGCCTTCCATTTGAACCAATCCATTACACCTTCCAACATTTTATCCAAAACCCCATAATACTCCTGTGCATGCTTCATTCCATACCTTGGATGTCAGAAGGGCGCTTGCATTCTATATTGATAGAACTAAGTTGTTTAGGAAGACGAACAGGCTTTTTGTCTCTTTCACAGAAAGGTAAACCTGTCTCAAACCAAACCAAAGACTCTCCAAATGGATAAGGGATTGCATTCATTCATGTTACACCATCGCTAATTGCCAAGTTCCATCAGATATTTGCTCTCATTCTACCAGGGCCATGGTGACAACTACAGCATTTCTAAATAGCATTCATATTGAAGACATATGCAAAGCTGCTACCTGGTCTACTCCTCATACACTCATTTCCCATTATGCCTTGGATGTAGCTGTGGCACACGATGCGAACATGGGTTCACAAATATTCTCCTCTTTGCAGGACTACCCACCACCTGCTCATGTAATTGCTACGTAGTCACCTAAGGTGGAGCAGCACGGAACATCACTCGAAGAAGAAGAGTTGGTTGCTCACCCGTGGTAACTCTGTTCTTCAAGATGTGTGTCCCATCATGCTCCACCACCCTCCTGCCTCCCCTCTCATCCTTCTCATTGTAGGTTTGGAACACGTTAAAAAGGAACTGACAGGAGGGGGGCACGCTCACACCAAGCCACACTGAGGGGGTCGCGAGCTCTCTTCTGTGCAAACACCACCCCTGCACTTCTGCTTTGGAGACTGTTGTCCAGTGCTGGGAGGCTGCTGCACCTAAGGTGGAGCATCACGGGACACACATCTCGAAGAACAGTTACTACAGGTGAGCAACCAACTCTTCTCTATCCACCTTACAGTCCACACATCCAATCCATACTTCCTTAACTTGCTGACAAGAATGCTGTGGGGAAACTGTATCAAAAGTCTTGCTAAAGTTGAGGTATGTCACATGAACAGCTCTTCCTGCATCCACAAATCCAGTCATCTCATCATAGAAGGTGATGAGGTTGGTCAGGCATGATTTACCCTTGGTGAATCCATGCCGAATGTTCCTGATCTCTCTCTTTTCCTCCAGTTGTTTCAGGATGGATTCTTTGAGAACCTGCTCCATGATTTTTCCAGGGATTGAGGTGAGACTCACAGGTCCATAATTCCCTGGATCCTTCTTTTTGCCTTTCTTGAAGATAGGCACTATATTTGTCTTTTTCCAGTCCTCCGGCACCTCCCCCGTTCGCCACGAGTTTTCAAAGATAATGGCCAGTGGTACTGCTACCTCATTGGCCAACTCCCTCAGCACCGTTGGATGCAGGATGTCCGGCCCCATGGACTTCTGCACATCCAGCTTCTTTAGGTAGTCCCTAACCTGACCTTCTGTCACCAAGGGCCTCTCCTCTTCTCTCCAATCTGCCATACCCAGTGTAGTGGGCTGGGAGCTGGCCCTCCCTGTGAAAACTGAAGCAAAAAAAAAGCATTGAGCACTTCAGCCTGTTCCTCATCCTTCATCACAAGGATACCTGTGCTATTCAGTAAGTGACCTACACCAGTCCTGATCCTCTTCTTTTTACTGACATACTTGTAGAGCCCCTTCCTGTTATCCTTCAAATCCCTTGCTAGCCACAACCCAAATTGTCCTTTGGTCTTTCTGATTTTATCCCTGCAGTCCTGAGCAATATCTTTATATGCCTCCTTAGTCATCTGTCCAAGCTTCCACTTCCTGTAAGCTTCCTTTTTATGCTTTAGCTCAGTGCAGAGTTCTCTGTTAAGCCACCCTGGGCGCCTCTTCCACATTTGCTGTCTTTCATATTCATCGGAATAGTATCTTCCTTTGCCCTTAGCAGGGTTTCTTTAAAATGCAACCAGCTCTCTTGGACACCTTTCCCCTTCAGATCAGCCTCCCAAGGTATCCTGCCCATCAGTTCCCTGAGGGAGCCAAAATCTGCTTTTCTGAAGTCCAGGGTCTGTGTTTTACTTCTTTACTTTTTTCCATTAATCAGCATCTTGAACTCTATTATCTCATGGTCACTGCTGGCCAGGTTGCCATTCACTTCTACATCCCCAATCAATTCTTCTCTGCGAGCAGCAGGTTACGAGGTGCAAGGCCCCTAGTTGGTTCCTCCAGCATTTGTACCAGAAAGTTGTCCTCAACACTCTCCAAAACTTTCCTGGATTGCCTGTGCACTGCTGTATTGGCCTCCCAGCAGATGTCAGGGTAATTGAAGTCCCCCATGAGAACCAGGGCCTGTGATCTAGAAACTTCTGCCAGTTGTCCACAGAATGCCTCATCCACCTTCTCCTTCTGGTCTGAAGGTCTATAGCAGACACCCACCACAACATCCCCCTTGTTTCCCTCTCCTCTAAGCTTAACCCACAGATTTTCAGCTGGCTCGGTTCCACTTACATAATGGAGCTCTGAGCAGTCACAGAGCTCTTTTTACATATAGTGCTACTCCTCCCCCTCTTCTTCTCTGCCTATCCTTCCTGAACAACTTATACCCATCCATGGCAGAGCTCCAGTCATGCAAGCTATCCCTCCATGTCTCTGTTATTCCAATTATATCATAGTTCCTTGTCTGTATGAGTACTACCAATTTTTCCTGCTTGTTTCCGAGGCTCCTTGCATTTGTGTACAGGCACCTAAGGTGCCAGGCTGATTGCCCTACTTTTGCAAGTTGATTTTCAGTTCTATTGCATCTACCTCCTTGTATTTTCTCCTGGGATTGTCCTCCCACACCTGTCTCGGGTATTAAAGCTTCATTAGAACATGTAACACAATTATTTGATCCCTCCCCCCCTTATTCCAACTACCTTCTCTTTTATCCCTGGTGTCACAGTCCCTGTTCCCCCCAAGTTCCATCCCTTCCCCCAGGTCTCCCACATTGTCACTTACCTGTGGGCTTTGGTCTCCTTCCCCCTTCAAACCTAGTTTAAAGTCCTCCTCACTAGGTCAGCCAGTCAATGTCCGAATATGCTCGTCCTCTTCCTCGACAGATGGAGTCCATCTCTGCCTAGCAGTCCTCCTTCCTGGAACAGCACTCCATGGTCAAGGAAGCCAAAGCCCTCCTGACAACACCATCTTCGCAGCCAGGTGTTCACCTCCAGGATGCATCTGTCTCTACTCAGGCCCCTACCCTTGCCCAGAAGGATTGAGGAGAACACCACCTGTGCTCCAAACTCCTTCACCCGTGCTCCCAGAGCCCTGTAGTCACCTTTGATCTGCCAAGAATCACCTCTCGCGGTATCATTGGTTCCCACACGGATGAGAAGCATGGGGTAGTAGTCAGAGGGGTGGATGATTCTTGACAATCCCTCTGTAATGTCTCGGATGTGGGCACCTGGCAGGCAGCATACCTCCCACAAGGCCTTGTCAGGGTGACAGATGGGTGCCTCCGTCCCCCTCAGAAGTGAGTCCCCACCCACCACAACCCTATGTTTCCTCCTAGTTGTGGTGGCTGTGATCCTCCCAGCCTTGGGGGTGCATGGCATCTCCTGTTCCACCTCATCAGTCGTCTCTAGCGCTGTGTAATGGTTCTTCACCACAATGGAGGGAGGGATGGGAGCAGGGGTGAAGCACTGTCTGCTGCCAGAGGTACCCAGCTGCCAGTGTCCTCGCTCTGCCATAGGCATCCCATCCTTCTCCAGTGGTGTGGCAGTAGTTTTCGGCACCTGGAGAGTATCCTCCTCCTTGTATGTCTCCTCATGGATGCTATCGAGGAACTTCTCCAGGGCATGGATACTCCTTAGGCTAGACACCTCCTCCTGTAACTCTCTGACCTGCCTCCTGAGAGATTCCACCAGAAGACACCTGTCACATTGATTCATCTCTCTTGTGAAGGAAGATTGAAAAAATGTGGGTTGTTTAATCTGGAGAAAAGACTTGGGATGGACAGACTTGATAACAGTTTTCAAGTACCTAAAAAGTTATAAGGAAGAGGGAGAAAATTGTTTTCATTAAACTCGAAGGATAAAATAAGAAGCATTGGGCTTAAATTGCAGCAAGAGCAGTTTAGGTTGGCTGTTAGGAAAAAATTCCTAATTGGTATTTAAATTCTGGAATGATTTGCTTAGGGAGGTTGTGAAATCTCTGTCATTTGAGATTTTTAAGAACAGATTAGACAAACACCTTTCAGGGATGAGCTGGATAATACTGAGTCCTGAGTGCAAGGGATTGGACTGGAAGATTTCTTGAGGTCTCTTCCAGTTCAGTGATTCTTGATATATCTAAACACTATATACAATTATCAAACAGTAGCTGGGGATTGTCATTTGTTTACTAAAGAGTATTAAATATTTACTAGATCCAGTAAGTAGAAATGCAGTGATGCAAATTTTCTAGTGCTCTAGATACTGCTCACAAACAAGAATAGATTTTAGGTAGGAGAATACTGTTCTTATCTTACAGATCAGGAACTGAGGCACACAGGGCTTCATCCTACACCACTGACCTCAATGGGACCTGGATCAGGGCCTCAGAGGATAAATGATATGTCTAAAACAGACATGGCCAAACTGCGGCTCGTGAGCCGCATGCGGCTCTTTAAAGAAAAATTGCAGCTCCTGGGAGAGTGGAGGAGGGAAGGGCGGCATGGCAGGAGCCAGGGGCGAGAAATTTGCAGTGGTTGGGGACAGCAGAGGGGTGGTGGCATGGTGAGAGCCGGCAGCAGAGGAGCAGCCTTGTGAGAGCTGCAGGAGACAGCAGTGTGGTCAGAGCCCACAGGGAAAAGCAGCCTGGTCAGAGCGGGGAAGGGAGGGGAGGGTCAGCGCTGTGAGAGCCTCACCGGCAGAAAAAAGCAATGTGGTCAGAGCCAGCAGGGAAAGAGAAGCACTCAGAGCAGGTAACTGACAGATTCTATAGTTTACTCACACAATATTAATTCTACCCTCCTTGTCTGTGTGCATTATGATAGTCTTTAATTACATTGGTGCATGATTTTTTAAATACTTTTCTTTTTTGATATTGTTTTCTGGGTAAATATTTTTAAAACCGGCAACATAAATTGATCAAAACCAAGTCTACAATGAACTACAGATAAGTGATGATAATTAGCAATTTAAACCTGAAAAGCAATTGTAAATTAATTTTCTTTTTAAAAAATTACCTGGCATTTCCAATATTGTAATATAATGCAAAATTATTTCTCTTGTACTTCTATTTTGAGAATTAAATAAGAATCATCAGAAATGACTGAAAATTGATGCAAGTGTTGCACCCAAAACCACTGACTACTGCCAAAAGGTTATTAAAAAAAAAACCCTCTATTTAAAGAATGCTATAAGTACTTATTATGGATCCTGATTCATTTTCATCATGAAAAATGATTTAGACTTAAGATAGACCACAGTCACTACAGAAAACTGGCTTTAGAAAAAAAATTCCTTAAGTCCATTGAACAAGTGTGCCTGAGACATCAGTATGTCATCTGTTTGCAGAAGCAACTGCTAGCACATTTATTTTATAAAAAATTTTTAATATAACTAAGTCAATTACCAAGATAGTTTACATTCACTGCAAAGTTCAATAGTAGCACTATCCTTCTACTGATTAAATAGCATTCAACATATATTAATTCTCCTTTGTTGTATACCAGTAGTCAAAAGCCATTTATATTTCAGTGCAGTCTTCATGCATGACTCTATGGGTATTTGAGCCCATTAGACGAGAGTAATTGTTGTGAAGGGCTGAGGATGGAAAATTGTGTTGTAAACTTTCTGGAAAAAATCTCTCACCAATAAAGATTTTAGTTTGTATTATAAAAACCAGATATTGATATTTAGAATTTATACAGGGCCTGACCCCAAACTGAATAAACTCAATGGGATTTTTTCCATAGTCTCTTCTGTGCATGGACTCCAAAGCTACTGAAACAGGCTCTGATCTTGCACTTTCTGTCCCCCTACATTCTCATTGATCTGTTGTGATTCTGAACAGTTGAAAAGGTGTCCCTGTGTGCATCTCTTCACAGGATTAAGATGAGAGCAGTATTTTCCCTTACTATAACTCTTATTTTAAAATTAATTGTGTCTGAGTCCTCAGACCTTTTGTCTTCACTGTCCATGAGTATTTTAGTGAATAAGTTTACTGGCAGAAATATTGGCAGGGAAGTAGGGGCATGGTAGGTGCCGGGATGGCATGGGAGGCAGAATTGTGGCATGGTTGCAGAGAGCAGAGAAGCAGCAAGGTGGTAAGAGATGGCAGGGAAGCGGCAATGGGGGCTGGGGGAGAGAAGCATGACATGGTCAGAGAAGCCATAGCATGTTTAGATTTTCCCATAGGCCCTAATGCAGCTTACTCATTGTAAAACATGATTTTATTTTAACAAGTCCTAAACATAATGTGGAATACTAAGAAATGAAAATACAAAGGAGAAAAGTTTAAAACTGAAGGTAGATTACTTGCAATTTTTGGCACAACTTACTGCTGTGAAGCATCAAATTCCACAATGAAATTCAAAACATTGTGCAATACTTAGAGATCAGCATCTCAGAGAGCTTTAACCTGCTACACTGACAAGTTACTGCCCAGATTTAAAAAAAAAAAAAAAAAAACAAACTTGCCACAAGCCTGTAGTGTTCTACATCTAGCAACAGCTAAATTTTTACTGAATAGGCCTAGTTTCATGGTAATCTTAAATAATTATTAGAGTCTGACATTAGTGGATCAATATTTGCCCCATTTTTATGATAAAATTAAAATGCACAATGAATTTTAAGCTTAGTAATTTTGGAGTAGGTAAAAATGTGGTTGTATGGCTCAGTGCGGCTCTCGAAGGTTTAATAATCGACTTGTGCGGCTCTTGAGTTCTGTAAGTTTGGCCATCCCTGGTCTAAAATGATGCAGAATGTCTGTGGCTGAGCCAGGAAATGGAAATCAGATCTTCTCCTGAATCTTAATCTATGCCATAACATCATTCTTCCTTGCAAGGCAAGTTTCCTCTCCATGCAGCACATATGACACACATTTCATTCACCACAGACTTGATGGGGCCTATCCAGCTCTCCTGTAGTTTCGTCACATTTACTTTCCCACTGTAAATGATCATGTGTTGTATAATGTGTTTACTGCATGCATGATTGCTGAGGCATAATCAATGTCTCACAAAGTTGCTGACACACATTGAACACGTCGCCAGAGCCAGTGGCTCATATCCTGTCAGTTTGCCCTGAAATGTTCAAATAAGTACTGAATTTTTTTATGCCAGTTTTGTGTAAATAATAAACTACGGCTAGTTCTTAGGAAGGAATGAAGCATGCATGTAACTTTAACAACCTTTCACTATGTACTCTGTGCTTGATTTCAAGAGAATTATTTACACACTTAAAGTTATGCAAGTACATTGCAGGATTGGGGTCTGAATGCATTTTTTTTCCACAGTTACAATTTGCTCCCAAAATTGTACGTGTTGGGGAGGGTGTTAGTCCAAACATAAAATTTTCTCTAATCTCTAATTCAGAAATGGCCTGTCCAACTTGTATGTCATTTTCCACAACAGTTTTTTGACTAAGCATGAGAATTTTCAGGTCAAAAGGAAGATTCTCCCTTCCCCCATCCCTTTGCACAACTTTACCAGAAATGGGCCAGACAAGCACATGAATGGACTTAAGAAATTTCAATATGTGCTACAGTGAAGAAATGCTTTATAGACTGAGAAATAATGGCAGACTTCTTGGCTAGATACAATGGTGTGAAGTGGACCCTTTTGTTGGTTTTGTTTTAACAAAGAATGGGTCAGATATAGAGCTTGGAAAAGACTAGAGCTGATAGTCTATGCCTCCATAATAAGTATTTTCTTCCTAGTTTCCTGCTCTGTTAGTTTTCATACTGTTTGTTTCTTCTAGCACCAAACTTTGCTACACTAGCAACACTACCTTCTAGTATTTTAAGAGTTCTTCAAGACACAGGCAATTTAATAAGATACCTCCTTTAGTCTATCTTGTTTTTTAATGTTGGGTTTCTTAAATTAAAATAGGGAAAATACAGAAAAATACCTTGTGCTTAATATGTTATGAGGACCTTTCACATGATAAAGTATAAGATACATCATTAAAAATTTAAAGTTCTGACCAATAGTTCAGGTTTTAACAGAAATACTAATCCTTTTTGGTTTTTGTCTAGCCAGTGCATCAACTATTAAACAGCAGATCAAGCAAGATTAAGAAGGTAGATTATCAGAAATCCCTAAACAATAACAGAAGCTGGGAGGAGACAGTGATGAATCCTTCCAAAATTGCCTTGTTCTGTTCCTACCAATGGCAGGATACAGGATGAGCTGTAACATTGGTCTGACCTAGGATAGCCGTTCTTATGTTATTACCAGATTACATAACAAACAATAATAATAACAAACCCCAGACAGAGGCATTCTCTCACCACATATAGAATTAGTGGCTTCCACTTAGGAATGGGAGCTGGCACGATCACATATATTTGGAAACCAAAAGACTGATCCAAAGCCCATTGACATCAATGAAAATTTTTCCATTGATTTAATGGGGGTTTGGATCTAGCCTTCAAATAAATGAGGCTTCCCTCTTTTTGCCATGGCGTAATTCTCACTGACAACAATGGGAGTAAGATCAGACTGGCAGGGAAAAAAGCAGAAGAGTGCTTTGCTCCATTGTAGGCAATAAAAGGATATCGCACTGGAAGAGAAACAGTACTTTTTTTGTTAGGACAAATGAAAGGAATCTTGGAATTAACTTTAGAATATATTTTATCTTGTCACCACTTCAGAAACATCTTTCAAATACATTCACCATCTTTATTTCAGCTGCAGCTGTCAGTTGTTATACCTCTGGTGGTTCTTGAGTAAGGTCTTATGTTGTTAATGTTTCCCTAAAATTGCTTAATTTGTGTTCAGACAAAATAAAAGCAAGATGAGACTTGCTAAATATATTGTCTGCTCTCAGCAAGTAGTAATAATTGAAAAAATTATGATTTCATATACAAAAACCTAACAAATGGTTCAGGGCTTGTGTAGCTGGTTTTACTATGGAAGACAGAAATAGCACTGATCTTCTTGAGGGAGCTGAGAACTAGTTATTATTGACATGGTTGTTTAGCAACTCTGAAAAATTCTAAATTATTTCAGGTAATTTGATAATTCAAGTTTCGTATCATGGCCTCTCTCTTTCCTGCACAAATTTGTTTTTACTAGGCAGTGTTCATGATACCTGAAGAAGCAGATTGGGGGAGTGGTACTTTTTGTCTTTGGGTATATCTGTGTTGATGGTGCTACTGCTTGTACCACCAGCTTGATTCTGCAGGATCAACTGAGCAGAAGTGGAGACCCACTCAGTAGATCCAGAGGTCAATGGCATTAATCCATCCCCACAAGAAGAGCAATGCTGCATCAACTGGAGGGCATTTCCAGCTGGTGCAACATAGAGAGAATGCTACAGTAGCTAGAAGATAAGATGTCACCAGAAGATGCTCAAGGTGCTCTGCATAGCTGATGTTATCTCTTTTCAACTGCTGCTGAAATTTGTCAGCTGTGTAGACCAAGCCTATGAAGTGACTGATGGAACCCTGTAAGCAGAAATAGTGTTCCTGTTTGTGTGAGGGAGTTGACAATGTGCTCCTTCTACAGTCAAGTAAGAGATTGTATTTCCCTAGTTTGTTAATAAGAAGGTGGTCCAAAACCATATCAAATGCCTTACTAAAGTCTAGATATACCATATCTACCACTTCTCTTCTACCCAGAAGTCTTGTTATCCTGTCATAGAAAGCTATCAGGTTGGTTTGACATGATTTGTTCTTGACAAATCCATGCTGTCTATCACTGAACACCTTATTCTCCTCTGTATGTCTGCTAATTGATTCTGTAATTATTTGCTCCATTATTTTTCCTGGTACAAAAGTTAAGCTGACTGGTCCGTAATTCCCTGGGTTGTCCTTATTTCCTTTTCTATAGATGGGCACTATATTTACTCTTTTCCATTTCTCTGTGACCTCTTCAGTCTTCCATGCTTTTTCAAAGATAATAGCCAATGACTCAGAAATCTCCTGAGTCAGCTCCTTGAGTATTCCAGGGTGCATATCATCAGGCCCTGGAGACTTGAAGACATCTAACTTGTCCAAGTAATTTTTAACTTGTTCTTTCCCTATTTTAGCTTCTGATCCTATCATCAGCTGGGGTAAACTGGCATAGATGTTTTACATGGATTTATGCTGATTTACACCAGGTGATGAGTTGGTCAACAATGGACAGTTTTAAATATAATGATGTATAATTTAGCACAGAGTTATGACAATTTGATAGTAGGCACAGTTGGGAATTGAGAGTTGTCTGTGTATTGTGCATCTTTGTTGGGGATACACAATTTGATTTCATTTTCTAGAAGCACCTGTGATTTAATCTTGAGAAACCCAAATAATCATTTCCAAACAAACCAGAAGGAAGTCCTTTGCAGATTATATAAACTATTCTGAGAAACATTTCAAATTATCTATAGTTTTACAAAACAAGAAAAAAATACTATGATAGTTTTGTTTCAGCTACGGTGATATACTGGATGAGGAGTTGTTCCCATAAGCTTGATGAGGTGCAGTGTGTATAGAGAGAGAGACATTCAGCTAAACTAATTTCAAAGCTTCAGGGTGATAGTAAATTGTAAAAAAGAAGGCAAAAGTAATGCAAATCAAGTTGTGAGCTAGCGAGCCCTGATCCATGTGCCATTGTTTATTTCCTTCAGTTAGATGTATTGTAGCATTAGGCATGTTGCTGGTGCTTAATAAGTAATTCTCTTAAGAGTGTGCTAGGTGCCAGACCACTAAATAGCAGAGACAAGGTGCATCAGTTTAGAGGCATCTTTGGGCTAATCAGCAGAACAGTATTGGCATCGGTTGAGTCAGTGAAATAATTGCTTGTCTAGCCTCCTACCCAAATACTAATCTGCATAGGCTATGATGTCATCCAAAATGTGTGGGTGCGTTTCACACAGAGAAGTAAGCAAATATTGAAACATCCATCTCTAAATTGTGTTCTGAGGTCAAATCCAGATCAGGTTCACAATAAGCTTTATAAATGGTTGACTCTGTATGTGAAGTTCATGGCTCCAGTACACTTATCTGATTCACAGAAATCACCACTGCATTTGTCGCTAATTGGCATCATTGTTGGCGGTCCCAGAAACGCCAAGAAATGAACAACAATGAAGACTCAGCCATAAAGGTTGCACTTTCAAATTAGAGGTGCTGAGACCATTTGGAGAAGCTTTTATCGGTCCCCTCCGAGCTGCAGCGATTGTGTAGATAAACACAGGAATTTAAGTCTCCCAGTATCATTGGAAAAACTGCCACAAACAAGCTTCAAGCAAGGAGAAATATAAGTGTATGTTAATAGCAGAAAACATTTTGCATGGTTTGCACACTCTCTTTCTCCTCAGTGTGTGTGTAATTGGCCAGGACTGCTGTGCCACAGGCCTCCCGGGGGGGGGGGGG